>JAJTUV010001143.1:0-415000 GCA_021653895.1 Mastomys natalensis | reverse complement strand
CCCTTTCAACTGATAGGTTCTCTTGATCCTCCTCCATCTTTTCTAACTTTTCTTCCTCCTCCATCTTGCCTAAGTTCCCTCCTTCCTCCTCAACTGAGCTATCGGAGCTGGAGGAACTCTCTGTCTCTAAATCTTTTGTGCTAGGATAGATGTTGGAGGCCCTTTTTCGTCCTTTATTATTTTTTTTACACTTATGTCTTGGACAATGACAATTTAAACAGAAACAAAGACTACATACTAGGAAAAACATAATTACGACACCCAGACCGACCCACACCTGGTCTACAACAAACACAAACATGATACTTCTAAGGTTTCTCGTGATTCAATTGCCACTTTACCATGGACCTATGACCACGGACCTTATGACGCCGCTTTTCCGCGGACCTTGTGATGGCCCTACTCACTGGGCACTTTCTGTGACGCCGCTTTACCGCGGACCTTGTGACGGCCCTACTCACTGGGCACTTTCTGTGACGCCGCTTTACCGCGGACCTTGTGACGGCCCTACTCACTGGGCACTTTCTATGACGCCGCTTTACCGCGGACCTTGTGACGGCCCTACTCACTGGGCACTTTCTGTGACGCCGCTTTACCGCGGACCTTGTGACGGCCCTACTCACTGGGCACTTTCTGTGACGCCGCTTTACCGCGGACCTTGTGACGGCCCTACTCACTGGGCACTTTCTGTGACGCCGCTTTACCGCGGACCTTGTGACGGCCCTACTCACTGGGCACTTTCTGTGACGCCGCTTTACCGCGGACCTTGTGACGGCCCTACTCACTGGGCACTTTCTGTGACGCCGCTTCACCGCGGACCTTGTGACGGCCCTACTCACTGGGCACCTTCTGTGACTCCGCTTCACCGCGGACCTTGTGACGGCCCTACTCACTGGGCACTTTCTGTGGCAATAACTATACCTGTACCGCCGCCGTTCCTAGCTGCTGAGTTCTGAATCCAACGAAGGTGAAGTCCTCAGTTTCCCCGGACGGGCCACCATATGTCGCGTCCGCCTTGACCCGCAAGTAAGACGCGACACGGTAGGATCCTTCTCAGTTGGCTTTAATCCAGGAACGGCTCTTGACATAGGAATGGGGAACTGGACGGGGGACCTGGACCAGGAAGGGAAGGGAAAGGCCTGGACCAGGAAGGAGATGGAAGGGCCTGGACCAGGAAGGAGATGGAAGGGCCTGGACCAGGAAGGAGATGGAAGGGCCTGGACCAGGAAGGAGATGGAAGGGCCTGGACCAGGAAGGAGATGGAAGGGCCTGGACCAGGAAGGAGATGGAAGGGCCTGGACCCCAAGCAGCAGAAAGGAGCTGCTTATATAACTGCCCTAGGCGGGCTGGGTGATGTGTCCTCCCAGGATAGGTTAAGCTGCCAATACCTTATTAGCATAAGCCCACTCAGAAGGGGCACGAGGCCGACGCATGCTCAAAGGACTTGTTTGCTGGCCAGCTGCTTACATTGTCAGGTGCTGGTCATAACCACGGCTGCCTACACACATAGAGTGGCTCAATGATCTGTAGCTCTAGTTCCAGGGCATCTGATGTCTTCTTCTAGCTTCTGAGAGCACCAGGCACTCACATGGTGCACATAGATGCAGGCAAATATTCATACACTTAAAAAAAGTAAGAATTACTTTATGACGAGATTATACATAAAACAAAACTGTTAGCATGCATATTTCTGGGTTTTGCTTACACCTTAGTGGAGCCCAAGAGGAAGAGTCATGGTCAGGTAGATGATGCCAAGATGGCTGTGTGCTGCTCACCTTAGCAGTGGTAGACAGACATAACTCCCAGCAGCACCCTAGGACACCGGGTTGTTATGATGTTTCCCACACTGAGTAACTACCGTGTCAGCAGGTTCTCTGCAGGGGTTCTCAATCAACCACCTACTTTGTCGGCAGGCTTGCGTAGTAGCCAATACTTATATGCTCTTGTCTTAGATAGGGTTCTATTGCTGTGAAGAGGCACCATGACCAAGACAACTCTTATAAAGGAAAACATTCGATTGGGGCTGGCTTACAGTTTCAGAGGTTTAGTCCACTATCATCATGGTGGGAAACATGGCAGCATCAAGACAGACACGGTGCTGGAGAAGAGCTGAGAGTTCTACACCTGGATCCACAGGCAGCAGAAATGGATGCCACACTAGGTCTCACTTGAACATATAGGAGACCTCAAAGCCCACCCTCCAGTGACACACTTCCTTCAACAAGGCCACACCTCATAATAGTGCCACTCCCTGTGGGCCAAGCATTTAAACACATGATTCTTGAGGGCCAAACCTATTCAAGCCACCAAAGCTTGGATCTATCTTCCTAGCCTTGATGGATTTGCTTTTAAAGACAGGTATCAGTATTATTCCAGGCTAGCCTTGATATCTCAACTCAATTGATCCTCCTTGTTTCAGCGTCCAAGTAGCTGGGACTACAGGTGCCTGTGCCTTGACTACGAATTATGTCAATATTATCTTTATTAAAAAACCCACACAGCCCCTTGGATAAAAATGTAGTGGTCTTCGGCTGATTAAAAGGATTGTTGGGAAGTTGGCAATGGCGCACGCCTTTAATCCCAACATTGGGGAGGCAGAGGCAGGAGGATCTCTTGAGAGGCCAGCCTGGTCACTGGGCAGAGTGAGTTCCAGGACAGCCAAGGCTATACAGAGAAACCCTGTCCCAAACAAACAAACAAACAAACAAACAAACAACAAAACATGGGGGTGGGGGAGGCTTATTGGGGGAATACACTTGCTATCAAGGCTGATAATCTAAGTTTGATATAGATGACCCACATGGTCAAGAAACAACTACTAAAAATTAAATCATGACCTCCCCATGCCAGCCAGAATAACAAGCTCTCCCCCCACAAATAAATTGGTGGCTAACAATTGCTAACTCCAGTTTTAGAGGAACTGATGCCCTCTTCTGGCCTCTTCAGGCATTACATGCACATGGTACACAGTCATGCATGAAGGCAAAAATATCCATACAAATAAAATAAAATAAAATAAATAAGTTAATTAAAGACTTTAAGGAAGCAATCTTTATGAAACCCCCTTTTGACCTCATAAACACTATTTAGTTCTTCTTAAAGGACTTTGTGGGTGGCAAAATAGCTAAGAATGTAAAACGTGCTTGCCTGAAAGCTGGCCCATCTGAAAAGTTGGGAAGTACTTAAAGCAGGTGCCAACTCCACAGAGTTGTCCTCTGACATTGGGGCAACACACACGCGCGCACGCGTGCATTTTTGTATGCATGAGTGTTTCCCGGCATGTGCGTGTGTATAAAAGCTGTGAAGTTCTGGATGATTGTGAGCCATTGTGTGGGTGCTGAGAATCAAAATCAGGCCCTCTGGATAGCAACAAGTGCTCTTAATCTCAACGCCATTCCCCCCTCCCGCCCCTGCTCCCCCCGCCCCGCCGCCTCCACAAATGCTAATTTTAAAGGGAAAAAAAGGACACCATGAACACGAAGGGTGGTAGCGAGGAGCGTCTTTCAAGTTTTTCTCTCGGACAATAGTGACACCGTGTGGCCAGTTCTTAGAACAGCAGCTACGAAACGGAGTGAGTGTTGATTACACACCGGAATGCAAAAATCACTGTTAACTACATCAAGCAGACTTCAGAAGAATTCCGGAGTTTATGGAGTCCTGGCGTGCATGAGGACTATGCCATTTCTTTTTTTTTTTTTTTTTTTTTTTGGTTTTTCGAGACAGGGTTTCTCTGTGTACTCGGGCTGTCCTGGAACTCACTCTGTAGACCAGGCTGGCCTCGAACTCAGAAATCCGCTGTCTCTGCCTCCAAGTGCTGGGATTAAAGGCGTGCGCCACCACCGCCCGGCTCGACTATGCCATTTCTGTCATAGATTTTTTTTTATTGTGTTGTTCCGTGTTTTTCTCAGATGATCAGGGACTAAATTAATTCTGCTGTGTTTATATTGTAAAGCAACCCTGCAGTTGTAAGCAAATGTATGTTAGCGTATTCTAGGGAAACTGGTTCTTAAATATTCATTCATTCATCTCCACATCCATCCATCCTTTCCATCCATCCTTTCATAGATGGGCTCCCATTCAGTCACACATTCATTCATTCATAGATGGGTTCTCACTCCAGCCAGGCTGCCTTTGAATTCATTATATAGCCCATTTGTAATTCTCCTGCCTCATCCTGCCAAGTAATAGATAACAGGCATGAGCCTCCATCTAGTGGACCTCTTGCTTTTCTCACATAGGTACTGGATGCTGTGTCCTGACAGCACATTCTGACATGCACAGGGGCTGACTTTGTACCTTCAATAGTCCACCCACCCCCTTTGATGGTTGCCATTTCTTCTAGTAGAGCTTCTTCACTCAGTTAAACAGTAACTTTAAAAGATGAAAGTAGCATTGACGTGTGTTGTGCACACCTGTAATACCAGCACTGGGAAGTGGAGGCAGGAGTACCCTGAATTCAGGCCATCATTATAAAAGAGGAAATAAAGACAAAGAAAATGAGAACAAGAAGCATCTTCCCAGTGCACAGCACACAGAGGTGGGGAGGATCAGAAATTCAAGGTCATCCTTAGACACATAAGAAGTTTGAAGCCAACCTGGGCTATGTGAGACCTGTCTCAAATAAATATAAACATTAAAGAGAAAACAAGCACCTTAACCAGGGTAAAAAAATTTCTATTCATCTATTAGACATTTTAATAAACATGTTATTACTTTGAATGTGTGCTTGGGGATGTGTGGTCAAATGTGCCACAGCAAGTGTGCAAAGGTCAGGAGGCGATTTGTGGAGTTGGTTTTCTCCTTCTGCCTTTATGTGTATTCCAGGGATTGAACTCAGGTTGCCAGACTGAGCAGCAACTGCCTTGTGAAACACCTCACTGGCTGCATCCTTGTTGGGAGTTATTTACCCATCTCTGTAATCGTACTCTGTTTGCATATCTCCTTCCCTTGGCTGGTTAGAAATCATAAAGCAGCACCTGGACAATTTTTTGGGACTATGTTTGAAGTCCACAGGGATTTGGGAAGTGCTCAGTATATAAATATTCACCGTAATGAATCATCGCAGGCAAGGGCGATTTACAACATCATGTATAACTCAGAATATAGGAATTGAGTTGGACGAGACCTTAGAGGTTACGTAGACCCGTCTCCTACTCAGGGAAGTAATCCTGCCAACAATAATCTCGACACGTGGTTATTTAACATCTACTAGGACAATCTCAGTGATTCCCGTGCCTCTCTAGGCATGTCATTCCCAACTCGAATTATTTCAGAGTCTTTCTTCAGTGATTTGAGGTCTGTCTTCTTGCAGCTAGGGGTTTTTCCCAGGTTGCGTCAGTAAACTATTGGGTAACTTTTCTAACTTAGTAGATAGGTTACTGTGTAACTTTCCTCTCCAGACTAAATGTGCCCAGTGTTTTTTAGCATCCCCTAACCATTTTGGTCACCTTCTTGGCTACTTCTCATTCTCTCAATGTCTCCAGTAAAACAGATGTGATGGATATAGTCTTGGTCATGGATTTTGTTCTTGCTTTTCTTGATACAGAGTCTCCTGCAGCTGAAGGTCACTTTGGAACTTGGGCCCTTCTGCCTTCACCAACTGAGTGCTGGGGTTGCAGAGATGTTCATTAATGTCCTATTTATTATGTGATACTGGGGTAGAATCCATGGCTTGTGCAAGCTGGGTAAGCATTCTAGCAGCTGAGTTATATCCTCAGCCCTAGATGCAATCTCTTACTTTAGAGTGTGGAAAGCTTGTAACTGCATGTGGATTTTAGATTCTTGTTAATGCTCCTTAAGTCATTTGGTGGTCACATAACTCTCTTTTCATTTATTTATTTTTAAAGAATTGGCACACAGTAAATGTGACTATTTTTGAGACAGAGTCTCACTATGTAACTCAGGCTGGCTCTTACACTGGCTGAGAATGCGCAATCTTTCTTAACTTCTAGGGTGCCAGAACTACAGACATGTACTATCACACCCAGTTAACTTTGACATTTTGTAATGTACAGTTATACGAATAGGAAAATATATATGTAAGCTGGATGGTGGTGGCACATACCTTTAATCCCAAGTACTCAGGAGGCAGAGCAGGCAGATATCTGAGTTTGAGGCATCCTGACCTATAGAGTGTGTTCCAGGATAACCAAGACTACACAGGAAAACCCTGTCAACAAATCAACAAACAAGAACAACAACTTCCCCCACCCAAAAGAAAACCAAAAAATATAGGCTGGGCAGTGATGGTGCACGCCTTTAATCCCAGCACTTGGGAGGCAGAGGCAGGTGGATTTCTGAGTTCGAGGCCAGCCTGGTCTACAGGGTGAGTTACAGGGCTACACAGAGAAACTCTGTCTTGAAAAACAAACAAACAAACAAACACCCAAATAAATGAAATTAATACTAAAAAGTCACATATGCAGATGTGAATAACCACTACCATAACTGAGTCATAGGCATTGGCCTAGGATGTATGGCGTCCTGAATTCATCTGTCCAGAAGCCACATGAGCTCATTATTTGTGGGTTTTATAGATTTTGCATTACATAAGCACAGTTCCATTATTGACCACTGGTGGCTGGTCTCCAATCTCTCTTCAATCCCTTGATGTCTGGGAGCCAAGTTAGGAGGCTGAGGCAAGAGGCTCTCAAGCTTGAAGCCAGCCTGGGATCCATAATGAGACTCAGTACAAAATAAAATAAATAAATAAATAAAACCTCCTTGTAAGATTGTTGTAAAAGACCTGTAAGTGTATTCATTTGTTAAGTTTTATTAAATGTTTAGCATATGACCTGGAGATATGAGTTTGATTAAGGCCAAGTGTCCTGCTACAGATCAGGATAACAATGTGGCCCCTTTGGGAAATTGGAGAAAGAAGAGTGCTGTGAGCTTGAGGCAAGCCTGGGCTACATAACATGGCCTTACCTCAGAAAACAAACCATAATGTGCTTGGGAGTGGTGCTTCAACCATTGGCCTGTTCCCCTAGACAAACTGGGTAAGACCTGTATTTGTGATACTGACGGCGATGTTATATTTCACTTGTCTTCATTTTGTCTACCAGGCTATCATGACAGAGTTTGGCACATGATTTTCTACCGCTGAACACCAATGATTTATAATGTATTTGTGGGAGACAGCCTGGCCAAGAACTGGTGAAGCTTGTTCTTAGTTAATACCAGGTCTCTCCTAAGTATTAACGCTAACCAACTGTTGAGGCTGCTGAGATGGCTCAGTGGTGAAGAGCACTGACCTCTCTTCCAAAGCGATCCAGGTTCAATTCCCTGCTCCCTGCATGGTAGCTCACAGTTGCCTGTAACTGTAAATCCAGGGATCTGAAGTCCCCTTCTGGCCTCCAGGGGTACTGCATACAGGCAAACCATCCTTATACACAGAATAAAAATAAATAAATCTTTAAAAAACAAACAAACCCCAAATCCTACAAAACTTATTTACTCTGCTTAAAGCAGTTTATAGTTTTGCTTTCAATTTTTGAGATAGGTTTTTTTTTTTGTTTTTCGAGCAGGTTTCTCTGTGTAGCCTGGGCTGGCTGGAACTCACTCTGTAGACCAGGCTGGCCTCGAATAGGGATCTGCCTGCCTCTGCCTCCCAAGTGCTGGGATTAAAGCGTGCGCCACCAGCCCGGTCTTTTTTTTTTTTTTTTTTTAAAGTTACTTGTCCCTTGCTGTGACAGAATACCATGACCAAAGTGACTTACAAAGGAAAGCACTTGATCGCACTTACAGTTTCAGAGCTCTAAACTTACAGTTTTAGAGTTCATGTTGATGGAGCAAAGGCATGGTGACAGGAACAGCTGAGAGCTCACATCTGGATCTGTAAAAAGGCAGAGAGGACAGGAGGGGTGGTACAAGCCTCAAATCCTGCCACCAGGTACACACTTCCTCCACCAAGGTCACACACCCCAATCCTTCCCAAACAATTCCACCAACTGAGGACCAAATATTCAAACATTTGAGTTGATGTTTAAACTAAACATTCTTGTTTAAACTCCCATAAGGCCTCACTCTGTTACCCTGGGTGGCCTGGAACTCTATGCAGGCCAGGCAGGCCTCCAACTTGTGGAAATCCTTCTGCCTCTGCCTCCTAAGTGCTGAGACCATAGGCATGTGCCACCATGTCTGGCCAGGCACTACACCCATTTTTAGAGCTTAACGTCCACTAGGTGACAGAATCTAGAATCTAGTTTTTCCACTTTCAGAAACACAAGCTATTTGTTTACTTTTTAATCTTAACTCACCACCAACTTAAACTCCATCCAACCGGTTCCACCTGTTTCCAGCTTATCTATCTTCTGTTGCCCTATTTTCAGACCTGAGCCCTCCTTCTCCTTGAGTTGCGTTCCCCTTCCTTCAGGTTGTGGTGCCTCTCAGCCGTAAAATTATCTTCATGGCTACTTCTTAACTGTAATTGTGCCACTGTTATGAATACTAATGTAAATATATGATATACAAGATAGTTGATATGTGACCCCCAATAGGGGTCTTGACCACAGGTTGAGGAACCACTGCTCTGGCGGGAGGATGCGATAACCGCAGTTATGGCAATGGACCTCAAGGCAGAGTAGAGAGGGGGAGAAAGTAAAGCTAAATGAAAGAAAAGAAAGTAGAGGAAGGTGGTGAAGCCATATAGATGTATGTACAGGTACATGTGTCTGTATATATACCTGTGTACACAGCTCATGCTGGCCTTGAACATCTGATCTCCTGAGCCCAGGGAGGGGTTACACAATGTACCATCGAGACAGGGTTTCTCTGTATAGCCCTGACTGTCCTGGAACTCACTCTGTAGACCAGGCTGGCCTCGAACTCAGAAATCCACCTGCCTCTGCCTCCAAGTGCTGTGATCAAAGGCGTGTGCCACTCTGCCCGCTCTTTCCCCCTATCTCCCCCCCCCCCTTTTTTTTTTGTTAAAGGTTTATTTTATCTTAATTGTTGTGTGTGTGTGCCTGTGTGTTTTGCCTGCACACGCATGCAGTGCTGACAGAGGCCAGAAGGAGTCAGCTCTTCTGGAACTGGAATTCCAGGCGGTTGTGAGCTACTCTGTGGGTGATAAGAATTGTGCCCAGGTTCTCTGAAGAACGGCCGGTGCTCTTAACCTCTGAGCCGTTGTTCTGTTCTGTTTTGGAGATGGATCTTGCTAGGCAACCTTGGCTAGTCTGGATCTCACCATACAATCCAGACAGACCTGAAGCTTGAATCCAACCCTTCTCCCTCAGCTTCCCAAGTGCTTCGATTTCAGGAGTTTCTGGGGCTCCAACGGATGGAAGTAAACACATCTCAGCTATTGGTAGAGATGATTTATTTTTGGACAGAAAATCGAAGTGGAATTATATTTTCTAAATATCCTATTGTGGGCTCTTTTTAGCCTTGAAATCGTGCTAAGGCTCGGTGTTCAGAACGGGCAATTACTGTTAAAGGACAGAGCTCCGCCCCTCTCTCTTAATAACTGCATGATGATGATCTCTGTCTACACAATGAGAGCCGATTCATATCTTCTCCCTTTAGATTCCAGTGATCGCAACTTCAAAAGCTTCCAGTAAGTCTTGTGGTTCAGCTACCCTCCCACGACAGATTTAACTATCCCTTACTCTGAGATAGTTTAAAACAACACAATAATAGCAATCGGAACAATAGCAGCAGTAACCAGAGCCAGTCTCTTGCAAAATTCCGATTCCGCGGCAAAGCTGTGTAAGTTCCAAACTTCCAAGTGACTGCCTGTGCCAGCCTAGCCTTTCTCATTTCACAACGCAGGACTCTCCCACTAAAATCAATCACTCTTTGTTCCAGCTCGTGTTTTCCTAGGTACAGGAGTTAGAATAGTCTGGACAGTTAATTAGTCATAAATCCATCTCCAAAACACAGAGCAGCATAGCTGCCTTTTTTACGGCTCCAATGTCCGTTCTGCTTCAGCGCTTTTGTTATGAACTGATGGTGCTAGCTAACGCGCCGGCATGTTTACTGTTCACCCCTCTCCCTGTGTGCCGATCCCTGGCTGTCCACGGAAGACTTTGAATGGATCAAACCTATATATCTCCTGGTATAAGAAAGATCATGTGTACTCCAACAACGGAAACCCATGGGCATGTGTTGTCCCAGAATGGGCCGCTGAGGGGCACATTGAAGCAGAGGCCTGAACAGGCGGCTCCTGATCCCGTACTTCCGGCTCTCAGACTCAGAAGCTCATGAAACTTTTCTTTTTTTCTTAATTTTAATTGTCATCTCGGACTCATTATGAGTTCTCAGAGGGCTTGTAATGTAGAAATTCCTTATTAAAAAGGGACATCTTGAAGGGTCAGTCATAGTGGCACATGCCCTTAATTCCAATACTTGGGAGGTAGAGGCAGGTGAGTTTGAGAGTTGCCTAGTCTACATAGTGGGTTCCAGGACAGTTAGGGCTATGTAGAAAGACCCTGTCTCGAAACCAACCCAACCCAACCCAACCAACCAACCAACCAACCAACCAACCAACCAACCAACCAACCAAGGACATCTCGGGTGGGGCGTGTGTGTGTGTGTGTGTGTGTGTGTGTGTGTGTGTGTGCATGCACGCTTGTGCACGTAAGTGTATGTGTGTATGGTGTGTGTACTTGCCTAGCATGTATGAAGCCCTGGACTCCATTCCCAGCACTGAATAAACTACATAAACTCAGAGTAATGGTTGATATGTATCTGTAGTCCCAGTACTCCAGAGATGTAAGCAGAAGAATCAACACAAAGGTCATGTCTGTGGCTGCATAGCAGGTTTTCAAGTCAATTTGGACTACTTCCAGTTCCCAGCAAGTTAATAAACAAACAAAGCAAATCATTGACTCTGATATAGTCACCTTCTGACTTGAGGGATAATTGTAGGCAAGTGACCTAAAAACAGAACATGCTTTTATTATTTACACGCGTGGGTTTTCCTGTCTCTTCTACCTTGCTCTCTTGCTAGCTGTGCTTCTCGAATCCGCAGGAATCAAGTTAGGAGGAGAAAAGAGTCCTCCTCCTCAGTAGTAGAACAGTAGTGAGCACTGGCCACAGGTTTGACTCCCACACACAGAATCAACAGACAAGCCTGTTCATGTTCAGGTGTGGTGGCACACTCCTTCAGTCCCAGCACTGGGGAGGCAGAGGCAGGCAGATCTCTGAGTTTCAAGGCCAGTCTGGTCTACAGACTGAGTTTTAGGACAGCCTGGGCTACACAGAGTGAGTCTGTCTCAAAAAAAAAAAAAACGATAAGTAAACACGAAATAAAATAAATCAAAGGGGGGGGTCAATCTTTTTCCATGTCAGCGTCAGAAATTTTGTGTACTTGTATCTCTGTTATCTAAGACACGGAGTAATTTGGTCAGTTGGTAATCACTGCTTGGTTGCATTGTCAGCGAAAGTACGAGGTAAACGTATTTGCAGCAATATGCGAAGCTAGTGAGAGTTGGAAAGATGGCTCATTGGTTAGGAGCGCTGACTGCTTTGTCAGAGAACAAAGCATCCACACAGATGCTCCCAACTGCTCTAACTCCAGCGACGAGGGATTTGCTGCCCCCTTCTGGCATCTATTGTCACTGCATGAATGAGGAATACATACATACATGCTAGCAAGACACTTATATCCATAAAAGAAAAAAAAAAAAAAAAAGAAGGAAGGAAGAAAGAAGGCATAACAGCTTGGATCGTACAAAGTTCTGCGTGAAGCAGACCCAGGACTGTGTGGTACCACCCTGCTTGTTTCTATTGCAAGTTCACAGTGTATGCCAGTTTTACAAACCCCTTGTGATGTCACCAGGAGTGCAGGGAAGGAGAACTATGTCACCAGCAACAGTCCATGAAAACTGGAAGGAACTCATGAACAGCTACAGAATATTCTTTGCTCCTTTTTTTTTTTTTTTTTTTGTTGTGTGTTAAAGTGATACAGGAAAGGGAATTTTTGAATTTTCAGAGGAGCCTCAGGGCACTTAAAGATGGCCACATTGAAGTTTGTTTCTGATCTGCCTGAAGACTTAGAAACTTTACTTTTGCTCAACATACTGCTCTGTGCTAGCTTTCTCCCCGGGAACCTGATATATCTTCTCACACAATTTATTTTATTTCAGTTATCATTGATGTATAGCAAATCACTCCAAAACTCAATAGTTTCAAACAACTATTTTATTGTGCTTATGAATGTGTGAATTTCAGCATCCATAGGAAGACAGACTTGTCTCTACCCCCCTACCCGTCATCTGGGGCCTCTGGTGAGTCGCAGTTAGCTGGATGAGATTTGGGGTGAGGAAGACAGAGTGAATCTTCACTCTGTGCTCACCAGTGATGCTTGATTAGCCAATGACCTTAGCTGGGGTCTAATCATGGCATCTTCTGTGACTGGGATTTCCTCACAGGACAGGAATGCACATGGTAGTCACAGCTCCTTCCTGACTTAGCTGCAGAAGCCAATAGCGTCACTTCTGCTACTTTCTATTAGTTGTTGAGTCAGAAGCCAGCTGAGACCAAAAGGGAATAGTTTTCTCCTGCTGCCCCCTCTCTCCCTTTTCTTTCTTCTTTTCTCTTCCTTAGACAGGGTCTTCCCATGGAGTCAAGGCCAGCTTTAAACTCTCAATTCTACTTGCCCAGCCTCCCAGATTTGGGGGTTACAGGCATGTACCCCCACACTTCATAGACTCTCCAGGGTCACAAGTAATGCAGGCTAACGTGGAATGTACTCTGTGGCCTTCAACTCTGTCTCTGGAGTACTAAGATGGCATGTGTGTGCAGTCTTATCTTTTTGTAACAAGAAAAAAGTGAACATCTTGCAGACTTGCCCACACAAGTCAAGGGAAGGGCAAAATAAAGAGACCTGTACCTCTTATTTAGTAAACTCAACCAAGTATTCTGTAGTTGTTTTTGTTTGTTTTTGTTTTAGCAGATCATGCAAGGATAGAGTAGGAATGTCAATCATGCATCTAATTAACTAGAACAGTACAGCCCAGACAGTGAGATGAGAGACACAGAATGCCCCAGGGTTGCTGGGGGGAGGGGGGAAGATGAGGAAGATCAGAAAGTCAAGGCTATCCTGAGCTACACAAGAATTACAAACAAATAAACCAACCAACCAAAACAAAAAAACCCAAACAAAACAAATAGTGCCTGTCATAAGGGTGCATGTCTTTAATTGCATTGCTAGATAGATGGCTCAGTGGTTAAGAGCACTGACTGCTCTTCCAGATGTTCTGAGTTCAATTCCCAGCAACCACATGGTGGCTCACAACCATCTGTAATAGGATCCAATGCCCTCTTCTGGTGTGTCTGATAGCTACAGTGTACTAATATAAAATAAATAAATAATAATTAAATAAGAGCGAGTCAGAAGCAGGTGAATCTCTGAGTTTGAGGCCCAGAACTTGTGAGAGTAGCCAACAGATGTCTTAAGGCCCTCTCAATGAGAAGAAACCCATACAAGAGCCAGAGACGGCCTTATCCAGCCATCATCAGAGAGACCTACCTCCTCTAGAAGCAGATGGGAGCTGATGCAGAGACTCACAGTCAGACATCATATGGAGAGTCTAAATGGGAGATTTCCATCAAATATCCCCTCTCAGAGCTCAGGGAATCCCAAGGAAGAGGAGGTGGAAAGATAAGAACCAGAGCGATAGAGGACACTGGAGAACCCGGAGAACAAGGCCCTCGGAATTAACTGAGAAAGTGCATACGGGCTCACAGAGCCAGAATCAGCAAGTACAGGGTCTACGTGGGTCTGCAGCAGATCCTCGGTGCATACCTTGTAACTATTAGCTTGTATTTTTATGGGACCCCTGACTGTGAGAACGAGTGGGTCTCTGATACTCGTGCTGGCTCTTCTGTTAGGGTGCCATGTCCAACTTCAATACGTTAGTTTTGCATCACTTATTGTATTTCATTTTGACATGTTTGGTTGTTATCTTTTTGAAGCCTGTTCTTTTCTACTGAGGGACAGAAAGGGATGGATCAGAGGGGAGGGAGGTGGGGAGGAACTGGACTGGGACGAGTAGAGGAGGGGAAACTATAATCAGATACATTGTGTGAGAAAGAATCTATTTTCAATAAAAAAAATAATTTAGTTAAAGGCTATAGTGCATAGTTTAAAGATACCTTGAAAGATCTCCCATTAGTGGCTATGCACATACTTAAAACCAATTGCTTAGGGTTGCAATAAAATAAATAAATATGAACCTTAGGATTTTTAATTGTGTGTGGGCATGGGTATATGTATCATAGCACATACATGGAGATCAGAAGATAAGTTGATGAGTTGGTCTGTTCATCTGCCTTTATGTGAGATCTGGGGCTTGAATTCAGGTTTCTAGGCTTGGACATGAAATACACTTATCCAATGAGCAGATCACTGATCTAAATCTCAAGATTTATCAGATACTTCCAGATTACAAAAATGTGGAAGAGAGAGTCAAGCCTTCAAGCTTTAGTCAAAGAAATAAGGGAAAGAAAGATTTGAAAAATATGAAAGACAAGAAAGAGAAGAATTACCAGGAAGAAAACATGCAGTCAGTCATGTTGGTGGTGCATGCCTTTAATCCCAGCACTCGGGAGACGAAGCAGGCGGGTCATCGTGAGTGAGATCAGCCTGGTCTACAGAGTTCCAGGATAGCTAGAAGGTACACAGAGAAACCCTCTCAAGAGGAGGAGGAAGAGAGAGAGGTGGATGGGGAGGAGGAAGGTAAGGAAGAGGAAGGAGAGGAGGGGGAGGAAGATGGGAAGAAAGGGGGAGGAGGAGAAGAAGGCAGCGGAAAAACAACAACAAAAAGGGGGTGGTGGGAGGAAAAGTTACAAAGAATAACCAGGTAACCTTGAAGAACAAAAGATAGAAAGAAAGATATTCTACTGAGTAAGACAATTAGAATCTATGCCTTTCAGCCAGGTGACACGGTACCACTCGGGAGGCAGCTGAGTGAGTGAGGTGTGGTGTGTGTGTGGTGTGTGTGTGTGTGTGTGTGAGAGAGGAGAGAGAGAGAGAGAGAGAGAGAGAGGAGAGAGAGAAGCATCTTGGAATTGAAGTCAGCCTGGACCACATACCAGACATACCAAGATTCAGATTCAGATTCCCAAAACATAAACACGGAAACAAATAAACAAAACCAATGCATACAATTAAAAATAAACAGAATTTGGAGGGTCACAGAGTCTTCCCAGGAAGGAGGCAGGGTGGGGGGAGGGTAAGGGAGTTAGGAGAAGCTGAAAAGGAAAATGTAAGGAAATACGCAGATGAACTCTGGTTATGGGACACATGATGGGTGAGTTCCAAGAACAGGGAAGAGATTAAACGGAAGCAAAATTGATCATCTAAGAATAATTCTAGCTGGGCCTCTTGGCCCAAGTCTGATCCTTAGCTATTTAGGAGGTTGAGCCAAGCCGATCAAGATGGCCACAATGCTGGCAGAGTTAAAGGGAACTCACCCTTGAAGGGAGCAATCTTGTCTTCTCTGAAGTCTGGAGTTTTGAGGGGAAATTTAGCTAGCTATTTCCCTAGCTACTGCACTCAGTCCTGCTCTCTACCCTTGAGGATTCTCTTCGCAATTTGTCTGTTCCCCTACAGTAGCCAGGGGCCTTTGCCACTGTTGCTTGCGACTGTAGCTGAGCATGCTGCTTGGCCCCACAGCGCTTCCTTTTGCTTCCCTGCTTGGCCCCATTCTGTGCGGAGCTACACTCCCCGCTGCTCCGTCTCAGTGATGAAGGGAAGAGTTGTTCCCGCTTCCCCTCCACAACCAGTCACAGTTGCTTTATAGGAAACACGTGCACATTTCATTCTTCAGTCTAATTGCCGACGCCGCATTGCCGGGCCGTGGTGTCTATCTCTTGGCATTGGCTTGCATTCTGCTAGATTAATTTCTGTTTTTTAAAAGGTTGTGCTGGCCACTCAACTCTAGGTGCTAGGGACTAGATCTAGGGCTCATGCATGCTAATTAATAGGTCTGCTACTGAACTGAACTATATTCTCAACCCATAAACAGGCCCAACAAGACGAGCTCTGAATATCTCCTTTCCATCCATTAGTGGTGAAGATCGGTTACCTGTCCTAACGAAATACAGCTTTCTCCAGCAGCAAACAATCTATCAATTCATTAAGTTCCTGTTCTAAGAGTAATGAGGTGCTATGTAGGGTAACTGAGGCCAGCTCCAATATGAAGCAGGCTGGACCCTGGGGAGCCATGGCAGGCCTGACACGGGAGAGGTTGGGATCGAATTGACGAAGCGTGTGCAGGCAGGGGAGGCCATGCCACACGATGCCCAGACCGAAAGCATGGAACACCATGGAGCTTGTCTCCAAGAATACACCCAGGCCAGTAGCTTTGGTAGGGAAATGTGAAAACAGGAGATGGTGACAGATGCTGAGTCTACTGCCTGACAGGCCCTTGAATGGGTAAAGGATCCAGACCCTGAGGCAGATCAGGCAGGAACAAGCTGAAGAAACAGGAGGAAAGAGCCAGGGTTTTTGAGTCAGTGACTGTTTCTACAGCTTCAAAGCCGAATGACAGCCGTAGATCATTGTGTGGAAGATCAGTGATGAGGAATCTGTATGAGTAAAGGGACCAGAGCCACAAACGGCTGAGAAAAATGGGATGCGTGCCCCTCCCCCAACCCTTCTAACTTCCTTCTCTCCTCTCTTCCCTCCGTGTGTGTGTGTGTGTGTGTGTGTGTGTGTGGTGTGTGTGTGTACACCTATGTGGAGTTAACACAGGTCTTGTTCTTCAGTTACTTCTCTACCTTATTCTCAAGACCGTCTGTCACTGAGCCTGAAGCTAAATTCTAGCCTGGCTGGCCAGCGAGCCAAGCCTAGAGGTCTTTTTTTTTTTTTTTTTTTTTAAGCTTCCTGGCATGGGGGTCATTGGCATGTGTGGCCGCACCTGATTCAGATCTTCATGCTCATTTGGTGCGCTTTTCTCCACTCTGCAGAGTCAGCACCTCCTCAGCCCCATTTCTTTTTGAGAGCCTACATATGTAACCCAGGCTGGCCTTGAACACTCACGGGTTGGCCCGTCGATGGTTGCCAAGTGCTAGAACACCTGCGTATGCCACCATGCCCAGTTATTATCTATCTTAAGAATATTTGTAAATCTACTTTTGCTTTTGTTTTATTTTTCTGGTTTTAGATTTATTTTTAGCTGGGCACAGTGGTTTTCTCGGGGACTAAAATGGTCTGATCATCTTGAGGGTTGAATAGATGTCTGTGACCTGGCTACCTGGAATTCCAAGACTCCTTTAAACAGCCATCCCACCCGGGTGCAGACCAGAAGCCCTGGGGCTGCTGATAAGGAAGAGTTCTGTAACCAGGCGCAAGGCTGGTCCCTGTCAGGGTCAGAGAAGATGGGAAATGTCAAGTTGGTGACATTACCTGTGGCTAAGAAGAAGGAGGGAGGGGTTGTCTCTTCTCTATAGGAGTCAGGTCTTTTGGGATGGCAGAATACTGACTTCTCAAGTGTGTGTGTGTGTGTGTGTGTGTGTGTGTGTGTGTGTGTGTGTGTGTGTTTTGCATAATTCTGCTGTTGTTGGGGAGATACTGGAAACAGTGATCCCTGAGGTCAGTTTCCAGCACCCACTTGGAGACTCACAACTGTCTGTAGTTACTGTTTCAGGGACCCTCTTCTGCATACCAGGCACACCCGTGGTGCACAGGAAAAACAACTATACACATAAAATAATTGCTTTTTGACACTGGGTCTCACTAGTAGCTCAGGCTGTCCTGGAACTCACTATATAGACCAAGGCTGGATCCAGACTCAACAAGATCTGTTTGCTTCTACTTCCCAAGTGTGGGATTTAAGGCATGGGCCACTACATCCAGCTAAACAAAATCTTAAATAATAATTAAGAAAAATGGAGCCGGGCGGTGGTGGCGCACGCCTTTAATCCCAGCACTTGGGAGGCAGAGGCAGGCGGATTTCTGGGTTCGAGGCCAGCCTGGTCTACCAAGCGAGTTCCAGGACAGCTCAGACTACACAGGGAAACCCTGTCTCAAAAAACCAAACCAAAAAAAAAAAAAAGAAAAATGGAAATGAAAGCAAGATTAGATTTAGATATATTCTTTTAAAAAGGGGTGGGTGGGGGAATTAACTGAGTGTAGCAGCTCATGCCTGTAATTCCAGAAGTCGGGATGTAACAGAGTCAAGTAGATGGAGAATCTGAAACTAGCTAGTCTAGAGAGTTCTAGACTAGCCTGGGCTACCAAGTGGGATTGCGTCTCAAAAACTCAAAAGGAAAAACAAAGTCAAAAGAGAGATTGCACAGAAAGGGAATTTCAATGAAAAAGACTGAACTTGGCCACTGGGTGTCCATCTTGATCCACCGTGCTTAGGAGCAACTCCTGCTTGCTTCACAGCTGTCCCTCTAGAGGGTTGGTGAGGGATTGTATTGATCATGAATGGGCCTTTCTCTTTTACAGCCTTTGTGAGTTGTCTTTCTTCATTATGAAGATTTTGTTTATCAGAAGTCTGAGGAGGAAGACAGGTTCCTGTAATCTTAGCACTTGGAAGGTGGAGACAGGAGATCATGAAGTCAAAGCCCCCGACCCCCTGTGCATATGAGTTTGAAGCTAATGTGTACTACATAAGATTGTAATAGAAAATTTAAAACAAAACAAAAAAATCAACAGCGATAACAAAACAGGACTGCAAATGTGACTCAGTTGGTAGAAAGCCCTGAACAGCAGGAAGGTCATTTCCTGATACATAGTGAGTTCAAGGCTAGCCTGGGCTTGCATGAGACCCTGTCTCAAAAATCAAATCAAATCAAATCACGTCTTCCTAGGTGGAAGCCAGGCATGGTGGCTCAAATTTGTAATCCCAGGCTTTGGAGATTGAGGCAGGGGGATTGCTATAAGGTTGAAAGCAGCCTGGTTCTGGTATGTTTTGAGGTGATCTAGACTGCAAAAGGAGACATTCTGTCTCAAAAAAGAAAGAAAGAAAGAAAGAAAGAAAGAAGAGAGAAGAGAGAGAAGAAAGAAAGAAGAGAAGAGAAGAAGAAAGAAAGAAAAGAGAAAATCTTTGTGAAGCTCTATCAACAGTAAGACACCAGTGGGTCACTTTCAACCTGTGTGGTCATCTGACTAGGTAACATTTCAAAGTCCCTTAGGTCAACTATTAGCATTGAAAGTTTAGCACTTGGGGGCACTATGGGTATCTTGTAGTTTATGATTACCCTTTCAATCTGGAAAAGGATAAAAGTTAAAATCATAGAATGGTGTATAATGTAACACTGGGGTCCTCACCGTCTCTCCGTCCCCTTACCACTATTTCTTCTGAGTACATGGTTCTAGTGAGCCCTGCACGTCACCACTGATATACAATAGGTCTCTTCTCTTGTTTTGTCATGGGGGAGGGGGGTTCCTACATTGCCAAGGCTGGCTTCAAAACTACTGGCTCTAGAAATTCTTCAGCCTTGGCCTCCACTGTAGTTGAGGACACAGGTTACTCCCACTGTCTCTCTCTCTCTCTCTCTCTCTCTCTCTCTTTTTTTTTTTTTTTTTTTTTGTTTTTCGAGACAGGGTTTCTCTGTGTAGCCCGGGCTGTCCTGGAACTCACTCTGTAGACCAGGCTGGCCTCAACTCAGAAATCCGCCTGTCTCTGCCTCCCAAGTGCTGGGATTAAAGGCTGTGCACCACCACCGCCCAGCTTCTTTCTCTCTCTTTTTCAGACAAGGTCTTCTTATATAGCTCAGTTAGCCCTATCCACAATTCCTCACAATCCTCACAAAGCCTCAGGTCCAGTGAGGGGATTACAGGCCCCTGCTACCTTGTGATCCCCCCACTACACAACACCACATCACACACACACAACAAACACACACACATACACACACAACCACACACACCACACACACACACACACACCACACAACACCACACACACACACACATACAACACAGACACCATACACCACACCACAAGACACGACTACACACACATACACACAGACACAGACACACACACAACACACAACACACAGAACACAACACACAGAACTTTCATTTTTCAGGATTTTAGAAGTGGCAGCAAAGGCAGAATCTGCCAGATATACCAGTCCAGACTAGAGGAAATGGAAGTCAACAGAGTCTGACACCCATACCTCTGACCCTCTGTGAGTCTTAGATGTCTCTCCTCCTCCTCCTTTTCTTCCCAAGTCACTGCCTCCTGACAAGTCTGGACACACTTGTGACCTCTGTTCATCTAAAATGTACTGATAGATCTCCTAAGAAGATGGTGGTCTACTTACAACAAGCTACAGCTGTATTGTGGCTCCTAAGTACACAGTAGAATTTTCACAGGCCCAGAAGGAAATGTCCCATATAATTAGAGAAGACTACTACCTTTTTTTTTCTTTTTTTTTTTTTTGGTTTTTCAGACAGGGTTCTCTGTTAGCCCTGGCTGTCCTGGAACTCACTCTGTAGACCAGGCTGGCCTCAAACTCAGAAATCCGCTGCCTCTGCCTCCAAGTGCTGGATTAAAGGTGTGCGCCACCACCGCCCAGCAAGAAGGTTACATTTTTCAGGCAAATCTAAAAAATAGTCTTCTCTGATTGAAACAATGTATTTTGGTCTTATTCATTTCTAAGCTATTTTACCAGGTAGACTAATTTTCTTCTTTTTTTTCCAATTTAATGAAGACTTAAACCGTCTCTTCCCCTCAGAGAGACTTGTCACATCACATGTCCTTTCTTTTTTTATGTTTTTTTTTTTTTTTTTTTTTTTTCAAAGGACTTCTCTTCCCTCTGAACACTCTGTAAAAGGGTCTAACATTCATCATGGGTCACTGTGGTTTCAAATTCACCCTTCCATGATTCACTGACATCAGCTGTTCTAGACAAAATGCCAGTGATCTTTCCAAAGCCAACGTAATCACCATGTGCTGAGATGTAGTCCCAACAGGCTGCCTAGGACCTCTGACTTGCTAAAGCTACCGAACTGCTTTGTTGGGTTCCTTTTTTCTTTTCTCTACTATCTTCAGAGTGCTTGGATTACAGATATATGTGTTTCGGAGATAAAGTCTTGCTGTGTATGTTGATTGATTGGCATGTCAATATATAGTTCAGACTGGCCTCGAATTCCTGGCAATCCCCCTGCCTCAGACTCTGGAGTGCTTAAATTATAGCTGTGTGTTACTGTGTCTGGCTTGCTGTTTCTTCCTCTCCTTCCTTCCTTCCTTCCTTCCTTCCTTCCTTCCTTCCTTCCTTCCTTTCCTTCCTTCCTTCTCTCCCTCCCTCCCTCCTTCCCTCCCTTCCCTTTTTCCTCCTCCTTCCTCCCTCCTTCCTTTTCCTTATTTTCTTTTTAAAATATTTATTTATGGGGACTGGAGAGATGGCTCAGAGGTTAAGAGCACTGACTGCTCTTCCAGAGGTCCTGAGTTTAATTCCTAGCAACCATATGGTGGCTCACAAACATTTGTAATAGGATCCAATGCCCTCTTCTGGTGTATCTAAAAACAGCTACAGTGTACTCATAATACATAAAATAAATAAATCTCATATATATAAAATATATATAAAATAGTGTATGTGTTTCTTGTATCAAGTGCATGCAGTGCCCTTGGAATTCAGAAGAAGGCACAGGATCTCCTGGAGCTGAAGTTACAGACAGAGAGCCACTCTGTGGGTCCTGGGAATCAAACCTGGGTTGTCTGAAAGAGCAATAAGTGCTCTTAACCACTGAGCCATCTCTCCAGCTTCTGTTATTGCTGCTTTTCAACATCCTTTCCGTACCCAAGCACTGCAGGGGGCTATACCTAGGCTTGGAATTTGTTTGGTTCTGAGCACTTTCAGAAGCTGCTCTAGATAGATGTGATAGTGAAAACCCCAGCACCTGGGAGAAGAGGCAGGAGGATTCCTGCAAGTTTGACATAGTCTGACTGTTGTGAATAGTAAACTCCAAGCTGACCACACACGCACGCACGCCGCACGCACACACACACACACACACACACACACACACACACACACACTGGTATATGTCTTTTGGAGGAGCATCCGGAGGAGCACTGTTTTTGGCAGCAGCGCCTGTGGGGTAGCATTGTACCTTATACCTAATGGTATGCTTTGAGATGGCTCTTTGTTTGCAAATGAAGTCCTCACAGGCCTCAGAAACTCGAATAACATCACAGTCAGGAGTGACCATGGGTCAACCTGTCGCAGTACTCTGTAGAACTTCTAGAGGTTCTTTCCTTGCATTTAGAGCTGGCTGCTGTTGAACTTCTCCTGGCCCTGGGAATGCTAGTGTGACAGCTGACAGTGTCCAGTAGAGAAGAGGGGTGGAGGTGGGGTGGCCATGCCTCTAAACCCACCCCCCAGCACTGATGCAGAAGAGTGGATCCTCTCCTGGGGTTTCCCTAGGAAGCTGGCTTTGGCTAGGAACTTCTATAATGTCCACAACCCGACAGGCTCTTCAGGGGGCAAAGATGGCTGGATGCTGCCTTTTCTTCTGTGAAGTAACAAGGAGAAGGCATTTCTGCAGGGCTGCTATGACACTGGCTGTAGTAGATGCTCAACAAATGGAGCCACAGATATTGCTGTCATGGTTCCCTGATGCGATTGCTCCTTGTCTAGAAGGAGATCTGTCCTGACTCTCATGACGTGACATTCTGTACCTAGAGATGGACTCCTTAAAACCAAAACGTCCTGGCAAGTGCAAGCATTTCTATGAAAGAGAACATTTAGGGTTGGTGGCCTTTTACATATTAATGAGAATAGACATATTTAGTAACAGATCTTGATTTGGGCCCGATAAAGACACAGAGCACTTTGGGAAGAGAACAAAGTCTCACTGAGTAAAGCAAAGATCCTGGAGAACTGGGACAAAGTTTCTGTGCTTTGGTTTCCCTGTCTAGGTAGGCTGCCACGTAAGGCAGGAATCAGTGAATGCCACTCTTTCCTTGGAAATGGTCCCAACAGGCTTTCTCAGTGTAGCCATGGCTGACTGTCCTGGACTCCCTTTGCAGACCAGGCTGGCCTTGAACTCAGAGATCCACCTTCCTCTGCCACCCAAGTGCTGGAATTAAAGGTATGCCCACTATACCTGGCTTTGGAACTCTAATGACCCATGCATATTTAGTCCCCCATCCCATTACTAGTTCATTTGTTTTTCTCTTGTTAGACTTTTTTTTTACTATATATGGAAAGTCTTTTACTTCCATGTCCTGCTTCTATGAGTGGCCAACACCATGGGAAAAGAAAAGACTACCAGCTGATACAGAGAGGGTCGTTTCTATAATGTTCCACTTACATACAGAATTAAACAGACAAGCTAACTGCATCACTTAGCTTAGTTAGAAGGTGGTGACATGGAATTGGGCCTAAGACGTCCTTAAAAAAATAGGCTCCCTAAAATGGGGTGCCTGAGGGAACTTGGCATGTTTCACCCCAAGAGGAATCAGAAGATCAAATGCAGTTTGTGAGGGTCAGAACCCTCAGGCATGGGGGCAGGGAGGAGAATGGTCCAGGAGAGATGTTTGGGAGCTGGCATGAAGGTATTGCTTTCTGCCTGCTGGAGAGTCACAGGAGACGGGTAGTCTGGAGCATCCAAGAGCAGGCCTGGGGTTGCAAGATGCTTCAGGGAGGGCCTAAAGGGGGTTCTTAGGCTTGCCCTCCAGGGAGATGATGATGGTGTCACCTGCTGCATAGGTTTTCTGCCAGGGTGCAGTGGTTAGTTTTTCATAATTCTTGCCCCATACATGTCAGTTTCCTGATGGCATCCTTGGAGCTGGCACAAACCATTTTGTTTTTAAGGAGAGCACTTTAGGGGCCCAGGGTATGAACACCAGGTCCTCCTTCTTGTTCTCCTTAGTCTCATAGGTTGCATTATAGACAGCATAGAGGCAGTCCTTGTCTGGAAGCATCTTGACCAAGGTAATGTGTGGTCATGTGCAATTTGCTCTACATCACATCTTAGGATCTCGTGCCTTCCTTTAGGATGATACCCTTCTTATCCTCGGGCCTTCTTGTTTTCCTCCATTTCCTCTTAGAGTTTAAGCACTTGTATATCTTCGAGTCACTAAATACCCTTGATGACACCATCAGAGAAAGCTACACCTGACGCCTTGTTTCTGTAAGAAAGGGAGTCAGGGAGATCCATAGAAGAACTGAGCTGGTGCAGCTGTTGGGACCCAACTGCCATTAATTTTTTGGCATAAGTCAGAATAAGCGTGGACATTGTAAGAGGGAGGAGCCGGATAGTCCTCTTTGATAAGTATCTGCCTTAAGGGTTGTAGCTGTAACTCTGTTGGCTAGAGTCCCGAATTCCATCCCTATCAACACAGACGGGACCTGCTGCTGTACACCTGTGATCCTAGCACTCAGCAGGTAGAAATTGGAGGACCAGGGGTTCAAGGTCACATTAGGTTCCACAGCCAGTCTGGGCTGCTTAAGGCTGTAAGATAGTATCCCAAAAGGAAGAAAGAAGGCCAGATGTAGTGGTTCATACTTTTAACCCAAGTAGAGACAGGTGGACCTCTGTGAATTTGAGACCAGTCTGTCTGGTCTTCCCAGAAAATTCCAGGCCATTCAGGCTTCAGGGCTAGCTAGTGAGACTCCAGTTAGTGAAGAAAAAAAAAGGATAGTTCACCCAACCACAGTATAATACATGATATTTGGTGATGATGATAAGAGACTCTGTCACAGCTTTATGTGTTGACTAGACTAGGTTTTATCATTGTTTTACAGAGTACTCTTTCTACTGACAAGGAAACCAGATGTATGATCACCTATACTTGTTATGATTGATTGTATTTTTTTTTCCTTAGTTAAAAAAAGAAATGTTTGCTTTAAAAAATTGCTGAGCTGGAGCAATGGCTCAGCAGTTAGGTGCAAGGACTGCTCTTGTAGAGGACCTGAGTTTGGTTCCTGGTACTCACGTGGCTGCTCATAACCAGAGGATCCTACACCCTCTCTGGCCTCCAAGGGCACCAAGCACACAGGTGGTGCACACACATACACGCAAGCAAAACCCTCATACACATAAAATAGAAATAAATCTTTTTTTTTTTTGGTTTTTCGAGACAGGGTTTCTCTGTGTAGCCCTGGCTGTCCTGGAACTCACTCTGTAGACCAGGCTGGCCTCGAACTCAGAAATCCGCCTGCCTCTGCCTCCCAAGTGCTGGGATTAAAGGCGAGTGCCACCACCGCCCGGCTTGAAATAAATCTTTTTTAAAATTGTTGTTTGTGTAAAAGTATGTATATTGGCTGGGTGTGGTGTTCCACACTTGCAATCCCACAACCCAGGGAGTTGACGTAAAAGGATCAACCATAAGCTCACGGTCAGCTGGCCTAGAGTGAGACTTCGATTCTGAAATAAACAGCTAGATGGGATGGCATACACTTTCAATCCAAGCACCCAGGAGGCAGAGGCAGGTAGATCTCTGAGTTCAAGGCCAGTCTCGTCTAACAGAGTGAGTTCCAGGACAGCCAGGGCTACACAGAGAAACGTCTTGAACCCCACTCCCCAAAATCAAACTATGGACTGAGGATGGATCTCAGTGGTGGAATGCTTCTTGTCTACCACGCATGAGGCTCTGGATTCAACTACCTAGACTTATAAAAAAGGCTATAGTAAAGCCTTGAGGTGCCTGCTTACCTACACTGAAGGACAGAAGGAAGCAGCCAAGGCCATGCAGAGGTTCCCAGTTTGGACCCGCCATGTTAATCCGCACCTCTGTCCTTGCACTCCACTTGTAAATCCAGGTCCTCTAAATTAGTGGATTTACTTAAGATACAAAACAGATAAAAGTCTAGCCCTCTGGACTTGTTTGCTCAAAGTATGTGGAAAATAAGAGGCCTTACAGGTTTCTGGTTTTGCCAGCATCCCAGAGTGGATGCTTGCGCCTTGTTTGGTCACTGTATAACCTTTTATGTGCCCTTATCTGATCTTTCTTCCACCCCAGGCAGTAAAGGAGGTGATAAGTCCTCTGTGAGGCCTTGAAAGGACTGCATAGGTGGATGGGGGAGGGGCAGAGGTGCCAGATACATGCTGAACTCGGCAGAGTTATTCCAGCCACTCAGCCTGTTTCTACACTTCTGCTTCTCGCGGTGTGAAAGGCACGTAGGCACGAGGCAAGTCCAAGCATATTTTTCTTGAAGTGAATGTTAGCACAGGAGGGAGTTGGAATTAATGGGTTTTTATCAAGAAATAGGAGGAGGTAGCGGCTCTAAGCTATTGATGTAGAACTGACCACAGCCTACCACCCGAGTCTCCTTCTTTGATCTTCTGCCATGATCTCCATCTTTTAGAGTTTCGATTTGAATGACATGGAAAATATGGGATCCTTAGAGGCAGGTTTGTAGATTTCATAAAAAAATCTAAATTATCTGTAGAAAATCTGTCTTATTTTACATTTCAAATAGCTGTGGGGCTGGAGAGATCCCTCAGTGGGTAAAGGTGCTTGCTGCCAAACCTGACGACTCGAGTCGGATGCTAGAAAACCACGTGGTGGAAGAAGAGACCTAGCTCCGTCAAACTGTCCTCTGATCTCCAAACCCACGCACGCACCACCCGCACGCACGCACACTCACACGCATGCACGATGCACACAGGCACACACGCACGCGCTCGCACGCAGGCACACACATTGCAATTTAAAAAGAAAACATTTCTAATTTTCTAGAACTATTCCTAGAGTTGACTCAGAGATCAATAAATACTTCTCCTATTGGCCCTTCCCTTCCTTTGTCCCTTCCTTTTCTCTTTCTCCATCTCTTCTTCTTTCTCATTTTTATAAGATCTCTCTCTCTCTCTCTCTCCTCTCTCTCTCTCTCTCCTCTCTTATCTTTTAAAGATACGAACACACTGTAGCTGTCTTCAGACACACCAGAAGAGGGCATCAGATCCCATTACAGATGGTTGTGAGCCACCAGGTGGTTGCTGGGAATTGAACTCAGGACCTCTGGAAGAGCAGTCATTGCAACTGCTGAGCCATCTCTCCAGTCCTTCTTTCTCCTTTTTACAATTATTTATTTATTTTGACTGATGTGCATATGGGCATGCCTGCATGAGTTTATCGTGCACCACTTGCATGCAAGAACTAAACAAAACAAAATAAACAAACCCTGAGAAATTATTTTTATAAGACATTTTATATAAAGCTTTCTTTCCCTCTTTAACACACACACCCACACCCCTGCTAAAAACAAAAGGAAAAAGTTCTAAGTCATCCTCATCTATGCAGCAAGTTGTTCAAGGTCAGATTGGAACACATGAGACCCTGTCTCAAAACAATGGGGGCTGGAGAGATGGCTCAGCCAGAAGGATCGTATGTTACTCTTGCCAAAGTCCCAAGCTTGGTTCTCAGCACCAATGATTAGGAGGCTCACCACTGCCTGTAACTCCAGCTCCAGGGGATCTGATGCTCTTTGTACTCATGAGAACTGTGTTCACATGCAAATACTCTCATATAAAATGTGTGTGTATACATTTTTATTAAACGTGACAAATCATTGTATAAAGCTCTGTCACACACATATACATTTAATTAAAAAATAAAATAAGTACATTACGGGGCCGGAGAGATGGCTCAGTGGTTAAGAGCACTGACTGTTCTTCTAGAGGTCCTGAGTTCAATTCCTAGTAACCACATGGTGGCTCACAATCATCTGTAATGGGATCAGATGTCCTCAGAGCAACAGTGTACTCATATTCATAACATAAATAAATAAATCTTTTAAAAAAATAAGTACATTAGAGAATAACAACAACATTCCCTTAAGGAGAAACAACTTACAGAGGAAGGATTTATTTGGCTCGGAGGTTTCAGTGCATGTAGCAGCAGGGTCAGAGGTGCAGCTCCATGCTACAGTAGCCCCAGGAGTTCACTTCATCTTTTAGGGGCCTCACCTCTCGTAAAGTTAGATCTTTGGATTCAACACAGAAAAGAATTTTAGGATGAGCCAGTGTGAAACAGAGTTGGAATTTATTAAAAATAAAAAAAGGCGCTCAGGAGGGCTGGGGAGATATCTTAGCAGTGATGTATTTGCTACACAAGCATGAGACCCTGAGTTCAGGTCAATGACACCCACATAGGAGCCAGATACAGCAGCATACTTTTAGCCTCAGAGCTGGGAGGGCAGAGACAGATGGATCCCCTGATCTTGCTGGCTGTCCAGTCTATAGGTTCAGTGGGAGACACTGAAAAAATAAAAGTGGCGAACAATAAGAAAGGATGCGCAGGATTGACCTCTGGGCTCTCACAGAGGTGTACACACAGACAGAAACACACACAGACACACAGATACATACACAGACACAGACAAACACAGACACAGGCACACTTAGACACAGGGGAGGAGACACAAAGGGGAGGAGAGGGAGAAAGAGGGGGAGAACGACACAGAGAGATGGGGAGATGGAGAGAGAGAGAGAGAGAGAGAGAGAGAGAGAGAGAGAGAGAGAAACTCAGAGAAACCCACCCAAGAGCATGGACATCGGTATCTCAAAGAAGGATTCTAGTTAAGTGTCTTTCACAGTGATCTGACAGGACAGCTCAGCAGGTAAAGATGCTTGCTGTCAGGCTTGAACCTGAGTTTCACCTCCAGAACCCACATGGTGGAAGGAGAGAACTGACTCCTGGAAGTTGTCTTCTGACCTCGACAGGTTGTGGGAGAGGTTAAGATGTTTTTACGGTAAAATTTTTGGGACTCCAAGGAAAGTCTGAAGCAGGGAAAAGCGAGGCCCTTGAGTATGGCCAGGGCTTTCCAGCCTTAGGATTAACTCAAGAATGCCACAAGCTCACTCACACCCACAAGGAATGTCTGAGGCTGAGTCGGGGGCTCTCCGTTCTTGTCTTGTGAACTGGAAGAATAAATGTTCCAGACCACAGGAAAAAAAAAATGAGTTTTTAGAAAGTAAGAATTGGTAACAGGTTTATAGGTGTGTGAGCTCAAGAGATGGTGATCTTGTAGTAGGAGCAGGTTCCAGAGAGGGGGCCACCATCCAACCACTGATTTGCAGGCTTTTTATAGGATGTATGGTAGAAACCTAAGGGATGGGAGCTGAGATGTGAGTCCATCCCAGGCATATGACTGACATTCCTGTCCCACCCTCATGTATGGCTTCTGGGCCTTGTTTAAGGAAAAGAAGGTGACCAGAAACTAGAGCAAGAGCTGGAGGCCACACTGAGAGTGGGATTTATGGCTATGATGGTTCGGTGCCTATGAACATTGGCTGTCCTCTTCTCCTTTGTCTAAGGTGTGTAAAGACTCTGAGATCTCAGCTCTGCATGTCAAGATGGAGCAGCCATTATGTGCAACTGAAACCAGGCAGCTCCTTAAAGAACATGCGTATGGACTTAACACTGTTTAAAGTTCTGGTTTTATAGACTCTTTCCCATACAAGCAGCTCCTTACGCTCAGTGGCCTGCTCATGACAGGTTTGGCTTCCCATGGGCCTTAGTAAGGACTCCTAAAGCGACTGTCACCAAAGGGGCATGGTTCTCCCTTCATTTAAAGAAGTTACTGTATTAGATATCAACTCAATGAGAAACGGACATCTCAAACATTCTGTCCTTATTTTCACTCATTTGGATTTTCAGGGGACATATCTGAAAGCCACGTCTTTACAGATAACAATGAGGTGCTTAAAGTAATTGAAGGTGGAAACTTCAAATATACTGTTTTTAAAAGTGACATAGAGTTGGAGGGGAACACAGTCAAGTGTATGGAGAATTCTATAGTTCCTAATGGGACTTAGATGCCATCAATCCAACCAAGACCCTAGTGATGCTTAGAACTGTCTGAGACCAGATGGTAAATGACAAACCCTATTTCCGTGGACTGGCGGTAGGGGTTGCTTTGACTAATTCTGTACTCCAGGACATGAACTGTGTGGATTCCTAGACTCCAGCCACATTCCAGACCTATCAACAGCACAGAGACCTGAGAGCCAGTGCTAAAGAGATGGCTTAGAAAATAGGAATTTTTTTCTCTTTGCTATATTCAACTCAAGAGCTTTTTATTTAAATTGTCATTCTTAGTAGTAAACAAGATTATATTAATGATTATGCTCCTTGTTTTGATACAGAGAAGAGAACTTTTGCCTTATTTATTTAATTATTTTATTTAGTAAAATCTGTGGGGCAGGCCTTCCTTTTATCCTAGTACCTGTGAGGCAGAGGCAGGTAGATCTCTGTGGGTTCAAGGTCAGCCTGGTCTACAGAGAGTGTTCCAGGTTAGCCATGGCTACACAGAGAAACTCTGCCTCAAAACCCAAAAACTAACCAACCAACCAACAATCAAACAACTAAACCCAACACAGGGGAAACAGAGTCAGAGGGATACTTTGTGAGTTTTAGGACAGCCACAGCTACACAGTGAGACCTTATCTAAAATAAAATAAAATAAAAACATTTATTAGATTTGAGGGCAACATATAGGTGTCATCTCTCTTTCTACCTTGTGGGTTAGAGGAATTAAACTCAGACCCTCAAGCTGGGCAGCAAGAGCCTTTATCAGCTGAGCCATCTCTCAGGCAGGTATGAATTCTTTTTAATTTAGATTTGTTTTTGATGTTTGCTTTTAGTTCTGAGACAGTCTGGGTTTGATGGCTAGACTGGCTTCAAACTCACAATCTTTCTGTCTTTTTCTGTCAAAAATGCTGGGATTTTCTATTTATTTTTAAGAACTTGGTCGAGTGTCTGTTAAGGAAGAGACATGTGAGTTTCAGGCCATCTTTAGATCACTAAAGGCTGTCTTTTGTGGTATTTAAAATGATACTGGTTCCGGGCAGTGGTGGTGCACCCTTTAATCCCAGCACTTGGGAGGCAGAGGCAGGCGGATTTCTGAGTTTGAGTCCAGCCTGGTCTACAGAGTGAGTTCCAGGACAGCCAGGGCTACACAGAGAAACCCTGTCTCTAAAAACAAAAAACAAAAAACAAAAAAGAAAAAAGAAAAAAATGATACTGAGTAATAATGGAGCGGAACGTTTTTTCTACTGGGGATTTGCGGAGATTGTCCTTCTCTTCCGGAGTTATCTAGAAGTTCATTAACCCAGACCTAAGTCAAATGATGTCTATCAGAAAGCAAAAGATAAGAATGTTGAAAGAATGCTCCTTCCTCATGCCCACCCCCAGATTATACATTATACAGGTTAACTGCTCAGTGCTAGCTCATGTGATGCACTTAACAAGTAAGCTTATCATCAGCATTGAAAATGAGGTTGTCTCTGTCCAAGATACACAGCTAGGGAAATGCAGGTAGAGTGTCAATCAGTTGGTTAAGTGCTTGTCTGGCACTCAAGAAGACCTGGTTAAATTCTCAGCACAGTATAAACCTGGCGTGGGAGTGCACACCTGTAATCCTAACATTTAAGAAGTAGAAGAACAGGTTCCAGAGTTCAAAGTCATCTCAGTTACAGAATTAAAAAAAATATTTTACATGCATCAGTGTTTTGCCTGCGTGTGTGTCTGTGTGAGGGTGTCAAGTCCTCTGGAGCTGGTGTAACAAACAGTTGTGAGCTGCCATGTGTCTACTGGGAATTGCACTCAGGACCTCTGGAAGAGCAGGCAGTGCTCTTAATTGCTGAGCCATCTGTCCAGCCCTCAGTTACATAATTTTAGGCTAGCCTGAACTACATGAGAGTTGTCTCAAAAAATGGACAAACAACCCCAAAGACACAAAGACAAAATGTATTAGAAAACTGTTAACTTGAGGGTTACTATTTCCTAGACAGAGATGGGCTAAAGCTGAGTAGTAGCTAAACTTTATAGAAGAACAATGTTTTGGTTGGGCAGTGGTGGCGAAATGCCTTTAATCCCAGCACTTGGGAAGGAGGCAGAGGCAGGTGGATTTCTGAGTTCGAGGCCAGTCTGGTCTACAGAGTGAGTTCTAGGACAGTTTTTTTTTTTCTCTTAAATATGACTGATGTTAACTAATTCATGTTGTCCACTGAGGCCTTAGAGTTGGAGAGTCCTGCCTGAGAATGGGATTTGAGTGAGATAGGACTGTGAGTGCAGACAAGATACTTGGTCCTGTTGTCAGCCAGAATGACCCTCGGACTTCATGGGGAGGGACCTAGACTTTGGATCACCCAGACCTGGCTGCAAGCCTTGTTTTGCCATTTACTGTTGTCTCGGAATGTAGGGGACATTGTGTAAATGGCCTTTAACTCCTACCTCTTGGGCAAGAGACTAATGGGGGGGGGGGGTCCCTTAGAGAGCTGAGCAGCAAGGTGGTCTCAGAATGAAGTATCTCTAAGAAATCCCCCAGCTACCTTCTACCACCCCCAGCTACTTTTAGTAAATTGTTAATGGGCATTTACTAAAATTCTAGTATGTTAGTCATATTATCAACTTCTTATAATTAATTAAGGAATTCAAGTTGGTTTTTGGCCCCTAGTTTTGTGTGTGTTAGGCAAGCACTTTACCGTTGAGCTATGCTCCTAGCCCTTCAGAACTTCAAATCATTTCCTTTTCAATAGAATTCTTCCAAGAGAGTCACTGTGGGGGCTTTCTGACTGAATGAAGCTTCTTTCATTGTTTGTCTAGATTTCTGCCTTCAGTGTATTTATGTTTAAAACAATAAGAAAATACTTCAAAAGCAAAAACAAACCCAACTAAACCACATGGAAAAAGTAAGAATACCTTCTTTTGTTGGGTGGCAGACCCCTTTAATCCCAGCACTCAGGAGACAGAGGCAGGTAGATCTCTGATTTCAAGGTCAGTCTGGTCTACAGAGTAAGTTCCAGGATGGGAAGGGCTACACAGAGAAACCCTGTCTTGAAAAACAAAAACAAAAACCAAACAACCAACCAAACAGGAATACTTTTTTTTTTTTTTTTTAAATTAACATGTGGGCAAGAACGGAGTTAAATCAATTCTTCTGAAATGGGAACATGAACTTGACCTAGGAAACCTTCTCATGGGTACAGCTCATATTAAAGCCAGAAGGACGCTTGTAATAAATGCCTACAAGTGCAACTGGCGTCAAATCCTTCCTTCGTCTTGTCTGTGTGGTTCTATGAAGTTATTAATATGTCATTTCCGGCACCAGGTTCTCCATCTGTATGAACTATATATAGAACCACTTGGAAGGTTTGATAAATCACTATGTCTTCCGGTCCACAGACATCCAGACTGAGCTGGACTGATCAAGCCTGGGTGTCGGTTTGACTTTCTGCTTTGTGGCCTTATCATTTGGTCCTGAAAACTGAACCCAGGTCTTTGTACATGTTGGGCCAGTGCTCTACCACTGAGATATATCCCTAGATATTTTTGAAAAAGAGATTTCTTTATTTTTTTGTTATGTGTATGATGGATTTGCTTGCATGTGTGAATATGCACATGCAGTACCCGTGGAGGCCCCTGTCACACATGGGTCTTCATTGTTCAGCTCCAGGTAGACTGAGGTTGTGTCTGTTACAATAGTCATTCCTGATGTCTGCAATTCCCCAGGCTTCTTCTTCGTCTTGAGGGGATCTTGAGAATTCTTAAGAGTTCAGGTGAATCGTTTCCTTGGAAGAATAGAAGGCTTCACATACATTTTTGGCAGTGTTGAGTTTCCCAGAGAGAGAGAAAGGAGGGGAAGGAGAGGGGAAGGTGGGGGGAGACAGAGAGAGAGACAGACAGAACAACAGAAAGACCACCCTGATGTTTTCTGAAGCAACTCCACTTCAAACTCAGAGCACAAGGACTTAGGAGTTGGGTTGATATCAATACTTTCTTCCTCAGCTTCAGAGTTGCTGGAATTACAGGCATGCACCACCACTCCTAGTGCCTGGTTCCTTCGGTAACAGAGTTCTAGTCTGTTTGGCTGCACTGGCCTTTTTGCAGCTAAAGCCTGAGGTCCTTGTAGCTCACAAAGAACTTCTCAGGGCCCAGCGAATGTCGGTTAGCAAAGAACATCCACAAACAATACAAGTTTATACTCAGTGGTGGAATATGGGGTTATTGATAGACGCGGGTTCTGGAGGACACTAAGGGTAGGGTGAGAAAAGTGGGTATGTTGGTTTTTTAGAAGACTCATGTACGTAAATCAGAGCCATGGATACTAGTAGCCGATGTGTATTAACTACTAATTCTCACAAACCCCGTGTTGTAGGTAACTGAATGCATCCCAGTTTGCAGATAAAGAGATCAAATCACAGGGAAGTAGCCTGGATTTGGTTGCCAGGGTGGCCTAGCTTGGGGAATAGAGCTGGACTCTAGATAGTTTCCTGCTGCGAGTGTATTGATTCTAATAGTAGGAAGTCTTGGGGGGCACTGATTGGAGGATTATCACCTTTCTTTACAAGGCTCCCCTGTGAAGCACTTGACATTGGAGCCCTTCATCTGTGATTGTCCCCGGAGTCTTAAAGTCCTGCAAACTTGCAATGTGTAAACATTGCTAAACATTTTCTTCTCTAACTTCCTCCACGGTTTATCACCAAGTAAAACAGTTACCTTAATCATCTCAGGGTCCAAGGGTTGGGGCTTTCCTCTTTGCTAAGGGATGATTTTTCTGGAAAGATTTCTAAGAAAACACCTTGGCAAAGGGTAAAAAATTGACTATTCAGTGACCACCAAGCTGGGAGGCTCACAACCTTTAGACCACAGACACAGGTCACCTACTTTGACTGTCATATAGAATTTCTGGGGACCAGCACATTCTTATTAACTGAAGAGACAAAAATACAGTCATAAAGTAGGCTAGCAGTGGGCAGAGAAGCACAGCTTCGTAAGATCGTAGGCATTTCTGTGCATTTCATTTAAACCACCAATAGTGTGGCTATTGATCAATCCAACCCAAATGTATCCTCCTTAAAAACTGTGTTTTCTTTTCAGTATAGTCTCCAACTGTAGCCTAGACTGGCTTCCAACTTGGTAATTCTTGTGTCTCAGCCCTCCATGGTTTAGACTATAAGTGTGCACCACTGTGCCCTGCTGAGGTTTTGATCATTTAGTGGTTGAGGTCCTGAGTACCAACCCTAAACCTTGTATATAATATATGCCCTACCATTGAGTCATGCTCCAGCCTACGCGTGTATCATATTTCATTTCAGGGAAGGAGAGAGCAGAGTACTAGTGTTGGCCTATGAAATCAGGGGCTCATGAGTAAGGGTCCTACTACTGAGCCATGTCCTCAGCCATTTTTGTATTTATTTCCCTCTGAGACAGAATCTCATCAAGTTGTCCAGGCTGGCTTTAACTATTGCACGTCACAGGCCTTGAACTTGTGACTCTTCCAAGTAGTTAAGATTGCAGGCTTGTGCCACCGTGCCTGGCTGAATTGTATAATTTTTCTTTTTCACCTTGCCTAGCTTAAAAAAAAAAAAAAAAAAACCCACAATTTAAAACTCTCTCTATGCTCCTGCTCTTTCAAATTCAGTCCTCTCTCCTCTTTTTAAAAAAAAAGATTTATTTATTATTTTATGTATATGACTACACTATGACTCATCTTCAGACAATAGCTGTCTTCAGACACACCAGAAGAGGGCATCAGATCCATCATAGATGGTTGTGAGCCACCATGTGGTTTCTGTAAACTCAGGACCTCTGGAAGAGCTCTTAACCACTGAGCCATCTCTTCAGCCCATAGTCTCTTTTTTCATTGATTGTTATAACATGCATATACAAATACACATATACATCATACACACACACACACACACACACACACACAACATTCCTAAAATATGACCTGCTCAGTCCATACAATGTTACTTGTATGTACATTTTCAGGCCTGACCACTTGGTACTGGATAACCACTTGATGTCCCTGGAAAAGACGATTGCTCCTGCTCTCAGCTTTTCTTTGTTTCTGTAGTTCTTTGTGTAGGCTTCTAGCAGGTCTGTTGTTGCCCTTGGTCAGCTCATGCTTAGACTAGTCACATTAGTGAGAAGTTACCGGTGTCCTGTCTGACATCACCAAGAGACAGTTTCATGGCAAATTCCCTGATCCTTGGGCTCTTACATTCTTTCTTTCTGGTCCTCTTCTGTAAAGTTCTCTGAACCTTGGGCTCCAAATGGTTTTGTAGATGTGTCAGTTGGGACTGGGCTCCACAACTTTGTATTTTGATTGGTTGTGGTTTTCTTTAATGGTTTCCATTTTGTAAATATAAGTGGTTTTTTTTTTTTTTTTTTTTTTTTTTCGAGAAGGTTTCTCTGTGTACCCGGTGTCCTGGAACTCACTCTGTAACCAGCTGGCCCGACTCAGAATCCGCTGCCTCTGCCTCCCAAGTGCTGGATTAAAGCGTGCGCCCCGCCGCTTTTTTTTTAATGAGGGGTGAAGATTACACTTTTCTGCGGGTGTAGGTATAGTTTTTGTTTAATTTCTCTCTTCTTCCTCTTCCTTTCTTCTTTTTCTTCTTCCTCTCCTTCTTCTTCTTGGTGTATGTGAGATGATGTATGTGAGGGCAGGCAGGTAGAGGTTAGAGGACAAGTCTGTAGTTGGTTCCCTCCTTCCACCTTTATGTTGGTTCTGGGGATGGAACCAGAGCATCAGGCCAGTGTGGCCAAGTGCCAGTTTTTTGTTTTTTTTAATTGATGATAATGCTTCCATGGCTGAAGCTAGTACCAATCTGTTACTATTAGTCAGAGTCAAAATATCTGCTGTTGTTGCCGTTTTAGTGCTGGGTATTGGACCCGGACCACAGCACAAACCTTCTCCCATTGGTCGACATCCCTGGCCTCCATTTATACTACCCTATTGCTATCTAAACTCTTACTGCTTCAGGGAACATTCCTTGAGAATAGAACCTGACCTGGCTTTGATTTTGTGCACCTTTCTCTCTCCAACAGATGAACAGATAGACAGACACAACACACACACAACTCACACCAGATTGGTTCATATTACACATTTCTTTGCAAAACGATTTTCTTGGGCATTATTAAAAAGAGAAAATTGGGCTACTTATTAAGACCTTGTTTCCTAAAGAGAGAGACGGGAAGGAGACAGAAAGGATAAGAGCGGCGTGACGCCCCTTTAATTCCAGCACTTGGGAGGCAGAGGCAGGCAGATTTCTGAGTTCGAGGCCACCTGGTCTACAGAGTGAGTTCCCAGGACAGCCAGGACTACTAAGAAACCCTGTCTCGAAAAACCAAAAAAAAAAAAAAACAAAAAAAAAAAGAAAAGGAAAAAAGAAAAGAAGAAAGAAGGTGAAAAAGATTCCTGAAGAGGAAGGTGAAGAAGATGAAGGAGAAAGGAGGCTGGTGAGATGGTTTAGTGGGTAAGGCTTCCAAGAAGATGACCTGAATTTGATCCCTAGGACCTACATGGTGGAGGAGGAGAAGCTGCTTCCTCAGTCCTGTGACTCCCTGCAGCTATGGCCATGTCCTCCCGCACCATGCAATAAATGTACATGCATAAAACTTAAAATGTATAAGTAGTGTGGTCCTAGACACTATCAAAACAGACTGACAAGACATCTGCACTTGAGTAATTTAAAAACGCAAAAGGAGCCTGTTAAGATTGAGTTTGTAATGTCTAGTCATTAAACAGGCTCTGTATCATGGCTGTCGGGAACCACTTGTAGCGTGTCGAATCTAAATCCGGCCAAGTGGATTAATGGACAGCGAGTTTGTAATGTCTAGTCTTAACACCTGTTCTTCTCTCTGGTATCGAGGAGAAGATTATGACAGAAAGAGCTATATGAACAAGAAGGGACACAGAACGGAAGCTTTTTTTTTTGACTGGGGATGGAAGACAGAAGTGCAGATGAAAACCAGCCAGTTCTCAGGCAGGGAGGGAAAGCATGTAGGTGGGAAATAAACTAAGCTTTATCTACGAGCTCAAAGGGCTGTGCTGGAAGAGAAGAATTTGCCAGGATTGTTTTCAAGCCTGTGTTCTAAAGCCTCTTCAGCGTTCCCATCTGAAAAACTGAGGATGTTGACTACAGTTGTTTAAGCTAAAAAGGAGCATTTACGTTTCTTTCATTTGTTTCCTGGTGATAGGAATCAAGCTCAGTGCCGTAGCCCAGCAGTCAGCTAACTGAGCCTTATTCCTAGCCTGAGTATAGTCTTGTAAGTAGTTAGTTATTGCAACGCATTTCTAAAGCTCTTAGTTAGAAAAAAAAAAGCCTCGGTCACTTCGTGTGTCTTTGCCATGGTCCACTTCCGGTCCACTGACAGGAAGCGCTGTATCCCTGTCTCTCCACTACCTGAACACTTTATTGGAGACAGGATCTTATCATGTAGTTCTGGCTGTGTAGGTGTACTTGCTATGTAGCCCAAGGTGACCCCAAACTCATGATAATCCCCCTGTCTCAGCCTCCTCAGCGTTGGGATTACAGGTGTGCATTGTCACTGCTAATGGTACATAATACTTTATTTTTAGTGTGATAATAATAAAAGGAAAACCTTTCTGCTTAGACTAATGTACCTTTTAAAGTTGAGGGATTTTTAAGGTTAAATATTAACTTGTAGTCAACTTCATGTTGACAGGATGTATATTTTTTCCTTTGTTTTTTTTTTTTTTGTTGTTGTTGTGTTGTTGTTGTTTGTTTGTTTGTTTTTTGAGACAGGATTCCTTTGTATAGCCTTGGCTGTCCTGGAACTCACTCTGTAGACCAGGCTAGCTTTGAACTCAGAGATCCAACTGCCTCTGCCTCCCTAGTGCTGGGATTAAAGGCGTGCACCACTACCACCAGGCTCATATAATCTCTAAAGTGTATATGCAAACTAAATATTTATTCCTTTTATAATATGTCATACAAATGTCTTGCAATACAGTCAAACACAGTAGGGCATTTAAAGATGTATATGCTACTAAAGATTTTCAACAATAATAGGATACATTGTAATCAGTTGGTGGAGATTTTAGGTTTCCGATGGAAAATTTGAGATTTTGAAAAACTTGTATCTGTTACTTGGATTCTGACAACCATCTAATACTGAAATGCTTATTTTGATGATAATGTTAACAAGTGAGATTTCAAAAAACTATCATGAAATATATTCACATTTAGAAGTTGTGAGTCACACAAGGGTAAGAGAGCTCACTTGGTTTCTCATGAGACTTTCCATTCCCTGTACTGGAAGCATTGAGCCCCTGGACCTTCGCCCTAGAACTTCTTCATGGCTGTAAACAGGGTGAGCTCAGTAAGCGTAAGAGTTTGCGTCAGTCCGGGATAGCGCCTAACTAGTCCAGGATGGAAGTGTTGGGTAAGTGCCTGTCCAGGTGGATGGGCCAATCTGAAGGCGTTCTCCATCTGCCTTAGAATGAAGCAAGATTAATAGCACACGTCTCCACAGTCCTTCCCCTTCCTTATTGCCTGTGATTGCACCCCTCACACCTGGGAATTACTCCTGATATTAATTGCACACCCCTGTCTTTTGATCATAGATCTGTTTTCACAGAAAGTATAAATTTAGATACTCTGGGCTCAAGTTCCAGGTCTGCAACTATCTAAATGTATAATCTTGGGGTTCACCTCAACTCTCTGAGTTTGGTTTCCTTATCTGTAAAATAGGAGTAACCATGATACCTACTTCATAGCACTGCTGTAGAGAGTGAGTTTGATATGCTGCTATGCCTAGCTCATAGTGGTAGGCACTCTATAAAGGAGAGCTAATACTGTGTTTATGGGTTTTATTTATTTTTTTCTAGTGTGGTTCCCAACTTACTTATCCCAGGCTGGCTTCAAACTTGCTTTGTAGCTGAGGATGACTTTAAAGTCTTCATCTTTGTGCCGCCATCTTTTTGTTGTTTGTTTTTCTAGACAAGGTTTCTCTGTGTAGCCCAGGCTGTCCTGGAACTGGCTCTGTAGACCAGGCTTGCCGCAAACTCAGAGATCAGTTTGTCTCTTCATCTCAAGTGCTTGGGTAAATGCTTGTCCAGTGGATGGGTGAATCTGAAGGCCACTACCACCCTGCTGTGCCATTATCTTTCAAGTGCTACGGTCTCAGGTGGATACTACCACATTCAGTGCCAAATGAAAAAATTAGTACATATTAGCCTTATTGTGTTGTGTGTATTTTGAAAATATTTCTTAGGTTTTTTTTTTTTTTTTTTTAACCATTCAACATTATTTATCACCTTATAATTGTTGGCTCTGTTTCATTTTAAGATGAAGTTTTGCTATGTTACCCGAGTTGGCCTCAAACCCTCTACTCAAGTGAACTTAATATCTTGTTTCCAAAGTATCGGAGACTATGTTTGTGCAGCATCATTCCTCCTCCTCTTCCTCCTCCTCTTTCTCCTTTTTCTTCTCTTCCTCTTCCTCCTTCTAGTTTAGAGAGGGTCTTCTATAGTCTAGGGTAGCTATGAAATTGGTATGTAGCCAGGATGAGCTTGAATTTCTGATCCTCTTGCCTTTACCTCCCAAATGCCACCATGATCCACTTCCCAGTTGATTTCTATTTTGCTTTGTTGTTTGAGATATAGTTTCAACTGTGTAGTCCTGGCTGTCCTAGAAGTCACTCTGCAGACCAGGCTGGCCTCAGACTCAGAGGTCTGCCTGCCTCTGCCTCCCAAGTGCTGAGATTAAAGGTGTGTGCCACCACATCTACCTAGCCTATGATTTTTATATAAACAAATCTAGCAATTCTTTCTATTTTGGATGAGAATCTCATACTTTCCAGGCAGGCTCTACTAGCCTAAGATAATAAACTATTTCCTCAGGCAATACATTTGTCTTAGTTTGGGTTTTATTGCTGTGAAGAGACACCATGACAATGGTAACTCTTATAAAGGAAAATATTTAATTGGGGCTGGCTTACAGTTTCAGAGGTTTAGTCCATTGTCATCATGGCAGGGAAGTGTGTCACATTGGGTGTAGCTTGAACACATGAGACCTCAAAGTCTGCCCCACAATGACACACTTCTTGCAACAAGGCTTATGCTACTGGATGAGCCAGCCATCTTGCTAGCCCTGAACTAAAAGTTTTATTAGACATCAAGCAAAATCTTAGCTAGCAAGTATTCAATCAATAAATCTTGTTGGTAATGTTGAGGTGGTTTGAATAGAAACATGGAAACGGCCCCCATAGACAGCAATTAAATCCTAAGCCAAACACAATACAAATTAAACACCGTCTTAGTCATTGTTTGTATTCATGCACAAAACATCATGACAAAGAAGAAAGTTAGGAAGGAAAGGGTTTATTCAGCTTACACTTCCCATTGCTGTTCATCACCAAAAAGAAGTCAGGGCAGGAACTCAACAGGGCAGCAGGAACTTGGAGGCAGGAGCTGATGCAGAGGCCATGGAGGAGTGCTGCTTACTGGCTGCTTCCCTGGCTTGCTCAGCTTGTTTTCTTAAAGAACCAAGACTCCCAGACCAGGGATGGCACCATCACAGTGGACCCTCCCACCCTTGATCACTTATTGAGAAAACGCCTTACAGCTGGATCTCATGGAGGCATTCCTCAGGGAGGCTCTTTTTCTTTGATAACTCCGCTTGTATAAGTTGACACACGAAACCAGCCAGTACAACACCCATGATTCTATTCTAAATAAACAAATGATTGAATCAATAATAAATAATGGAACAAATTAACAATTCTTTTTAAAAAAGGATTATTATTTATTCATTTATATAAGTACACTGTAGCTGTCTTGAGACACACCAGAAGAGGGCATCAGATTCCATTACAGATGGTTGTGAGCCACCATGTGGTTGCTAGGAATTGAACTCAGGACCTCTGGAAGAGTAGCCAGTACTCTTGAGCCATCTCTCCAGCCCCACAATTCAATCTTTTAAGGAGCTGGAAGAGCTTCATCAGTGTGGACGGCACATACTGACTTCCTTCTGAGGGGTGTAGAATGAATTGAGTTGGTGGCACATTCCTTCAATCTAGCACATGGCAAGTGAAAGGATGGAGGATTGGGAATTCAAGGTTGCCTTTTGGTAAGTAGCAGGTTCGATGACAGCCCGGGCTATGTAAAAACTTTGGTTCAAAACAACAAAAGCAAGTGAGACGTGGTGGTGCATGCCTTTAATCCCAGCACTCAAGAGGCAGAGACACGTGCATCTCTCAGACCAGCCTGGTCTAAGTACAGAATGACTTCCAGAACAGCCAGGGCTACACAGAGAAAACGCACCTCAGAAAATAAAAACAAACAAACAATGTGGAGAATGTAAAGGGAGGGAAAGAATGAGTAGCAGAGAACCAGACAAACCCTGCTTTGGCCAAGCAACCAAGTTAACAGCAACTCAGCGGTCATAGGTCATGCTGATGCAGTGTATTCTTGATTCAACGGAAAAAGAAAGGCGTTTTACCTGAGGGCCTTGCCCTCCACAGGTCTCCAGTGTAGTCATAAGAAAAACAATGGTCTAACCCCAGTTCAGGAACATTATACAAAATACCTGACCTGTATACCTCAAAACTGTCCTGGTATCAAAAACCAGGAATGTCTGAGAGACTGTGAAAACAAGAGAGGCCTAAGCAAACATGACTAGACATGACGTGGCCTCTTGGTGGATTTCTGGAAAAGAAAAAGGAAACTAAGCAAGTTTGCTCTGAGTATGGGAGTATGAATTGTAGTTAATAATAATTAACATTAATTTTGATGAATGTAAGATGTTAATATTAGGCTAACCTGGGTGTAGGATATCAGAATGTTGTCTGTATTTTGTTTTCGACAAATCGATTCTGTATTTTAAAGTTTAGTTAACCCACCTAAGGGTGCTCACCTGTGATTCCAGCCCCTGGATTATAAGGAAAGGAAGACCAGAAGTTTGGTCATCTCTGGCTGTAGAAGGAGTTCAAGACTATTCTGGGCCATATGATACCCTGCCTCAACAAAATAAAGGCCTTGAGGAGCATAACGTTTATGAGGGTAAAGTAGGAGTGTATCCAAAGGACTTCTACTTTGAAGGAGAATCTGGCGGTGGCATCTGCTGTGATAGGGCAGGAGGAGAGGCTTTTCTGGAACCGGTCAAGTTTCCATGACAAAGGAGGAAACATTTGCACTGGGGTTTGAGAGAAAAATAGCAGCTGGTTGCCCACAGAGGAGAAGAGAAAGAGCTGTTTTCCTTGTTTAGTTTTTGTCTAAATAACGCTAATGTGTAAGGAAGGGCAGATTTGTCATCTCCATTTTGCAATGCTTTTTTGACTGGCCTGGCCACTGCTGTTCTGTATTTCTATGTGCTGAGGCGTGTACATATATATCACACCTATCTAGAGATGCTGGAAGGAGACTGCCACAAGGTAGATTCCCAGGGTGGGAATGGCTTCTTCCCAGGTGAAAGGGGGACACACTTAACAACCTCTCAAGTCTTCTCTCGGGCAGTGAGGATCTTGAGAGGTACTCCACTCAAGGGGAGGGCTGTGTGCAATGTTCTTCAGGCACTCTCAAAACAAGTGGATTGAAGGGAAAGAACTTTTTCATTTCTGGGCAGTCGACATCCCCCGTAGCTCTTTTGACAGTTTCCAAAGCCTCCTGCCTGCTTTAGGCAAGGCTGGGGGATCCTTGAACATTTTGCCAACTCCTTGTTGAAATCTATGATTCTCATTTGACAGTGGGTCCCAGCTTCAACCCATCTCAGAAGCCACATGGATGCAATGCGTGGTTCTTCCTTGTCCGTATCAACAAAGATCAATGTAGCCATCTTGGATTACTCCAATATTCTGACTGTCTTGCTGATCTGGAACTCATGAGTTCATGAGACCTCAGACTCTTGAGTTGTGGGGCCTATAAGTGCATCCCACCAAGTCTGGCTTATCTGTTTCTTCTGAGTGGGGTTTGATATTTTTAAGGTTTGTGTTTGTTTTGCTTCTGTATCCCATTGTCTAGCCCAAGCTGGCCCATTCCCAACAACCTTACTGCCTTACCCACAGTAAATGCTGGAATATAAGACATGTTACTCCACGACTGGCTTGACTTTGGGCTACAGAATTCCAATCCTTTGCCCAGTTCTTTCTCCTGTAATTAGAAGATGGATGAGGGCTGGGATGACTCTGCAACAGAGTGTGTGCCTGATAAGGAAGAAGTCCTAGGTTCAAGGCCAGCACTGTTAAAAAATTAATAAATAAAACACGCAAGGATAGATACTAGCAGAAAGGGTCTTAGAATGCAGTCTATGATTTTGATATTTTTCTTTTACTACAATTTTGTGTGTGTGTGTGTGTATGTTGTTGAGTGTGTCCCTATGATGCTGGGATTACAGGAATGCATAAGCACTTCCATCACACTGTCAGATTCTTAAAGAGTTGATCTATTTCAGAGTTTCTTGATCTTGCACCATTTAGGGACAGATAATTACTTTCTGTGTTCCCCTGTCCTGTCTGTTGTAAAATGTTTATCAGCACTCTTGGCCTCCACCCACTAGATACAGTAGAATCCCCTAACTCTGACAGCCCAAAGTGCCTCTGCCAATTGTCCCTAGGGACAGTGGAGAAAAACTACTGAGCTTTAGTGCACACTGAAAACTTAACTGTGGGCCCTAAAGGCAAGTGTTGGTTGCTACGGAGAAGCAAACACTCTGAAATGCTTGGATGGTACTTCTCCTGGCACTTAAGACGCAAGATCCTCTCAGTGTGTGTGGTGTAGCCTGTAAGTTCAGTCCAGCATTTCGACCAACTTGGGTGAAATGCCAGAAACCAAATGCAGTGTATTTCCTGTTTAATTTCATTCATCCATATCTCCAAATATTTATTGAAGGAATACTATGTTATCAAGTTCTGGGAACCTGATGATGAAGAAGAGACCTAGTTTTTTGTTGTTGTTTGTTTGTTTTTTGTTTTTTGAGGAGAACCTTGGCTAAAATCTGTTGTGTATCCCCAAACACAAACATGGAAGGTTTCATTTGCATGTGACTAGGACTCCAAGGTAATCATTCCCATTTATTTTCCTTTAAGGATCATATATGGATCCCGACCTTATCTATGTTTTCCCCCCTTTGTCTAGATAATAGAGCTAGGTATATTCATGGTTCCTGAGATAAAAGAAAGATTGGAGCCGCTGGAAGCTTGTTGGTCTGCTGTCCTCCAAGAGTCATTACCTAGTTTGATATTTCCCCCTAATTCTTTCCTGCAGGTTGCTGTCAGGAGAGGAATTTCAAAGCTAGGAAGTTGAACATTTTTGCTGTACTTCTTCCCTTCACACTGCATTGTGAAATCTTCCTGTTTAGGTGCTTGCAGTATTGGCTGGATCAGAACATGTGTACCTCTCTAGGCTCTGGAGACTCCCAGACGTTCCTGTGACCATCTCATTAAATAGTTAAGTTGTGCTTTTGTGGGCAAATTTTACTTAATTTATTTTTTCTGTCAATGAGACTTGTTAGGCTGATGATTTTATTCATCTTTGCCAAGACTTTATCTTTTTAAATTGTTGGGTTTTTTTTTTGTTGTTGTTGTTTTGTTTTTTGAGATGCGGTTTCCCTGTGTAGCTAGCCCTGGCTATCCTGGGACTCTATTTGTAGACCAGGCTGGGCTCAAAATCAGAGATGTGCTTGCTTTTGCCTCCAAGTGTTGAGATTAAAGGTGTGTGTGTGTGTGTGTGGTGTGCTTTTAATTAAATTTAATTATGCTTGACTTGCCAAGACTTTCCATATGAGTGTATTCATAAAACAAGAGGATCCTACCATTATACCTAAGGTCTTTGTTTCTGGTGCAGAAAATATGGCTACTACACACATTGTCCCATAAGGTCTTGCTGAGGTTTCCTCAGCGCTGGCTATCCACTGCAAATATAGCTTAGACCTGGTCCTGAATATGTCAAGTCTAAAGTTATTAGGAAAAAAATTAAAAAAAAAAAAGCCACGTATTTTTTGGGCTTCACTGATAAAATATCGTTGGTATTTTATTCTTATTTTATTTCTTTAGACAGGATCTTGACATGTGGTGCTGGCCTGGAACTTAATATATTGACCAGGCTGGGCTCAAACTTCTAGTTAGTCCTTTGCATTTATTTCCCAAGAGCGAGCTGGGATCACAGGCCTATTGCACCAAATTCTATCTCCTCTGATATCTTTCTGGACTTTGTTTTTCTTCTTTTGGCATCAGGGATTGAACCCGGGGCTTTAGTGTGTGCTTAGTGTTCTGTTTACCAACGCACCTCACTCCTATTCCTATTATCCACTTTAATGGATTCTGTCTTTGTTTTTGTTTTTTCAAGAGTCGCATTTCTATTTATGCTCCGTGACTTCTCACTCTGTTGTAAGAAGACCCCTGGTTAGAAATTAGAATCTGGGGACGATGCCATGAAGTTAGTCAACTCTGAAAAACTTTGGCTCTGTGTAAGGTTCCTTAGTATTGTCTACATGGTTGGGGAAGTAGATAGTACTTTAAAATATATATTTAACATTTTAAATATTAAAATATAATTGCATAAGTTTTTTTCTTCCCTTTCCTCCTTCCCTTTCAAATTCATGGCATTTTCTTTAATTGTTACCATTACATATATCATAAATGCATAAACACATAAATACAACCTGCTGAGTCTCTTTAGTGTTGCTCTTATGGATATGTTGTTGGGGCTGACCTTTTGGACTTGGATAATCGGTCAGTGGGCTCATCCCCAGAGGTGACTAATTGTCAGGGATTAGTTACCTGTAGTCCTTTGTCTAGGGATATGAGCTTGCTCCCTGTTATTTCTAGAGGACAAGATCTCACAGCCAACTTCTTGATCTTCTGACTCTTACTCTCTTTCCAATTCCTCTCCCAGAGTCTGTATGGCTGGACTGTTATGTAAGCTACACGGTGAAGACAGCATGGGTATATGACTCTGTCTCAAAAACAAAACAAAGAATTAACAGTAATTAATAATAATAATAATAGAGGCCAGATAGATGGATCAACAGGTAAACATGCTTGCCCCAAAACTTGACAATCCAAGTTTGGTCCACAGAACCCACGTGATGGAAGGAGAGAACCCACTTCACAAATTGCCCTCTGACTTATTCTGTGACATCTGCATGCACCTCTCCCCCAACAAATAAATAAACATACATATGACAGTTGTTGTTGTTAAAAAAGCAGTTCTTTCCTGAATGAAAACAGGTAGGAAGAGTAGAGAGCAAGGGGCACAAGGTTCTGACTACAATGCAGGCCAGAGGTTGGGGACTAGGACAATGTCATGGAGGAAGTGAATGGAATTTCAGGATCTGTTGTGTTTGGCTGTGAGAAGCAGCAAGTTTAGATTTCTCGAGTGGCCTGGGGTTGATGGGGATGCTCCTTACTGAAGTCCTGGAGCTTATGGCTCAGGCTGTGTCCTGTGGAATTTAAACTGGAGCTGTCCAGTGGGCAGTTGGGTGAGTAGCTCGCAGGAGAAAATGCTGGGTTGGATACTTAGCAATGGAAGTTGGGTTTTACCCAAGGAGATTGTACAACCTCATGCCCACACCAGGAAGCATGGAATTGGTTTATAGTAGGAACAAGTACTTAGAGATATTTCTAATAATTTGATATTGAGATGAATGAATAGAATAATAGAGATAACAAAAAATGTATATTGAGGAAGCCAGCTGGCATAGATGTACTGAGTAAAGTTTACTTTTGACCAGTTTACCCTACCCTGTTCCAGAAGAGTGCTCTGTAAAGTCCATATACATGCACGGAAAGAGAAATAGAAAATAAACTACATTTTTGCATCAGGAAGGAGTGATGTGATGCTGGCTTACACCACAACTGAATTACTGTGGGCGTTCCCATAGTAAACTGGTCCATAGGCGTAATTCTCCAAATCTAGCCACAAGCATCCTTAGGAATAAATACCAGAGATAAACATGTGTATCACAGGACTTTTATTAAGGCTGCAAATTTGGGATTGTGTTGGGATAGTGTTTTTTGTTTGTTTTTGTTTTTTTTTTTAATTGGAAACGTGTGAGGAAGGATGAACCATGCTCTTTTAGTCATCCCCCATCACAACGCCCTATGTCCCCCTCCCCTTTCTGCCATACTGTGGGATTAACGCTGCGTGGTCCCCTACACAAATGCGCTGGCTAGTGTGGTCAGCCTGAGCCTGCTGTGCAACCACGTCTGGAATTCCGGTAAGTTGGCAACACTGGAGCACAAAGGCAGCAACAATGAGAAGAACCCTTCAGTGCCGAAAGGAATGTTTGGATCCCTGGACCGCCACTGTGAAAGGACACACACCACACACACACACACACACACACACACACACGCACGCACGCACTACGTGCCTCCCAGGCGCAGGTCGAGGCTCTCTGCAACTTGGGGGTGCAGGGATGCGAGACGACCATGCGCATAGCCTGGCCCTGGAAAGCTTCTAACCTTCATGACCCCAGTGCGATCTTGTACTGTCATTTTGGGATCGTCGTAAATCACAAATTGAGACTGGAGAGCAGGATCGCACCTCTCAGCAATCCCCACCTGTCGTCTCCTTTTCACACCCTGGGGTCCCCAATCCTCCTCCTCTTGGGTGCCGCAGAGTAGGAAACTTTGGGTAAAGCATCTAACTTTAGTTTTCCAGTCCAGACGTTGTTTCACAAACCTGCTGGTTTTAAGTTCTTTTCAGTACCTGTCTTCCAAAAGCTACACCCAATTTGTCCCCACCCCCAAGGCTTGCCAACCTAAGCCATGCTACACAAGCTGTTGTGGTCAGCAGAGGTCCAGACTATACTTACAGGGGGGAGGAGAGGAAGGCAGTGACTGGAGGCAGTCGCTCCAGGGAGGGAAGGCGGAGGGACCCTGCTCTGTCACCACGTGGATAGCCGCCTTCCTACACCACAGTCCTTTGCCTGAGGAAAATGACTTATTGGACCAGGGCCCTACGGACTTGCTGCAGCTGCCGGGGCAGAAGACTCTGGCATGATCTGAGGCTGAGAAACAGCCCCATCCTCTGTGGGGCTTCTAGCGCAACCAATTGCACGGGCTGCTAGTCTCAGTACAGTGGATCTGAGGACCATGGCCTGAAGGGCTCCGTCAGGTCCACCCTTTTAAAAGGGTTGTGTCTCAGTTAACAGGTCCAGTGTGGTCCCCCGAGGGGAACCGTGGAATTTCCCCGAATTCCTGGTGTTTCTGTCATTACAGGCATTAAGGAGAAAATAACCCCTCCCCCAAGTTTTGTTTCAAGATGAACGGAACTATAGGAGACGCTGTCTGGCGTGACTGACACCTGACTCTCGAGGGGCCAGATAGTTATCGCCTCCACAGCAATGATAGTATCTCCTCTCTGACTGTAAAAATACAAGCTACCCCATCTGAGTAGCCTGCACCCTGTCAGGGGAGGAGGGCCCCGAGGGAGCTTAGCGAGTTCAAGCCGAGGCACGGAGGTCAGGCGTCTTGGCTCTGTCCAGCCTTTCCCTGGCTCACTCCTCCCTCCCTCCCTCCCTCCCTCCCTCCCTCCCTCCCTCCCTCCCTCCCTCCCTCCCTCCCTCCCTCCCTCCCTCCTCCTCCCTCCCTCCCTCCTCCTTCTCTTCCTTCTTTTTGCGACAGGTTCTCTCTACATAGCCCTGGCTGTCCTGGAACTCACTCCGTGGACCAGGTTGGCCTCAAACTCACAGATATCTACTTGCCTCTGTCTCCCGAGGAAAGACCTGCACCAACACACCTCACCTCTTTCTTTTCTTCTCTCTTTATCTTCCCCTTTCCTTGCCCCTTTCCTCATCTCTTGCTTTTCTTTCCCTTTTCATCTTTTATTTTTCTTTTTTAGTCGCTGCTCTCGACTCCTCCCTTTCTTCATTCCTTTCCCTTGGCGATAAAGTTCTAGATTTTGTGTCCGTGGCAGATTTCTTCGTTGCCCGTCTAGCCATCCCTCTGAGTGAGTGGCGAGGACAAGCCCTTGCTCGAGTGTGAGCAGCAGCGATTATTGTCAGTGATTGAATAGGACCGGTGTGTGTGTGTGTGTGTGTGTGTGTGTGTGTGTGTGTGTGTCTGTGCTTGTGCGACCGAGGGGTGTGCGCTCGCCAGCGAGTGAGGAGGTTTTGTGTTCCCGGAGCCTGTGCTCCTGGGTTGAGAGCAGGCACAAACGTGCGCGCGTGTGGAGTGTGCATGTGCTATCGTGCAAGTGTTCGAGTGCCCACTCCTCCCAGAGTCGCAAAGTGCAGGGGGCGGGCCGGGCAGCAGGGGCCTGGCCCACTGGATTCCCGCATGCTAGTTCCGGGGCGGTCTGGTCTAGAGGGCTTTATGCACCGTCTGGAGGGTGGGGACTGGCGCGGCTAGAAAACGGGATGCCTCAGGCGTCGGGGCCGGCTTTCTGCCTCTAGGAGCCAGCGGCTGCTGCTGAGCAACATCTCCTGTTCCCGAGCCGAGTAACCTGCCTGTGCCCGCTGCGACGCGCGCCCACCTCCCGGGGAAGGAACGGCGAGGCCCGGGGCCGTCTCCGCGATGGAGCGCGGGGCCGCGGCGGCGGCATGGATGCTGCTGCTGGCCATCGCCGCCTGCTTGGCGCCAGTCAGTGGCCAAGGTAAGCGACCCCTGCCCGCGCTGCGCCACCCTGGTCGCTGCCGAAGCGGAGCCGGAGCTAGGGTGGGCGGCTGTGGAGCTGCTCCGGCTGAGCGCTCCGGTGACCCCAGGAATGAACGACTGCAGCGCCGCCTTCTACTGGTTGGGGAACGCGGTCGCACCGGCTTCAGTGACAGCTCGTCCCACGGCGATCGTGCCTTTGTTCCCACGGGAATTAGTCCTGATTCCCCAACGGTTTTCAGGCTGGAACTTGGAGAACGAGGGTCTCCCGCGTGGGTCTGCAGCTTTCTTCTGGCTGAGGCGGGGCGGTCTTCCACGCTGCTCCCAGTGCAGCTTTCCACCTGCAGCGTCCGGCCAGCGCGGGAGATCTGATCCCATCGCGCTCCCGGGGCCGCCGGCCAGAGCCTCCTTCCATCAGTGGCGAAACTCTGTCCCGCGGTGACCCCCATGAGACCGCATCTCATGATACCGATCGTTTACGAGCCCAGATAAGGCCGGGAGGTGGGATTGGCAGAGGGAGCGGCTGATACACTAGAGTACTTTCTTGAAGGCTTTCCCTTTCCTACTCCGAGCGGGTGCTTTTGTGTTGATGAATGGAGCTGGTTAGCTGCGCCTGAATTTTGGGGCTGGAATGCAGAAAGTTTCTAATGTGGCTACAAACTTTTTCAGTTGTCCGGGAGTTAGTTTTTTTTCTCTTTCTTTTCCTCCGCAAAACAGCAAGGAGAGAGAGAGCGGGGGGGGGGGGGGGGAGGGGGAAAATTTATTTAGAATAGAAAACTATAAGAGAAGAAAATGAAGGACAAGTTGAAAGGAATTGAAGAGGACGGGAGAGTAAAGTGAGGAAGGAGGGAGGGAGGGAGTAGGAGGGAGGGAAGCAAGAGAGAGAGAGAAAAGAGAGAGAGAGAGAGAGAGAGAGAGAGAGAGAGGAGAGAGAGAGAGGCGAGGAGAACCCTCGAGCTCTCTCCCCGGCTTTCGTTGCTAGGTAGCAGCCTGGAGCTGCGTGTGACCGACCACCAGACAGACAGAACGGACGCTGCTGCCACCGCAGGGACTAATCTGTCTGTGGGGATGGGCCAGTCCCCCTTTCCCCTCCCGCTCTTTCCCGTCGGACAACTTAATTGCCCTACAATAAAAATGAAACCCCTATTGTTGCAGGATTAGTCAAAGCAATAAATTGATTTCCCCAGATCACATATTGGGGTTGATGGGTGAGGACTATGGAAGCCCCCATTTATAGAGGAGAGAGGGGAGGGCTTGTGGATGGGCATGTATTCAAATGGTTAATCTGCTTTCTTTCCTCAATTCTTAGCATAAGCTCCTTAGAGGGAATCAAGTAAGTAATTATACAGCAGCTCCAGGCAGCACCCATCTCAGACTTCCTGGGAAGTTTGGAAGCGCCAACAAATCCACCAGGCTTGCAAAAATCTTTCGAAAAGGAGGGGTGGGCGACAAGAGAAGATGTCTAACAGTTCTTCCTTTGAACACTTTCTAAAGTATTGAAAACTCAGAAAAGGGATTTACTGTTATATTGTGTGTGTGTGCGGCGGCAGGGAGAGTTCACAGTGCTTCGGGTTATATATCATGCTCTAAATATAGCCCTAGGGTTTAGTGTGCGTTTTGTTTTGTCCCTGTCTGGAAGGAAAGGTTGCTTACATTTTGTGCTGATGTCCCTTTACCACCAGCACACACATTCTTCTCCCTGTTTTGGTGTCACCAAACACCACGTACCTAGATTTCCCTAAGTTCTTATCCATGTGAATTATGAAAAAAACTGGGAGGCATTTTTCAAGGTTTTAGCAGATAAGGCAATAATCACCTAACATATGGCTGGAGGCATGTACATACATACATACATAAACATGTATGTCATGTGTATATGTTCTTCAGGCTTTTTTTATTGATTGATTTTATTTTATTATTTTTTATTTTTTTTTTTGAGGCAGGATTTCTCTGTAGCCCTGGCTGTCCTGGAACTTGCTTTGTAGATTAGGTTGGCCTAGAACTCAGATCTGCCTGCCTCTGCCTCCTGAGTGCTGGGATTAATGGCATGCACCCACCTTGGCATTCTTCTGACTTCCAAACTAGAACCCAAGTCTCATCACTTTTAGTCTTGCTATTTGATCATTGTAATTAATTTTTTATGAAGCCAGTTCCTCCATGCGTAGCCCAGGCTGGCCTGAAGTTAGGACTCGAAGCTGTTTGTGATCTTTTGGTCTCAGCTTCTTGAGTCATGACTGAAGAGTGAGCTGCCATACCTGGCAAAACACCCAGGTTTTTAACTACAAAATTGATACAGTAAGAGAACTTCTCAGAAGATTTATGACCATGAAAAAGTAAATTATGTAAAATACTTAGCCCAATATAAAGGAAATGGTGAAAATAAACTACTGACTTTGTTTTTGTTTTTTTTGTTTTTTTCGAGACAGGGTTTCTCTGAGTAGCCCTGGCTGTCCTGGAACTCACTCTGTAGACCAGGGCCTCAAACTCAGAAATCCACCTGCCTCTGCCTCCCAAGTGCTGGGATTAAAGGCCACCACTGCCCAGCCAGTCAGAAATTCTTAAAGGTTTTCTACTCACAGTTGTTTTAGGATTCCCTAGATCTTAGAATGTATTTTGAAGTGATTTTTTTCTTTCATTTTTATTTATTTATTTTTTTACAATCTTCTCCCACTTTAAATTCTTTAATCCAAACCAATTTGGTTACGCCTTTAAGAGTTTGAACTTCTGTGATGATCATACATACCTTGAATAGTCTGATCCGTAATGAACCTGTAATAAGTAGCTACATTTTTTTTCCCTTTCTTTTTTTGTTCTAACTCTGGTCTCTGCAACCTTGTTTGCAGTTGTATTTATTCCAGAGTGGCCTTCTATTCCTATGCTTGGAATTCTTTCTGTCTGTAACTGGGTTCTGCCTCAACTCTTTTCAGTCATCTCGATTTGATGGGAAAGGTTTTAGAGCTGGAAGGAACCTGAGTATCTAAGCGTGTGCACATACTGTGGGTGGTTAACCCAGAGGGATAGAGGGAGGTCCGGAAAAGCCTGAAAGAATGGCGGTCAGTTCCTGGCCTGAGGGCACGTAGTGGTGATAGAGACTAGATGGAATCAGTTTCTCTGTGCTTATCTCCTTTTTTAGATGTCCCCACCCTCCTTGGTTGAGACTTTTTGATTCCTTTCAGGTGATCCACACTTATCAGGTGAAGTAAAGAATAACAAGTAGATGACCTTGGCAAAAAAAGATTAGATGTGCCAGTCAGGCCATAGAGCAATGGCTCTCAACCTTCTGTGACTCTCATACAGTTCCTCATGTTGTGGTGACCCTCAAACCATGAAACTGTCATTGTTTCTACTTCATAACTGTAACATTGCCATGGTTATAGATTGCAATGTAAATATATCTGATATGGAAGATAGCTGATATGGGACCCTTGGAAAAGAATCATTTAATCCCACCGAAGGGGTCGCGACCCACAGGTTGAGAACCACTACAGACTGGCAGGCCAAAGAGGCCTCAGCACTTGAGCTTCTAGCTTGGTCTAGAACTTATGTCGCATTAGTGCCCAGTACGCCATCAGATCCGTTTTTAAAAATTCTTGTACCATTAGTGCACACTCCTGACGCTCTGGATTTTGCGGTGCAGACTGATACAAAATTGAAGCTTTAGACTTAGACAAGATAATTTCTAGGTCCTGGTTAATAGACAAGATAATGATTAGGCTCTGGCTAATCATTGTCTCTAGATAAGCACCTTAAGAACACTGAAGTTTAAAACATTTTTAGTAAATTTTTTAATTGTATTTAAAAATATTGAAGCCAAGAACCTAGTTATTTTCCAGTATTAGAAAAACATTGTCATTGGCTTTAGCCATTAACTCTTATTAGCTATCAATAGGGTAACAAGACATTATCGGGTACTTAGGAAATGTCTTTTTTTTTTTTCAGTTCTAGGGATCAAACCTTGGGCCTGGGGCATGTTAGGCGTTGTTCTACTTCTGAGCTCTATGTGCCCCCAGCACACAAATAACTGAATTCAAAGCAAAGGGGAGCCAGGTGTGATAGAGTCTTTTGTTTTTGTTTTTGAGACAAGTTCTCACTATGTAGCCTTGGTTGGGCTGTAGCACATACATACCTCTGTGCTGGGATTAAGGACATATGTTATAGTTAGTCTTTTTTCCTCCCAAAGACAGGATTTCTCTGTGTAATATCTTTGGCTGTCCTGGAACTCACTTTGTAGACCAGGCTGGCCTCGAACTCATAGATCCACAGATCCACCTGCTTCTGCCTCTCAACTGCTGGATTAAAGGCTACTATTCCCCATTTGGAGTATTCTTTTAATCCTAGAATTTGGAGGTGGAGGCAATGGGATCACGAGTTCTTGTTTAGCATAATATTCCTAATATTAGCTATATGGGAATTCCGAGTCAGCCTGGGCTACATGAGACCATCTTTATTTTACCCTCAACTGGGGTGGCAGAGGGATTCCGAGTATGATTGTAGTTCAAAGAAAAATGAGGTTGGAGGAGCTCTCATAATCAGAATGGTTTTCATGTTAACTTTGTGATCTGAAGAAAAAGAAACCGCTGCTACCGTGATCCGCTTTCCAAGCCATAGTGTACTGGGGATGTGGCAGCCATCGAGGAGTCTGGATGTCATAATTTAAATGTACTCCAACTGGTTCCCCTCCCAGGACCTTTCTGGTTTAAGGAAGATTTGATGTGCTTCAGTGTCAGTTTTGGCTTTCTCTCTGAGAAAAGATTAGTAGTGGTTTTGAAATGCCAAGTTTGCTTTTGTGCTGATGTTCTATAGAGGCCACGAAAGAAGTTGGCAATGTTGAGATTTAGATTAAGACTCTTAGTTTGAACCCCACTTGTTCCTTTTTTTTTTTTTTTTTTTTTTTTTTTTTTTTTTTTTCTTTTTGGTTTTTCGAGACAGGTTTCTTTGTGTAGCGGGCTGTCTGGAATCACTCTGTAGACCAGTGGCCTCGAATCAGAAATCGCCTGCCTCTGTCCCAAGTGCTGGATTAAAGGCGTGCGCACACGCCGGCCACTTTGTTCCTTATTATCCAGGAAATGCAGTGTAACTGCTTGAAGTGCCATGGGTCAATTTTCTTGCCTGTAAAATGGGCTCACATCTACTTCCTAAAATGGTTGTATAGAGTAAATTAGGCAATGAGTGAGAATAGCTTATAGTGTCCATCAGCATTAATTTTTTTAAAAATAGAATTTGGTTTTACAGCTAAGTACCTTGGTAGGACATTGGGTTGCACGCCCAAAAGCCTTGGGTTTGATTCACTACCAAAACAAATCAATAAAACTTATAACGTTGGCTGTAAATAACGACTTCACAAATTATTCAGGCATTGTATTGATAGAAACCTGTGTTAAACTGACTGAAGTCAAGAGAAGCTGAGATCCTTAAGTGAAAAGCACACAGACATTTGTCTCATTTATATGAGGTTTCCATTTATCTCAGTATATCCGAAGAAATAATCAAACATTGGGCAATTTCATTTACTTCGACCTTCCACAAAACACTCACTGTGTCATACCAGTTTTGTTTTCTCTTCTGATCCTGACTCCATTTTCAGACGTGTTCACTTGGTGTAAGATGACTCACTGGCTTTGGAGTTGCATCCTATCATGTCATCTCCATAGGGAAACATCATTAACAGAAGTCTCAGTTGTATTTCAATGGCTTTGCTCAATTGTAAGCTTATAGACAAATTAATCACCTTCCTCGGGGTAGAAGTATTCCCATAGGTTAGGCTCTGCTACATACTTGGTCCAGGCTCTGCAAAGCGTGGGCCTTAGAGAAAGATTGGAGTGGGGCTGTGAAGACAATGGTGACCACAGGCTGAACTGCAAATCAGATATAAAACCTTATCAGACGAAATCGGTTAATGAAGCTATTTTCATTTTGTATGTGAAGACAGATTGGAAAGACATGGAAATCTCTCAAGAACTGGCAGTCCCAAGCTAACTCAATGAGCTGAAAGGAGGAAAGTATTAGAAACCTTCTATGTTCCTGGAATCATGTTACAACTTTTAAAGTTGTTATCATATTGCTTTATGGCATACCAAAGATACATCTATGGGCCCATGAGCGCCAGACAAGGACTCTACCATACAGACACAACCCAACCCCACCTTTCAAGTTTAGAATGAGGGAGGGAAGAATTTATAGATACTTTATTTAAAGTTTTCCTCTCTCTCTCTCTCTCTCTCTCTCTCTCTCTCTCTCTCTCTCTCTCTCGTCTCTCTGTCTCTCTGTCTCTCTCTCAAAACAGGGTTTCCTTGTATTTCCCTGGCTGTCCCGGAACTTGCTTTATAGACCAGGCTGGCCTGGAACTCACAGATCCACCTGCCTCTGCCTCCACTCAGCCCCAAGTTCTTATTTGGAGAAGAGAGGAAAGTCTGGGAGAATGAGTGTCAAGATTAGAGCATGAGATACTTCAGTCCACTGCAGGGCTTCATCTTACTATGACGTTTTTCCTAGTTTACTTCATTTGTTTATGAATCTAGGACCTGGACCCTTTTCCAAGCTCTTGATCAGGATGATGGGAAAGAGAAGCATCTGGAAATAGGTTAAGATCTCTGTAGAGACAGAGTATACACCTTAGTGTATACGAAGGAGTCCTTAGCACTTAAGTCAGGGACTCATTCCATAAAAGGTAGAAATTTTTGCTTTTTTCCCAAATAAATGCACTTTATGTTCGTGGTTACTTTGTTAGTCTTTTTAAATCTTATTTCTACAGCAGTTGCTAAGAAAATGGAGACGTTCTCACTCCTAAAGTACAAAAGTCGCCTGTGATTAAAAGGACAGCAGTAAAACCCGTCTCTCCCAGAAAATGACAGCAAGACAATATGCAGATTTCACCCTGAAATCTCAATGTGTTTGGTCAGGAGCCCTCAGATCATACTGGAGCCCGAGGATATAAAAAAAAAAAAAACAGTGAGAAATGAAGGAAAGAAGGAAAATGTAATTACCATTCTGTGCATTGAAAAGTTAAGCCACTGTTACCATGGATATGGTGACTTGTTTACTGCTATGGATCTCTGGGATCCCAGTTTGTAAGCAATAACTGGAGCTCTTTCAAGCATATGTACCGCCAGCCAGTAACTTGATGATTCCTTGTAAACTTTGAAAAGAAGCTTTTATGGCTTGCTACTGATGCACATAAAGTAGAAGTGCTTGTACTTCTGAGAGTCCAACTGGTGCTGGAATCTGAAAGAGATGGAGCGTGACAGCAATCTGGTTAGGCTAGAATTTCTTGAATCTTCATATAAAAACAGTGTCTTATAAGTTTCAAGCACTTGCATGTGTTTTGGGCCAATTTTGTGCTTTTTTTTTTTTTTTAAATCATTAACAAGAATACTGAAACCCTTACCTGTCCTTAAATACAGTTGACTGTGAGCATCCGTGGGCCCAGGTTAGCTGACTCTGTAGATCTTCTAGTGGTGTTCTTGACCCCTCTGGATCCCTCCATCCTATCTCTTAATCTACATGATTCCCGAGCTCCACCCACTGTTTGGCTTTGGTTCTCTCTGCATCTGCCTCCATCAGCTGCTGGAGGAAGGCTCCCAGGAGACAGTTAGACTAGGCTCCTGTCTTCAAGCAGAGCAGAGTTTCATTAATAGTGTCCAGGGTTGGCTCTCCCTCATGGGATGGGTCTCAAGTCGGACCAGTCATTGGCCATTCCCTTAATCTCTGCTCGTCTTTATCCTTGTGCATCTTGCAGGCAGGACAAATTTTGGGTCGAAGGTTTTGTGGGTGGATTGGTGTTTCCCTCTCTTGACTGGAAATCTGGCCCGGCTCTTCAGGAGGTGGTCACGTCAGTCTCCAACTAGGGGCATCATTATAGTGCTCCCCCAACCCAGGTCTCCAGCTTGTCCTAGCGAAGTGCTCCACTGATTTCCATTCTAGCCCGGTCCTCTCCCCCACTCTCTCCCCACACCTGATCTCCATCCTAGTTCCCTCGCTCCTGCCATCTCTGTCGATTTTATTTCCCCTTCTGAGTGAGATTCAAGCATCCTCCCTTGGGCATTTCTTGTTACTTAGTTTCTTTGTGTCTGGCTTGTAGCATGGTTAGTCTGTCCATTATGGCTAATGTTCATAGGGGCTGGACCTAGACGGCCCTCCTCATTTGTAGCAGATGTACAACTTGGTGTTCATGTTTGTCCCCTAACAAACTGGAGTGGGGCTGTCTCTGGCTCTGTTGCCTGCCTTTGGATCCCTTTCCCCTAGCTAGACTGCCTTTGTCAGGCCTCAGTGGGAGAAGATGTACTTAGTTCTGCTGTGGCTTGATGTGCAGGACAGTACCCATGAGGGAGTGGTAGAGGAGGGGCTTATGTGAGTCTGGGAGGAGAGCTCAGAAGGGGCTGTGTTTGAGATGTAAAGTGATATATAGAAAAAAATTGAGATGGGTTTTCTCTGTGTAGTTCTGGCTGTCCTGAAACTCATCACATCGAGGCTGACTTGCCTCTGTTTCCTGGGTGCTGAGATTAAAGATTTGCACCACCATGATCAATGGCATTTTTAAAAAAGGGTCTCATGTTAGCCCAGGATAGCCTTGAACTCCTGACCTCTTGCCTTTACCTGCCAAGTGCTAGGATTGTACATATACATTACCATACCGGAATCCTTTTTTGGTCTTTTTGAGACAGGATTTCATCCTGTGGCCCAGGCTGGCCTGGAATCCATTATGTAGCCCATTCAGGCTGGCCTTGAATTCTTGGCACCCCTACCTCAGTCAATGGGTACAAGGATTACAGGTGTGAACCATTAGGCCTGATGATACAGTTGAATGGGTATTTTATCTGGAATATGTCACTACTGGCTACATTTTAACCTTAGTAAAGGGGACTTCTACATTGTTTTAATTCTGATGTCAGGAAGGGTGTAGCAAACACTTTCTGTTTAAAGAAACAAATAGAACACCCAACCCACACTGACTAAAACAATGGAGTCTTTCCTGGCTCCTAGAGTGGAGTTCCAGTGAGGGTCCAGGCACCTGGTCCTTTTCTTTGTGTTTTTCTTCACTTCTTGTCTGGCAGCAGGCTTGCTCTCAGGAAGCTTTCCTACGGTTCTAATATGGCTGCCAGAGCAAATGGGTTACTGTACTCTTGGTCTTGTTTGAGGAAATCCAGCCTGGAAGATTTCAGTGGCTTCTTTCCTTTGTTCTCTTCCCTCCTCCCTCCTTCCTTCCCCCTTCCTCCCTCCCTACACCTTTCCTCCCTCCCTCCTCCCTCCTTCCTCCCTCCTCTCCCTCCCTTTCCTCCTTCGTCCTTCTCCTTCTTTTCTCTGACCTTTCCCTGATCTTTTTTTCTTTCTTCTTTTTTCTTCTTTTTCTCTTAGCTCTTATTATGCTGTCCAGCCTAGTCTCGGAACCTTTGACCCTCAGTGCTGGCTTTGTAGGTGTGAGCCACCACTGCTTTGCTTCAGTTATGCTTTTAGAGGCAATGTCTCAGGTAGCTAGGGATGGCCCTGAACTCCTGATATTCCTGTGCTTATCTCCCAAGTCTGGAGTAATAGGCATGAGGCGCCATGCCCAGCTTCTGTTATGTTCTTAAAAGTATAACTACTAGGCTGGAGAGATGGCTCAGTGGCTAAGAGCACTGTCTGCTCTTCCAGAGGTCCTGAGTTCAATTCCCAATACTGGTACTCAAACCATCTGTTATGGATAGATGCCTCTTCTGTGTATCTGAAAACAGTACAATGGACTCATTTTGTTTTTGTGTGTTTTTTTTTTTTTTTTTTTTTTTTGAGACAGGGTTTCTTGTGTAGCCTGGCTGTCTGAACTCACTCTGTACCAGGTGGCCTCGAATCAGAATCGCTGCTCTGCCTCCCAAGTGCTGGATTAAAGCATGCGCCACCACCGCCCGCACAATGGACTCATATACACAAAGGAAATAAATAAATCTTTAAAAAAAAAAAACAATAAAAAGTATAACTACTTCACTTCAATAACTTAGAATGCTATAATTTCTAAGGGCCCTAGGTAGATGGCAGCCAGCTCTGGTATATCACACATCACCTGGGGAGCTTTATGAAGCATATATACTTAGAGGCCAGAGCACACAGTCACTGAAGCAGAAATGTATTTTGAAGAGTTTCCAGTTAGCTTTGGGGATCAGACAATTTAAGAATAGCTGTTATGGGGAATCCCTCTCATTTTTTCAGTTTTTGAACTGAGACTTAGGGATGAACTTATGTGCACTGTAAATCCCTTCCCATGGCAATTCACTCTACTCTGGCAACTCCGTTCTTCCATTTGAACGAGCTACAAGCAAAAGCAGTCTTCCTGAGATGAATCTCAGGTTTAGAACTCATTTCCTAACATGTTCACCTCTGCCCTAGAACCTCTGACACCGCTTGCTTAGATGTTGCTTTTAACGTGTGTGTGCTCCAACTCTGCTTTCTCTGTGAAAATAGAGAGTGCCTCTCGTTTGTATAACAGCCGTTACCGCTTGCCTTCAGCCTGCATAGCCTGTCTGTGTGCTGGAAGAAAGTCCTATGTGCTAAGTTCCAAGCAATCCAAGTTCTAGATAATTTTCAGCAGTTCTAGATCAACTTCAGCTGTTGCCTGAAAACTACTGTTTGCTCCTTCTCTCTCTTTTATCTTCTAATTTTTCCTTCCCACTATTTTTTAAAAGACAGCCTGACTTTGTAATTTGTAGCCTAGGCTGACCTTGGCTCAAACTGAATGTCCACAGAGTCTTTCCTGATTGGCTCACCTTTTCTATTATATCACTCATCATCTGAAGTATTAAGTTACATAACTACTTACTTGCTTGCCTAGTGGGCACCAGTCTTTCCATCCCCAGCACCATACAAACTGGATGTCATTGTATACCTGTGATTCAAGAACTTGCTAGACTAGATGCAGAAAAACCAGACATTCAAGGTTATCCTTGAATGATGAATCTATATCTATATATCTATATATCTGTATATCTGTATATCTATATATCTATATATCTGTATATCTGTATATCTGTAATATCTATATATCTATATATCTATATATCTATATATCTATATAGCTGTATATCTATATATCTATATTTCTATATTTCTATAATATCTACATCTATATATCATATATATCTATCTGGGCTACATGACATTCTGTTTCAAAACAAGGGAATAAGTGAACATACAATCATAAGAATTTTCAAAAAGGCCTGTGTTATCGCTTAGTGGAAGAACACTAGCCTGTCTAACATGCACAAATATTTTGGATTTCACCTCTAGTACTAAAAAGGGGTAGAGCATCTTACACTAACTAGTTTTGCCAGCCCTTAATATCTTAGGGTCTCTTTAGGTCCTGAGGGAAGAAAAAGAAAATTGTTGTCTTAATCAAAGCAAGTGGCTTAGCAACAGTGTTTCTCTCCAGCTGAACCCCCACACCCCCCACTCCACCCACTGGTGACCCCCAGTGCATTTGAGAGCGACTGCTTCTTCATTCCTTTTAAAACTTGCCCCCAAATCCATGGTTATACTGTGGGAATTCCCTGTACATACACAATGGGTCATTCTGCCATTTTTTACTACACATTTGATACAGTAGCTTTTACAAAAAGATAAGCCAAAGTTTTTCCATGTTCTGTTAGTGGACTGTCATTCTGTATTTAAACAGAGCACAAAAGAAAGCTGTCTGGGACCATGGTACACTGAAAATAGCAGCTGAAACAAAAGGCCCTCTGAAGAGAGGAGTGGTTTTCCAACTCCGGGAGGCAGCTGGCTGAAGTGGGAAGAGCCTCTGAGTGCCCAGTCAAACTCCCATGAGTCTTGTTTCTGATGGATGAAGGAAAAATAGGCCTGATGAAAGGGTCTCAGGCTGCCGATAAAGGCCAAGGCTACTTGTCCTGTGGTCACAGGCTTTTTAGTCAAGTGTTGGGGAAACGGTTCAGTGGTAAAACTGTTTGTCTTGCAAGCATGAGTGTAGTCTCCAGCACTCATGGGAAAAGGATTGGAGAAGCAGAGAGAACAGCCAGCCTAGGCTAACTAGTGGGCAGCAAGTCCCAGGGTGAATGGCTCCCCAGGCTGACCTCTGGTCTCTACATACATAAAAATGGGTTGGAGACAGGGAAATGACCGAGTCACATGCATATATAGGTAAAGAAGCTGAGAAAATGAGTTTAATTGTAATCACTCATTTTTAAGTGTCTTCTGTGTCCTTGGCATGTTCCTAGTGGATACGTAAAAAGAAGGTGGAAGATGATTCCTCTGTGCCTACTCAAACAAACCCCTCACTTGTGTTGTGGTGAGGTAACCTCATTTCAGAGCCTGGTGTCTGAGCAGCTCAACCTCTGGCCTTCTTCTACTTTTGGCAGTTTCCTCATGTGTGTTCCATATGTTGATGGTGACTTTGCCATATTCAGAGGTCATGGAGCTGGGAGCTATATAACATACAGATTCACTTGACATATATCTCTGATGTTGAAAAAACTACATTTCTCCTCACCAGTCTCCCTCCCGTGCTGTGTAGGTATTTCTGTCTGCTGAGTTTTTTGTTTTTTTTTTTTTTTTTTTTTCCCAGTTGTCATTTTGTCACCTTGGAGAGTTGTTTCCTCCATCATTATGTACTTTTCAGTTCAAACTCTCTAACTTAATCAGAGAGTTCTGTTCCAATTTCACGTTAGGGATGGTGCAATAATCTTGATGGGGAATCTCCAAGTTCTGTTTGGAGTTCTAGAGGAGATAAATGAGTGCATGAGGGTTGAGTCTCTCTGCATTCAGGAGGAGGTTGCTCTTGTGGGGTCGGGGAGATGTATTCTATGACTGGGTGTAAAGGTCTCTGCTCCCAAAGCATTTCTGACTATGTCCGAAAGTGTCTGTTCTGTCATCACTAAACCCAGTTTTTCAGAGTAGCATGTTGTTTCCTTGTGGACTCAGAAGAAAACTCCAAGTTGATATTTTTGTTTTAGAGAGAGATAAAAGAAGAGTGGTACAAAATACCAGGTGAGAAGACTCTTAAAAGGAAATCAACTCTCTCCTGACTCTGTGTGTGTGTGTGTGTGTGTGTGTGTGTATGTGTGTGTTATTGCATGTTCTTAAGGTGTCTTTAAAAAGAGTTCCTGTTTGAACAGTTAAGCCAATTCTAAAACAGAACATTTTACTTTGTAGCATGACTTTCCTTCCCCACCATACTTAGCTCAACTGAAGGATTGTTAGAAAAAGCTATAGCAGATGTGGTGGTGGTTCATTCCTGTTTTGAGTCTGAGGACAGTCTGGCTACACAGTGAGTTTCAGGACTGTTTGGACTTGAGTAAGATCCTTTCTTAAAAAACAAAAACAAAACCCACAATCCCCAAAATTCACCTATCAAACAAATAAACAAACAAACAATTGTTAGGACCCATCTGTAGTTGTGAGTTTGAGAAGAGAGTCTTGGGTTGGGATGCAGATGCAATTATTTTTCTAGACCATGATGATTACTGCTAATAAAAAACTATTCATCTGTCCAGGCAAAGCTGCTCATGGGGTAAAGACTACCTACAAGCTTGACCGCTTGAGTTAGATCCCTGGGAACCTACAGGCATGGTAGAAAGAAAAACCAAGTTGTTCTTTGGCACTGACATTTGTACTATACCACACTTACACCCACACCCACACCTATACCCCTACCCACCCCCTACCCATTCAATAACAGATAAAGACAATAAGATATATCTTTTCGAGGGATAGTGCACACTCCTTCCAAGTTGGTTACTGTTTTATTTTTGTTTTTGGTAGGGTCTTACTATGTAAGCTGGCCTGAATTCCTCCCGTGTCAATTTCCTGAATGTTTTGTGTACTACTAAGCCTAGCTTCAAGTCAGTTGCTGAAAGGTTAACTTGGATGTACCAGAATTCTGACTTCTTCCTAGTATACTTTTGACATAAAAATTTACTTCTTCCCTAATATTTGGTTCAATGAAGTGTTGAAGGAATTTGCTAAGCCATCAATAGAAGCTGAGGTGAAAAACAAAATGTGTGGCTTAAAAATTGAAGGTTTGATGCTCCTCACTGTAAATAATTAAACCCAGCAGTCACAGACAAGAGAATGCCTCACTGTGTGGAACTGGAGCTATTAAGAAACATGCACAGTGTACGCTGCGTCCTTGCAAGAACCAAAGAAGGGCTGTAGGAGTTGTGGGGGTTGGGGAGTGGGGATGTGTGCAGCAAAATCCTCTGGTAATCTACAATTATTTTTCTGCATTTTCATGTGATTAAGGGAGCAAGAAAGAGAAATAAATAGAGATGGATCTTTATTTAAGCCCCTGTACTCTGTAGGGGATCTAAGTGAGACTTACTGCAGTGACCTCCTCCAGACACCCTGCTTCACATGCACACGATCAAAGACAGTTGGCTCTCTTTATTTAGAAGAGAACTCATAGAACCACTAATTGTGAACTAAAGAGACAGGGAACATCCTGCGCTGTATTTCTGATTGCCCCTGTAACACTGAATGTTTTCTTAGTCCATAATCTCTTTGTTGTTGTATCTTGAGACAGGGTTTCTCACTATAGCCATGGATGCCCTGGAACTCATTCTGTAGACCAGTCTAGCCTCAAACTCACAAATCCGCCTGCCTCTGACTCCCAAGTGCTGGGATTAACTGCATGAGCCCCAAGCCCACCACCTCTTGTGGCAGGAGTGAGAGATTGTTGTTAATCTTTTGAGACAGGGTCTCACTATGTAGTCACGGCCATTGACCAGGCTGTCTTTAGACTCAGAGATCTGCCTGCTGTGCACCACCATACCCCACTAACCTTCATTTTTATATCTGTAAAAATGAATACAATTTCACAGGTTTCATAGCAATAGTCTTTGATTTTATGTTAACATAGACTAAATTATTTGTGTGTACAGTACTATAACCTTTGGGAATATACTAGACAGATCTTTGCATGCTAGCATGTGCTCTACCATTGAGCTATACCTAACCCCTATTTCTATAAATATTAATATATGTATATATCAGTGTAATAACCAGCACAGTCAGGATTAGATTAATTTAGCCTCCACCTCCATTTGTTTGTGCTATCCCTTTATAACCAGTCCCTATAAATGAAGTATTTTTTTTTTAAGATTTATTTATTTATTTTATTTATGAGTACACTGTAGTTGTCTTCAGACACACCAGAAGAGGGCATCCAATCTCATTACAGATGGTTGTGAGCCACCATGTGGTGGCTGGGATTTGAACTCAGGACTTCTGGAAGAGCAGTCAGTGCTCTTAACCTCTGAGTCATCTCTCCAGCCCCTAAATGAAGCATTTTAAGTCTTTTTCCCCCCTGGAAATTCACTTTCCTAGATGCAGGTCTCAATTGCCTTTCATTCGTTCATTTTTATTCAAGAAGTGTTCTCTGCTGTTTTTGAAGTAATTCAAAATGACATGGTCAGTAAAGTTGCACGGCTGGATTTCCTTTATTATAATGGAAGGTGGGGGAGGGAGACTATGGAAAGATGGAAGCCCTTTCAATATAGCCATATAAGAAAAAGATCTTGTTCACTGATTGATTGGAATCTGAAAAGAAAACACTCAAGAGTCTCCCTTCAAGAAGAGAGAGGGGAATATTTTTATTCAAGAAATTACTCCCTGACATCTACCTGGGATTAGTTGTTTTCAAAGAAGATGGAGTTAGTGTAGTTAATTAACTGTGGTAATCAGGTGACTTAAATCAATTAACTCCTGTTAACAATTTCCATCAATTTTGTAAATAAGTTACCAAATTAGTAAGTTAGTTGTACACATAAGATGAAAGACTCTTCTCTGGGTTATTTTTTTGGTGGCGGATTAGAGATGGTCTCTGTCTTGTTTTACCCTCTTTCTGCTACGCTTGCTTTAATGATGTGAGTGCTCAAACTGGCTTTCATCTGAGAAGGACACACCAGGGTAACTTTTACTATATGGTTTTAAAGAAAAGTCAGGACTTTGCTCCTTCATCTTTGCACATTTCAAAACCCTGATTTAGGAGAAACTTAAGTCAACCACATCAGGGTGACACTAGGAGACTCAGGCAACATATAATATTGTAAGACAGACTTCTGTGTCCAGTCATCTGAAGCTGTTTCCTTTGTCAGAACTGCATGAGTGATGTAATGGTGATGCAATGGTGATGCAATGGTGATGTAATGAAACAGGGCTTGATTCTTGGCTAGACTAAACTTAAAGTATCTTTTTTACATTTCTCTCCCTATCTCTGTCTTTGTCTGTTTCTTTTTCTCTATCTCTGTCTCTCTCTGTCTTTCTGTCTCTCTCTCTCTCTCTCTCTCTTCTTGTGTGTGTGTGTGTGTGTTCGTGACATGAGTTTGAAGGGCAGAGGACAATTTGTGGGAGTTGAATAATTCTAAGGATTGAATTCAGGCCCTTGGGTCAGTGGCAGGTGCCTTCATTCACTGAACCATCTTGCTAGCCCTAAAAGCAAACTTTAAAGGACTCCTTTGGTGATTCATTTAAAGGATATATCACTATATTTAGACAGAGTCTCATGTAGCCCAAGTTAGCTTCAAGTTCACTATATAACAAGAGACTGGCCTTGAATTCCTGGTTCTTCTGCTTTATGTCGCAGGTGTTGGAATGATCAGATTACAGGCATGTACTACTATTCCTAGCAGGGACAGATATAAAAAAAAAGAAAACAGGGCCAAGAACATGCTAGGCAAGTTGCCATACTATTGAAAGGAACCTCCCCCCTCCCATCCTGTTAGCTTATATTGACCACATTCGTTGGTAAAGTTCAATTATGTTTTGAAAATGAACAAATAACACTACTGACTTCTCCTTTCAGTCTCCACAGTGACATAACTATGTTATTGAGCCAGACATTAAAGGATACATCCTTGTCTAAAATGAAATGTGAACCAGAATATTACAAAGCAGTATACTGTGTCCTAGAACACCATTGTATACTGTGTCCTAGAACACCGTTGTATTTTCTGAAAGGCATAAACACGGGCAATTCACAGCCTAGGACAGATGATATGAGTCAGGACAAAATATTTGAATTGTAACTATTTAATACATTTGCAATAATTCTTGGCTAAAATCACTTCCTTTTTTTTTTTTTTTTTTTTAAAGAGAATCCCCATGGTTTCCTCAAAGCTATTGATGGTAGCTTAGCTTGTCTTAGGTTAGGCATGTAGCTCAGTCATTTCCAGACAGAGACAGGAGGATCCCTGGGGCTTGCTCCAGCCAGTCTAGTCCACCAGTTAGCTCTATGGTCAGTGAGATCCTGTCTCAGCAACTAAGGTGGAGGGCGATTGAGGATGATGCCCGATGTGGGTATCTGACCATCATACGCCCACCCATCACACAGACTGCATCTACGCACACAAATATATATGCACACACATAGCCTGCTTTGTAGGAACAAGATGAAGCCAGCGGTCTATGTTTAAAGCCCTTGCTACCAAGCCAAACTTTGGGCTTTTCTATGATTTTAGAAGCTCCCTGGCTGAGTGACTCCCAGTCCCTCAAAGAATCCCTAATCTTAGGGTCTATTATGTATGGAGTAAACCTGGGGCCAGCCTTTTTCTTGTGTTTGGGACATAGGCTGTGACTTGGAGACTGAGCTCAGAGTTGCTGTCCAGATGCATTCCTGTGAATCACTTGAACTCTGAACCCAAGTTTCCCCAACTGTACAATGTCGATTTTAGCTTTTGCCTCCGGGAATAGTTAAAGGTCATTGTGAGCATGCAAGGTACCAGAGGTTGGTGACTGTCCAGTGAACATTTGGCCCCATGGGGAACCTGGTGCCAGATTATTCACATTTGACCAGCTCCTGGTCGGGTCAGCGCTGCTGAGGAGCCTCCGTGCTGTGGGCTTTTGAAATGTAGAAACCACCTGTCAAATTCTCTATCCATAGAAACTGCTGAGGGAAAAAAAATTGGAGCTTTTAAAAGTAAGTGGAGCCATCAGACAAAGCAGTGTTAGAAGACAAGGCCTCCGCACTGGCCTGTCTGCTCCCGAGAAGGTTTTATATATTTTTCAAGGTGAAAGCCCAATGCCAAGTTACAGAAAGGTTCAAATTTCTCAGCAGACTTGGTGTTTCCATCTCATGTCCTGGACATGCATCCTGTCAGTTTATTTTTTGTAGTTTATTATTATGTCTAATCCTGGTTGGAACCACAGGCTAATAGAAGGGCTATCTGCCCTCTGGTCAAGAAGGATTTGCAGAGGGAAGAGTACAATGAGGGGGAACACTTGATTCTGTGAGAGTCTTTAGGCAGGGTGTACCGATCACAGCATGTATGTATGTATGTATGTATGTATGTATGTATGTATGTATGTGTGTGCTATGTGCACACATGCATATGTGTTCATGGAGGTGAATGTGATGTCAGGTGTCTTCCTCAAATGATATCCATCTTTTCTTTTGGAACAGGGTCTCTTGTTGAGCCTGGAGCTTACTGGCCGGTCAGCAGGCTCCCAAGATTCCCATCTCCTTTGCTTGGAATTTCAGGCTCCTGCTTCTGCTTGGTTGGCTTTTTTTTGTTTTTAATGTTGGTGCAGGGATCGAAATCAAATATTTGTGATTGTGTGGCGAGATGGCAACTTAAGCATCTCTCCATCTTTTTATAAAGATGACATGAAATATTGTCTGAAAAAATGTATTCCTTCTCTGGTTTTGAAATAACGGTAACATTAACGGTCTGGATTTTTGTTGTTGTGTGGTTTTCTGAATCAGGGTCTCTCTCTATAGTTCTGGCTATCCTAGAACTTACTCCATAGCAAGCCTGGCCTTGAACTGTTCTGCCTCCAGAGTGCTGGGATTAAATGTGAGAGCAACCACACTTAACAAGCAGGACTTTTTGAGTTAGTTCTATGCTTAGACTTTTAAAAGATGACATTAAGGCAGAACTGCTGAACACTTGGAATGTAACTGTTGAAATGTTTTAAAAACATCAATGTTTTTAAGCACTTCATGGAGATACATTTTTGAAAGTATTTGGAATTAATGTGTATCTGGAAACTAGTTTTCTGCGTGGATTTATTTTAATTTTTTTTTTTTTTTTTTTGGTTTTTCGAGACAGGGTTTCTCTGTGTAGCCCTGACTGTCCTGGAACTCACTCTGTAGACCAGGCTGGCCTCGAACTCAGAAATCCGCCTGCCTCTGCCTCCCAAGTGCTGGGATTACAGGCGTGCGCCACCACCACCTGGCTTATTTTAATTTTTCTAGTTTAGTTTTGTTATGAATATAACTGAAGTTAATCAGTAGGAAATGTTTAGTTAAGAGTGTAATTTAAAATGAAAATAACATAATACTTAAATTTCCATGGCAGCATTTGAAGTTTGGATATTATAATTAGTTATAAAAAAAGGTTTTCAAATTGGCTGCAGATTGTGAATATAGAAGAGCCAGATAAGTAAATATGTGTAATCAAAAAAAAAAAAAAAAAAAAAAAAAAAAAACAAAACCAAACAAATCACAGGGACACAATATGTAGAATTTAAAGGATCAGGAAACACTTGTCTAGAATATAGCCAATATTCCATCTTCTGTTGCCCTTGCTCCAGGCCCACACTATTCACTTTGCCTTTAACACCATGGACAAGAGCTTTGATTATCTCTATGCTTTGAGGAAAACCAGACACTGACAGTAACATGACTTTCAGAGAGTAAGGTGGAGCTGAGGTCTGAGTCTGGGGTGTATGGTGTCAGGGACTTAACCCTGAACAGTTACTTGGCTTCTCTCTTGCCCTTTCCTTACCCTACTGTTAATTTACAGGGCTTTATCAGTAGGGCACAGCCATCTGGTAATTTACACTTAGCCTCAGCACTCTATGGAACTGCTGGTGGCTTTTAGATATGAGGAGCTGAGTGGAAGAAGGTAATGATTTCTTATTTAGCAGCAATTGAATCATTAAGGAGGGAAACTCACCTACACTCCCCGAAGTACTCCAGCAATGAGAACAAACATGGCTGTATACAGCACTTCACAAGTATGAGCGCCCTCCCCTTTATTTTGAAAGCCCGTGCCTTAGGGCTGCTGTGTCTGGATGTGTGCATGGACATCTAATTCTGCATGGGTGGAACTGGTGAATCCTGTGTTTCCAGGGAAAGGGGACCACTTGACTCATAACTCACACAGTAAGGTTTCAAATCTGTGTTGCAACAGATGCATTTATTTGTCTGTTGCTTTCTCTTCAAGCCTTGAAAGTCATTGCCTGCATAGGATTCCCATGGCCTTTTCCTTTAGTTAGGTTACATCTAAGATTTATTATACTTCTGTAGAGAGGTTCCTGGGTTCCCTTTTTTCACTGTATTTTAACTACTTTGCTTTTTAAGAAAAACACTCAACCTGATGAGACTTTTGGCTTCAGCAAAAGCCTTGTTACAATGCATGATGCTAGGCACCTGTCTAACATACCCTGCTTCCTTCCAGTCTGCTTCACTGAGCTTCAGGGAAGGTATTTGAGCATTGGCAAATGACCACAAGGGCACTGCAGAGTGAGTGCCCTCATGGGTTTCCTGTTTCACCAAGTGCACATGCCCATGGGAAATATTACTTTAAAATGTTTCATAAATTCATTTGGGGACAGACTTTGGAGGCCAAGAAATCCTGGCAAGCCAAGGGATAGAGGATGGATTTTCAGATAGGGAAGTGGAGGTGGGATCCCTTGATAAGGTTCTGATTGTTGGACTATTGGAAGAGCCTTTTTAAGTTTAAGATGCTTTTTTTCCTTTCTAACTTTACCGAGGAGACTCAGGAAGTGCTGAGTCCACACAGGAAGTCTTGAGTATAAGCCTTGTCAGGAAAGGTTGACTTGCCCACATTTCTTAGATTTCTGGATGGATCTTGACTAGTTGACTTGGTTCACTGAAAGAGAATGAATTGCTGTAAAGAGGGTACATTTGCTGACAATTGTCCTTACATCTCAATGTTTTCCTGCTTGTTAATATGTTTGTTGGTTTGGACTGAGTTAAACATGTTTACAGTATAAAGAATACTTAAGATATCTATCTATCTATCTATCTATCTATCTATCTATCTATCTATCTATCTATCTATCTATCTATCTTTGAGACAGGGTCTCACTCTAGTTTGTGCTACCCTGATACTTAGTAGAGAGCCAAGATAGTTCCTACTAAGTTCTCAGATTACAGGCATGAGTTACCACACCTTAAGGTCTCTATTTCAGTAGCAGTGATGAGGTCATGGCTATGGGTTCATGGTTGTTTTAGGAGAAGTTGGATGGCTATGCTTATTCATGTTCCATCAGAAATAAAGTGATGTACAATGTCCTAGAATGGCTAAGTTTTCTCTTTCAATGTACTGTAAATGCATTGGTGCATATTCATCAGTGAGAATGTTTTTGCAATTGTGTTTTTCTACGTGTAAGGCTGATAATATGTATGTGTGTGTGTGTGTATATATATATATATATATATATATTATATTTATTATATGTGTTGTGTGTGTGTGTTGTTTGTTATACTGTATATATGTGTGTGTGTATAATATATGTATATATAAACGTATATCTTTAGTGCTTTTTAAAAACTTTACATTGATTTTGTGTGTGTGTGTCTCAGTAAGGTGCTGCTGCTAACCTGGTATCTGAGTTTGATACTGAGTAACCACAAGGTGAAAGGAAAGCACTGATCCCCACAAGTTTTCCTCTGACCTCTACAATCACACTGTGGGATAGGTTTGCCTCCCCCTTGTAAATAAATAATTGTAATAACCAAGTTTAAACCTTATATTCATAGACTGGCAATCATTCTTTAATTACTAATGATACTTAAAACGCATTAGATAAGATATTAGGAAACGTCATTCTATCTTTTTCTTCCTCTTCCTGTTTATGCCAGGCATCAAAGATAACCTCAACTCACTGAAGCAGCTACTAGTATTGGGGCAGCAACATTCTCCACAAATAGGGAGAAACCTGAGTAGCATTTATCGTGCATGGGCATCAGCTGGTGAAATAATGCTGTGATTTGTGTCAACAAGACTTTGAATTGTGTCATCATGACCACGTAACATGATGTGATGACATTTATGGTGCCTGGAAGTGACTTGGAGGCCTATTAATGCTATTGGAGCCCAGGAATAACAAGCCAGGGCCGAATAAGACTTGGGGCTGCAACAGATAACCTGAAGGTTTTTTTTTTTTTTCTCTTCAATTAAAATTACATTTAGATTGATATTAAAATTACATTTATACTTACATTCATAACCTGAAGTTTTTTTTTCTCTTTACTTAAAATTACATTTATATTTTAATATGTCTGTTAATAAACTGATAGCAATGCACTAAGTATAAAAACAAATATACACAAATCTGTGGTTGAATACGGACATGTATTTTCTGAAAATACATTCTGAATGAGAAGTAACTTAGCCCTTACCATGAGATTTGTGACTGATAAAGGCACATAGCAATGCTATCTGATTGGGCCATATCAATAAGTTGAATTGCTATTTGTTCTTTTGAGTAGGTCATGTGTGGCTCAGTTAAGTGACAGAGGATGATTTGAGTTCGAACCAGCTGGCTAAGTGTTGAGGTCCCTCTATGAAGTCAAGGTGCATGATACTATGTGACTCAAAGCACCGCTAGTGCTCTGAATGCCCAGTGCCGTTGAATTTAGTGTCTAGAAATGATACCCCTTCTTTCTAAACTCTGTGTGCCACTGCATTGACTTTTTAGTGGGTTCTGGGGATCGGGCTCATTGTCAGTCTTGCATGGCAAGCCCTTTCACCCACTGAGCCAGCTTCCTAGTTCCAACAAGGTATGGGGGTTTTGTTTTTGTTTTGTTTTGCTTCACTTTGCTTTTATTATTGTGGGAATTTTCAATAACAACAAATTTTTATTTATTTTTTTATTAATGTGGAGGTCTGCTAATTTTACCTGCCTGTTAGGATGGCCAAAGTCCTGCCTGCAATTTTTAATACACATACCCCCACATCATTTTCATTGAAGCTTCAGTACTTGGCACAGTGAACCAGAAAAACTCTGGTTTGACACTGTAACGCTGGGTGCTTTGGCTTCTCTGTTGAACCATTGAAAACCCTTAATCAAAAACCTGCCTGCTTTTGAAGTGTGCTTTTTGTTCTTCATGATTTTTGGTTTTAATGTTTGAGTCCCTCTAACTATTTTCTAATAATATTGCTATATTTAGGAAGCCGATAGAAATCCTTTAAATGATTTGGGTCAGAAAACAGCTTGAGTCTGTGTGTGAGTGGATGATTTATAGGCCTCCCCCACCCCCTCCGCGGAGTATTTTAAATCATCAAGTGTTGAAGGGCATTTTACCCTTTTCTGAAGTAGGCTGATTCATTGGGTCCTTACTTAGGGAGCCAGCAGACAATCTTAAATTTTCCTGTTAGATAGTGTTCTTTTCAGCATCCTATGAGGGGTTTCCTCTTATAGGGGAGGAGAAGGTCTGAGGATTACTCTTCTTCCGTGTGTCGGGATTCACTGTACAGACCCTTCCTGCTTAGCAGTTAGGGAAAGTGCTGCAGGGAATTTAAGACTAGCAGAGAAAACCACCAGACCCAGTTCTGCTTGTTTCGTTCAGGCTGGGAGGATGTTTTAGACCCGTAACGGATATCCAATTTAGATACATTTTTTTTTTTTGTGAGAGAGGAAAGGATAATGGGAAACGTTATCTTCTTCTGATGACTTCACTCTAAGGACAGCGCGCTTATGGCTTTTCACTTCACAGCAACGATCCTTTACATTACTCAAGAAGTCCTTCGGAAGTTTTGATGTCTGGCCTTTGCTTTCTTGGCCCGACCTCTCCCTCCCCTAGAACGGGAAAGCCGGTGGATGCTCTGGAGCATTCCAGGGTGAAACAGGCCTCCCTGCAACTTAAGATTCTTTATCACCCTCCCAGGGGAGTTCATTTCACGTTACTGGTACCAGCAGCTGCAGCGTGAGATTTCCCAATCTCAGATCTTATTGATGGGTGGGAAGGAGTGCACTTGCTGTTTGAGAAATTTTATTATCTTTTGGAAGGGGAGGAATTTATTCTAGGGGCTTTCTTAGATGATCTTTCATGTTAAGGCATTTTGAACTTTGAGTGGCCAAGGTGCTTAGAGATCGAGTTGGTGGCCTCTGGGGAGGGTCCTGCTGGCTAGTGGTTTTGAAGTTGAGACCGCACACTGGACATTTTTAACATTGCCCAGGTCAGAGCTGAGGTGCCAAGGTGCTGTGACCTTTCCGTTGCTGAGGACTGTTCTGGAAGAGGAGTAACTGTCTCATCTCAAATGCCAATAGCCTCTTTTCTTTCCCCAAGTCTTGAAGTGTGGCTTAATTCACAATGCTCTGTGGTGCTGACAGATAGGCTGATTGCAGGGTGGGAGTTGTTTAATGAAAAACTAGCAGTGTATGAGAGACCTCCCCAAAGGAGAGCAAGGCTGGTGACTGACTAGTGGTTAGACAAAAAAGGAGAAAATATGTTACAAAAGAGGATGGCTTTGTTTCCTCATCTCATTGCTGGATATAGAAAGGCTACATCCCATTCTGCTAGCATTTATTATGGAAAAGCCTATTTATTACTAAGACAAATATTTAGGATTTTGAAGTTGAATTGACCTTACGGCTGAATTCTGTGAGGATGCTGGGCAAGGTCCCTAGAGTTCTGTACCCCATGTAGTAGGACTTATAACAATTGCCATGCAAACAAAGGTTCTGGATCTGGCCTTGGCTTTTGGAGGGCTACAAGGTAAGACCTATTTCTGCTGCCAGCATGCTGGGGACTTCCCAGTAGTCTACTCTCTGGTCCCTGCTCTACATGAGAGTCTGAGGAGTGAAGTCCCCATGGCCATGGGTGGGCACTAGTTTAGGCTTACATAGCCCAGAACAGGTGACCATGACCACTCTGCCAACTCACTTGATGATGCTCCCCCCACTTTTTTTATGCTTGAGAGAGTATCTCACTATGTAGCCCAGGTTGGTCTTCTGAGTGCTGGACTCATAGGTGTGCACCATCACTTCCAACATTCCTTCTGTTCTCTGCCACCACTCTGTAAGAGGGTCCCTCTGATGGAGGCCTTATCACACTGCCCTTACCCAGGCTAGGATCTGTTCAGAGTCTGAACTGAGCAGATATTTTTCCCTTTGTGGCTTTGGGAAGTTGGTAAAGTCATGGAGGCTTCAGACTTCTATTAAGTAAGAATGTACCCTTCACACAGTGGGTCCAATGTATCCAATAAAAAGTAGTTGTTCCAGGTATTGAATAACATGTTCCCATTGGTTTGTAATTTCTATGAAGAAAAGCCCTATCTTTATTTCTTCCATAAACACTGGAACAGTGTTTGACATAGGAATCAGGATTTTTTTTTTTTTTTTTTTTTTTTTTTTTTTTGTGGCTTTAGTGAATTTGACATGTTCTTTGGATTCCTATTTAAAATTTGTTTTCAGATTTATTTTTATTTTATATGTCTGAGTGTTTTGACTACATGTATGTATGTATATCATGTGCATGCCTGATGCCAGTAGAGGTCAGAAGAAGACACTGGACTCTCTGGAACTGGAGTTACTGGTGGTTGTAAGCCGCTGTGTGGATGCTGGGATCTGAACCCTAGTTTTTTGCAGGGGTAATAAGTACTCTTAACTGCTGAGCCATATTCCCATGTTAAATTTAACAAAACAAAATTTCTGTTTTAAATTGTGAGTGTGGTGTGTGTGTGTGGCATGTACAAGTGCCATGGCACATGTGCAAAGGTCAGAAGACAACTTCTAGGAATCTGTTCCCGCCTGCCATGGGTTCTGGGGATTGAACTAGCTCTCAGCTGTCTCATCCTTCCCGCCTCCCCCAACCACCATTCTTTTAACCGTATTCCTTCCATGAATTCTTTTAGAAAAGGGCAAGTGGTAGTCAATGGAACATTGTCTGAAGTCAATACAGTGGAGTAATTTCTGACCCAAATCCTTCTTTCGCCCCAGATCCTCTTAACACATGCTTTTCCTCCCAAACACTTTCCCCTGGGGGAAGTTCATGTGTCTGTTTTCAAAATGTGTGCAGCTAAATAAATCACTGTGACTCTTCTGCCTTCGCGGAGCTCAGAGCAAGTGCAGAGCGATCCCCTAATTCATTCATAAGCTTTGCTCACATTTTCTGTACTTCATTTCAAATCCCTTGGCACTGATAGACATAGCTCTAATGTTTATAATGAGTGATGATTCAGTATAATTTGCACCTCTGACCTACATAAAAGGTCAGTCTCCTTTGGAGATTTAAGGTTATCTGTTTATAACTTCATGCTGTTTCAACGACAGCCGAGGTAACAAATCATGTGGATGATCCTGCCCAGCCTAATAGTGACTAGTAAACAGTAACGAGCTCACTAACAGAACTGAAGCAAAATCATGTCCTTGATTTCTGTGGAGCATTTTAGCTGCTTGGTTTTCATAACAGAATACCAAATGGGGCCTGAAATTCTTTTGTATCCTTGACCTAGTGTATAAACTATTGGGCTTCTTTTTGAGAGCCCCACTGTGTTAAGACGGCATTTGCAGATGTCAGATACTTAGGAACAATGCCCACAAAAGCAATTAATACATAGCACGTGCAACAAGCATTTTAATGTAACCTAAAAAAAATTAGGATCAGGGACTGGATGGTTCAGCCTGAGTGTCGCTTCCTAGCACCCATGAAGAAGAACAGTACACAACCACCTGCAACTCAAATTCCAGAGCCCCACCAGGCACCTGCACTTACACACACATATACACGCACACATGCACACAGTTGCACACACACTTGTAAGCGCACATTCACTAACACACTCCCATGTACACAACTCACATGCACTCACATACATACACATCATAAAACTAGGAAAAAAGAATGAAAGGTTAGTGCAATGGTGCATTGTCTTCTGTTTTAAAAAATTTCTTCATAGGGTCTGGAGAGATGGCTTAGCAGTTTAGAATACACACCCATCTTGCAGAGGACTTGACTTTGGGCCCCAGAACCAACATAAGGTGGCTCACAATTGCCTGTTACTCTAGCTCTGGAGATCTGTGTGTTTGTATATTCCTACATGCACATGTTGTACATACACATACATGCACATGCTGTATGCATGTATGTAACCACATACACATAAATAACTGAAAACCTAACTTCTTCATAGTCTTCGTTTCAAATTATTCCATTTGTTTCCTTCTTTTTTCTTTACAGTTTTGCTAAACAGCCCCGGCTAGCCTGATACATTATAGCCCTAGCTCCAACCTTGAAAACATGGTGCAGATTTCATGAGATCTGGTTTTGCTTTTTCACCCAAGAGATCCTCCTGCCTCAGCCTCCTTAGGGCTGTTATTGCAGGCATGTGCCACCATACCTGGGTTCATTTCTCTAAATTTAAGATTAGACATTCCCATTCATTGCTCTGTTACTGATTTCCTGCCATGCCTTCATTATCCCACAGTGCACAGCACCCTGCCAGAGACTGTAAACGATAGTGGAGTGACCTTCTCAATCCAGTGCCTGTCCCTGGAAAACAGACAATGACTTCTTACCTCCCGGGCACTATCTGCTATCCAGTTCTTATCTTAACATTTCCTTAGTCCAACACTGAGGCCTGGAAGCTTGGGATTCTGCTACTTATAAAGAAAACTTGTCTTTTCTTATGCCAATACCTTTGGGCTCTAAGGTTGTGAAATCCACCCCCATATTTGATTTACATTTCCAGCATGTATCAAAATTCCTTTTGAATTTCCCTTAGTTGCTTCTGACTGCTGCAAAAAAACTTCATAGCTTCCCTAAATCTTACTGCAATATTAGTTTCAAAGTAGGGTACCCTTCCCTTTCTAATAGTGTATGAGTTCTGTGGATTTCAGACCATTCTGATTCATGAACTCAATCATGCTAGATAGCAAGTTTAGAAAATACATGAAAACCCTGTGTTCATTTTTGAACAGTGGCTTGTTCACTGGTGTGGAACTGTCAGGTTTAAGCAATTTCTTTATATTATCTGCTGCTGAACGCTAAGTTAATGAAGCACTCTGTACCTGAATTTGTAGCATGGTATGTACCTCAAGGTTGCTATAAGGATTAATTAGGGACCTTTTCAGGGCTTGTGAGTTGTTAAGGTTGCTTCATTAATACAAAGACACATAAAAATACACAGGAACCAATTGGAGTTGGGGGAGCCTGCGATGGTAATCAAGACCTAATCTAGACCTTTCCGCAAGCAGCTGGCTTTAAAACAACACACATTCTCTTCATAGTAGAACGAACGACACACTTCTGACACCCGATTCCACACAGCAATGATCAAGTGTCTGTTTTTTCTGAGAGACATTTTCAAACAATGGTCATTTGAGAGTTATAACAGAAATGGAAGTTTGCACTCAAGAGATGAGTTTGACAAATGAATTTTCATGGAAATGCTGGTAAACTAAGTTTTACTTTAGATAATGGAACAATTGGAACATAAACTGGAAATCATGACCTATCATTTAAATGCAGGATTTCCTATCAGTTTCAATTTTTATGTGATTTTTTTTTTTTTTAAAATTGACTTTTGAGTCAAAATATTTCAAAATAATTTTTATGCCCATTTTGTAGTTTTTTATATTTTTACTTTGGTATTTTAGCAAAATTAAACAAAACCAGACCTCAGTTGGCTTGGCACTGAAAACATCTCAAGAAATAGTATTAATTAGGTGTCTTTTCAAAACAGGCAATTTTCTTTCTGCAATAGTATAAAACTCTGGTAAGATTGTCCTGTACAGAGGCTATGATTTTTCAATCAGGAGTGATTAACTATTAAGAGACACAAATGCATTAAACCCACAAATGTATTATGTCGGATTACTAACAATAGACCTGATTGATAAAGGTGGTTTAATATATGTCGTGTTAATAGCTGAACCTCTAAAGCCCCTAATCTCCCAGGGAAATATTGCTTCGTAGAACAAAATCCAATGAGGAGTTCTGGGATTCCAGAGTGAATTTGTACATTCCTTAGGGGCATTTCTGCAAGGGAGGTTGTTGTGTTTTAAAGGTAGTTGATAAGAGACCCGCACCACCAACCACCACCATGCATTAGGCTATAGAAGGTATTTGGGTGTACGTACGCCTGTACCACTCGGTACCACCATTTAGCCAAGAGAAGTTTCTGACCATTTGCAGCATACATTATAAATCAGGGTGTCACTACCAGACAATCAGATTTGAACATTCCGTGAACAAAGTAGCTTATATTCCTTAGGGATAGATCACTTAACTCTTGTTTATGTCTTGCTGTTGATATGCCTGCATTCACACAGGTCAGGAGAACATCTTGTTTATTTATTCTCGGATTAGGTAATTGATCTGTATATTTAGCGAAGGTAGGGTTAATTATAGCCAGAAACCCGAATTGTCTCATTTAGCCTGATTGCTTAAATACAGAAGAAAAATAATTTTTTTTCCAACTTTGAAAAGTACTCCTATTCCTTGGGTTTGTGAAATAAATTTGAATTTTCTCCAAGCTGGGCTCATGTTGGCTGTCCTCTTTGAAAATTTTTCTATTTGGCACAAAATTTTTGGGAAGGTCACTGGCTAGATACTGGGGAAGCTTGCAGGATTTCTGACTGTCAGGTTAGTCCCCTGCATTTCTAAGTGCCAGGATTTTTTTTTTTTTTTTTTTTAGTGAAATAAGCTTAAGTCATATTCCTTTTACAGTTTCTCTGCCACTTGGGTTTGGGGCCAGGTTTGTACCCTCTGGTTGCAGAAACTTTCTTTGTCAGACTTGACAATATACACATTAGTTTAAAAAGAGTGACAAAGTTGGTCTGAATTTAAAACTTGCCATATATGGCTTAATAATGAATAGCCAGTTAAGAGTTAATAAGAAATGGGGTTAAAACATCATAGCTAAGCAAACAATGAGGTGGCTATGTTAACCTTCTGGTTAATGCTTGCTTCTGTGTCTTAGTTAAACACATTTTCTCTTTTCTTTCTTTTTCTTCCTTTCCTTCCTTCCTTCCTTCCTTCCTTCCTTCCTTCCTTCCTTCCTTTCTCTCTTTCTTTCTTTTTTTGGTTTTTTGAGACAGGGTTTCTCTGTGTAGCCCTGGCTGTCCTGGAACTCACTCTGTAGACCAGGCTGGCTTCGAACTCAGAAATTCTCCGGCCTCTGCCTCCCAAGTGCTGGGATAAAAGGCGTGCGCCACCACTAGCTGGCAGTTAAACACATTTCCATGGATTCCTAATATTATACCAAAACATAGATATAAGAAAAGTACTGATTTTTTGTTATTGGATAGGAATATCACAGTTTATTATGAATAATTTTGTGATGAAAATATTTCAAATCTTGATGAATGTTTGTTCTTTGATCAATTCTTAGGAAAAGGAGATGTGAAAGACCCCAATCTCTCTCCCGAGTGCTGGGATTAAAGGCATATGCCACATGCCTGGCAGAGTAGACATTTTTAAACAGCGAGGTACACGCTGTCAAATTGCTTCCTGGGACAGGTCATGTCAAGGTGTACTCTAATCAACTGTGTATGAAAATAGCCTTCTTGCAGACATCCAAACAAATGTCTTTTATGTTATCAGTGTGAATTGCTTTCCTAATATTACACATGATTTGCATTTTTTTGCTTCTAAATAGTTGAATATTTCTATTTCATCCCTAACTTGCATTTCTTTCATAGAATATGAAAATATTCATTGAAAATATTTTTCTCACATTCTGATCATGGTTTCCCCTCCCCACCTCGCCTCCTGTCCTGATATATCTTAAAGGTTTATTGTTGTTGTTGTTTTAGACATGGCCTCTCAATAGCTTCAGTTTTGAAACAATGTCTGTTTCTGTTATTACAGAATGTGGCAGCGGGAGTTTTCGCTGTGACAATGGATACTGTATCCCTGCATCCTGGAGGTGTGATGGGACCAGAGACTGTTTGGATGACACAGATGAAATTGGCTGTCGTAAGTGAGGAGGAGCCAGGCTATGCTCTGAGTGACATTAAATAAATGCTGTATGGTCTCAGCCGTAATGAGAGAAGGGCTGTGTTTAGCAGCAGATCCAGGGCTGGGCAGAGGCTTTTGAGCTGGTATTAGTATCAGTTTTATGCCCTTTGGAGGGAGGCACTCTGTATCAGGTCCTTGCTGTGAGCCTGAGACTGCAGCCTTTACTGAGAATGAATTTATACTTGGTTTTCTGAAGCTTAAAATTTGCTGTCGCTTGGTTACTCACCTGGGAAATTTTGTAAATCAGAAGATTTTATGTGAACTTCTGTGGTTTATACAGAGGGAGAGCGTCTCTGTATATAAAAAAAATTTAACTTGTAAATTAACACAAAGAACAAAACAGTGGCTAGTTTGGGCTTATGCAATTAAAAATTTAGGTAAAGAACATAATTATTTTAAACCTGAAATTTACTTTAGGTATCTATGGACTTTTAAATCGTTTTGACACATTTCTTCATATAGCTCTTAGCTATAATGCTATAATACTGCTAGAATATTCTGAGTAGATTCCAGATTAGGAAACAGTCTCAGTAGCTGAGTCACTTACAGGTGACATGGTTGCTCCTCTCAAGCCACTGACCTCAACCCTAACCCTCAAGTCCTTTGCTCTGACTTGTCATAGGTGATGCGTTACTAGGTTGTGAAGTCCTTCATTCTGACAGGTTAAAGACAAGAGTTATCATCCCAGCCAGGAAGACAGGAGACAACATGAGTGTTTGGCCACCCCATGGCACAGTTGAGCAGCAGTCACGCTCCAGTGACACATTTGAAATGGGAATGAAGGAAAGAAACAAGAGTCTGGGGCCTCTCCCACTTCCACACACAAATAGATCTTACAAAACCACAAGATGTCACTCCATGGTGGGGGCAGAGCCTGATAACTTTTGCATTCTGACTAGTTCTTAGTTGATGGTGACACTTTTTATTTTCTGAGTTGCCCTTTGGATGACCAGAGCTATTGTTTTTGGCGTATTGTAGGATACAATCACATGATTTTAATTCACTTTGATTCCTGGGCTTTTACTGTTTAAGAAATGGGGGTCAGGGGGCAGAATGCACAAACAATATTCCAGGATGCAGGCATACACAGACATTCTCCAGGTCTTCAGACACTTCTGTGCCCTATGACTGTGACATCAACAGTACCTGTGACAATGACAGCTAGCATTGCATGGCTCTTCTACACACATTATTTTCTTCACTTTTTGGATGCAGACATTAAGGCTCAGAACTCACCAAAATTCCTAAAACAAGTAAATGTGGAAATCATTGTTTCATTCTTGGTTTCTCTTTAATTTCACTTATTTTCCAACCACTGTGACACTTTACTATTAGATGCTAGAAATGTAGCCATAACACTGGTGAATTTTTTTTTACATAAGTTAGAGTTTGATAATTCTGTCTTAGATTTGTGTGCATGTATGTTTACTTTATTCTCTGTTTGGGATTACCTGTTTGGATGCCACTGCTGAGGTGGTCTAACAACCATGTCCAGCAAGAGTCGATGTGTAGTCTTTTCAAGCACTGCTGTTACTGTATCGAGCAGATGTCTGCCTGCATAAGCCGCCCCCTCCCCCCTTTGGTTTTGTTTCAGCTCACAGGACCTGCGGATCAGGCCTTTTCGGTGTCCTACTGAGGGGACTTGCATCCCTAGCTCCTGGGTGTGTGACCAGGATAAGGATTGTTCGGATGGTGCAGACGAACAGCAAAATTGCCGTAAGTGTTTAGAGCAGGATTTTCTTCTGGTTTTTTTTTTTTACTTCTTTCCTTTGTTTTGACCTCTCAAGTTAGTCTGTATACAGGTGACACACAAAAGAACTGATTCTTCATCAACACAGGACTAGACCTTAAACTATCTGGTGATATGCTGATAATCTGGTTCAGAGGCAGGGTCATATAAAGTGTGGCTATACTACAGACTTAGACTCTTGAGACTTGGAATTGGTTAGCTTGCCAGGCTTTAAATTGAAGTATAAAATTAAAATAGTGGCAGTGAGTGAGCCCCGTCTTGGGATGGTCCTGCTGTTCTTTGCTCTGTGGGCTGATGAGGACTCACAGCTATGCTTAGGTCCTTTAGATCTTTTTGCTTGCACTTTATTGAAATAGATTTCTGTGAGTAGTAGGAAAGACGTTATCCATAGACATGGAAAAAAAAAATCACAGACCCTCTGAAACTTGCGCTGGGAACGTGAAAGTTATTCCTGATTCTTTTCACTGCCTGGACTAGTTCACCAGTTCCTGGCTGGCTTGCCTCAGAACCTTCTCTCCCGCCACCCCCTTCCCTTCTCCCTCTTGCTCCAGCTCTGCCCCTGCTCGCTTCCTGCCTAGCCAAAGTACACTGTAGCTGTCTTCAGATACCCATGTGAGGGTATCAGATCTCATTACAGATGCTTGTGAGCTACCATGTGGTTGCTGGGATTTGAACTCATGACCTCCTGAAGAGCAGTTGGTGCTCTTAACCACTGAGCCATCTCACCAGCCCAACCCCAGAACCTTTCTAAGGTTCAGCAATATTTTCCATTCCTCCATTCATTGTGTGCTTGGCATCTGAGCAGTCTGTGACTAGATACTGCTGCAAAGATCCAATGAGACTGAGTGCCTACACACACCTTAAGCAGGGGCCATTTGGGCTACAAAATGCTTTCCAGGCCAACCAAGGTGACAGAGTGAGATACTGTCTTAAAACCAAAATGACAGTAACCAAACTAAATATCCTACTAAACCCCTTTGCCAGCCATGATTTGGTTTCCAGTGGCCTCCTTGGAGATAGCAATGATACTTCCATGCCTTCCCTTCTGGTCCTTAAAATGTTCTTGGGACAGAAAGCTTGCCATTCCTGGTCATAGCCTTCTGTCTTTGTGCATGCTGTCTAGGTGCTCATTGTGTGATGGTCTTTTGGGAATTTGGGTCAGCTAGCTGCCTGCCCGCAGCAGGGTGTGTGAACTGTCCCTGTCTATTCTCTTCCTATGTGAGAGAAAGGTCACCTTTGCTATCTTTCTCCCCACCACACACTATTATCTCCCGTTCCCTGCAAAGTCGCTTAGGGAGCTCTGATCCTCTTGCCTCTACCTTGCCCTTCCATGTTCTGACTGTACACTCATCCCTGTGACACCAGGGCTGTATTCGTTGTGTGTCTGTGAGCCACTGCTGCCATTTCCTTTTTTAAAGGTATTTATTCACTTATTTAATGTGTGTGTGTGTGTTTACCTGCATGAGTGTATGTGCACTGTGTGCATGCAGAAGCCCAAGGAGGCCAGAAGAGGGCATTGGGTCCTGTGGAACAAGAGTCATGGGTGGTCGTGAGCCATCATGTGGGTGCTGGAAATTGACCCCTGGATCTTTCACGAGAGCAGCAAGGGCTCTTAGCCACCGGATTATTTCTTTATCCATGTACTTACCAATTTTTGGTTAATGCCCTTATCTAATTCACCCACTGTCATATCTTTTAAATTTATGTTATACTCGACACATGCTAATAACTAACTATAGTACAAAATACCTTTGCGTTTACATGGGTCTCTGTGCAGTATACATCCATGCTTGTTTTTGTCCTTCCTTTCAGTTTCATTATCGTATTTAGTAAACATCAATGGCTAGCCTATATTTTGTAATAACTGTAAACAAAGTTCTCTTTTCTTTGCAGCTGGGACCACGTGCTCAAGTCAGCAGCTGACGTGCTCCAACGGTCAGTGTGTTCCGATCGAATACAGGTGTGACCATGTCAGCGACTGCCCCGATGGCTCTGATGAGAGAAACTGCTGTGAGTCTGCTTCAGTCTTTGTACAGTGCTTGGTTTCACCTTTGACATCTTAATCAACTTTCTAGATCTGTTGATGGACAGAAATGCCTACAATAGCTCTTGTTGAGAGCTCTTGGCAGATTCTTTTGTGGATTAGGGTGATGGTCTGATAGCAGTTCTCTTTTAACAAGACATCCTGTTTGTCCTGTCTTACTTAGCATGTCAAGTTTTTGAAGTAAGAAACTTTTAAACATTAACAGAATTCTCCAAGCTTATTGAATAATTGAGTATGATATCCATTTTTGGTCAAAATCTATGGTTTTATTAAATTGCTTTCGTCAAGTTTCGAGGTAAAATTTCTCAGTTTTTATGGACTCTGTATTTTCCAGAAAATACTTTGGAAAATAGTTACATTTTGAAAATGTATTTCTGTATAATGGCAATTACTTAGATCAGTTTGTAACGGATTGCCACAAAGTAAGACATATAAATCATAATATTCTCTGCACAATGTATAAATAATAACAGTCAAAACAGAAACTGCCGCATTATATAATATGAAAAAAATCAAAGAGGTTTATATAAAACTAGTAGGCACTGGGTGTAATCAGAAGCAGAGATAATCAGGTCTTTATGAGTTCCAGGTCAGCCACCATGGCTGTCTACATAACAAGTTCTAGGCTGGCCAGGATTATGCAGTGAGACCCTGTATAAAACACAGGTGTTTGGGCTGGGGCTGCAACTCGGTTGGTTGAGTGGCTGGCATACAGCATGACCTGGATTGGATCCCCAGTCCTGTATGAACCAGGTGTGGTGGTCCACCCCCGTAATCCTAGCGTGGAGGCAGGAGGATAAGGAATGTCATTCTGTTTCTTTTTATTTTGGATATTATACATATAATTGACTGGACACTGGCAAATTTTAGAGCTGGTAAGGCCTTGGTATTTTGTGAAGCAAGCAATAGGTTCTTTACCACACAATAGTGATATATGTCATATTGTGGCATTCTGTGAATTCTGAACATTATAATTCCAGCTCTTAGGACAACAGGGCAGGTGTAATAGTCTCCTGCAAATAAAGGAACTAAAACTTCAAAGGGTATAGGCACTGTACCTCAGTTTGTCTTCCGGTTCAGTCTGGCCACTACCAGGAGAAAAGGCCTAGTTTTCATGAGAGCACCAGAGCTTTGTGCCACCAGCCCATGGACTATGTCTTTTTCCTTTATTTACGAATGTGTAAAAATGGCTCTTTATTCTAAATGTAGTAGAGGAATGCTACTTTGAGAGAGTAAAAGGCAGCTAATAGTCTATGAAGCATTTCCATGTGAGTGAGTACCCTGCAGCCAAGGCTGGCGTGGCTAGCACAAATGCTTTGAATCTTCGAGGGGATGGGGGGCACCTGGTAGGAGATGAGGATGATGAATAGCCACAATAAGAGAGTGAAGGGGAGGACCAAGCTTTATAAAATATCTGGGCAGGATTTTTTAAATAATTTCTTTATGTACACACACACACACACAACACACACACACACTCTCCCACATGCGTATGGTGAGGTGAGTTCTCTCCATCTGGGTTCTGGAGATTAAACTCATGTCCTTAAGCTTGACAACAAGTGTCTTTATCTACTGAGCCATCTCACCAGACCTTAATCAGTCTTTGAGATGCAGATTTTCTTTCAGTGCTAGTGCTTGGTGAGGTACAGAGAGAGAGACCCACAGTCAAGGTTCCTGTTTCTGGAATGGGACATGTCAGAGCTCTCCAGTGTATGCACAAAAAAGCCTTAAGTAAACCTCACATATTTAAGGAGTTTTGCAATGACTCCTTTGTTAAATTGTATTTACTTTTATGTATTAAATTCTCACAGATCAGAAAATTAAGAGCCTTCATACTTCCGTGTTAGTGTTTTCATCTGTTGTGGGGCTGGAACGATGGTACCTTCTGCTCACAGCAGCCATTTCAGACAGCTCACAACTGCCTGTAAGCCCAGTACCAGGGGATGCGGTGCCTCTGACCTAGTGGGCACATACAGCTGCATATACATCCTCACAGACACACATGCATACACATAATTAAACATCTTTAAAAATACTTTTAGGCCGGGCGGTGGTGGCTCACGCCTTTAATCCCAGTCTTGGGAGGCAGAGACAGGCGATTCTGAGTTCGAGGCCAGCCTGGTCTACAGAGTGAGTTCCAGGACAGCCAGTGCTACACAGAGAAATCCTGTCTTGAAAAAAAAGTTATTCTTTATGGCTTTTTTTTTTTTTTAAACTGTGAAAGATTTTTTAAAGTTTCAGGCAAACACTCCTATACATAAACAAAACTCAGAAGAAAGAGGGGAATGGAAAAAAGAGAAGGGAGGGGGAGGAGACGAGGAAGTCCTGTCCTAGAATTTTCTAGTCTGGATTTGGTTCTTTGTATCCTTTCTTGTTCTTCACCATGTTTGTTTGTTTGTGTCTCCTGGATTTCCTGGAAATTAGCTGGATCTAATGTTGCCAGTGTTGGCACCAGTCACACCATGGATTTGAGAATTCCAGAGTGCTCTATGTACTGCAGGAAAAGTCTATTAGATGCCAGTAGTGCATCGCTATCAGGACATCTCAAATGTCTTCAAACATTGTCAGATGTCTTCTGAAGCAAAGCCACCCTCTTGCTGCTCTAGTTGGGAGTGAACTGATGGGCAGAACGAATAGATGCTTGGACCCTTCAGGAAGGGATTGTTAAAGCAAAGCACAGTCCTCTCTCGAGTGTGCTGTGTGCCAAGCTGTCTCTATGCCTGTGATGTTAGTGGCTGGTGAGAGTCCTTGCTGAGATCCATTTCATCAGTGATGCTTAGGTGTCTTAAACATGAGTTTGGATCCATAGCAGTTGCTAGTTGCATTAGTGTTCTTATGTGATCAAAGGTTAAGGGAGAAGAAACTTAAAAAAACTCCCTTTTTTTTTCTTCAGTTCTTCAGGAGTCAGTGCTTGTGGGCAAACCCAAAACGAGCTTTTGATGATGACTTTTGTTCCCTTTTTCTTAGAAATAAGAAGATGGGTCTGGATCTGTCAGATACCTAGAAATCACTCACAGATAGTAGCAGATGTAGGAAAAGCTCCAGAGAATTTATTTTCCCAGTATTTGAAGACCAAGGAGCTTGGCTCTGTTATTTGTAGCTGTGCCAGAGAGACCAGACCTCTGTGTCATGCATGATCCCTAGCCTTTTAAGTTTCTAAAGCCAATGCATTGCTCTCCGAGACAGAACACCTTGTATCCATTCCAAGAATTCCTTTCCGGAACGAAGAATGATGTGCAGGAATATTCTTAAGGAGGTGGCGAAGGTAGACAATGGATGGGAGGAAGGCAAAACAATTAAGGTCCCAATAACTGGATCATCTGTAAAGTCAAGTAAGAGATAGGCATTGGAGAGACATGTTTGTGACCCCAGAGCTAGGGAGGCTGAGGAAGGAGGACCTTGAGTTTGAAGCTAGGCCTCCTGCACCCTTCCCTACCAACACAAATTTCCTATGAGCTATCTAATGCCTCTGGCCTTTTTGCCTGCTATATTTTCATATGCCTCAGGTCCTTTTGATTTTTGTACACATTGAGAAATATGTCTACTTGTGTTAAAAGTGTTGAAATAGTTATAGGCTCCCCCTCCATCACACACACACACACACACACACACACACACACACACACACACTAGTGTTTTATTACTCATCTGTAAAACGGCATCTGATATTAAACGGCTTGCCCATTTCTTTTTTTAAAAAAGGAACCAGAAAGATTCAAAACTGCAGTCCATTTTACTTGTAATGGGATTAGCATCAAGCAAAACCACTCATGCAGAGTCTTAGATAAACATCAGAACAATGCACCAATTATAGGCCATTCATTTAATATACTGAAGTGACTTTCGGTTGCTCAAAAATAGTAGCCGTTTTTTTCAGGGAGGTAAAAAAAGATTATTTTTGTTTTATTGAGCACCAGATAGGAACGATTTTGGTGTGAGTAAAACTATCGCTAATTATCGTGGGTTCGCAGCCCTCTCTTTTGTTACTTAGGAATGCTAAAGAAAGGGTAAAAAAATCCCTGTTACAATGGAGGCTTTCTTGCTCCTAAGCAGAGGTATTTGGTCTGCCTGCAACTGGGATTGCTTTGTCCCTGACGGTTCATTTCTATTGACTTTCTGTTCAGAACTTAAACATTTTTTCTAACTGCGGAATCTCCAGCTGGGGCCGCAGTGGGAAGCGGGTAATGAAGACAGTTCGAGTCACTCTGGGCCGCAGTGGGAAGCGGGTAATGAAGACAGTTCGAGTCACTCTGGGCCGCGAGGGGAAGCGGGTAATGAAGACAGTTCGAGTCACTCTGGCCGTGGCTCTCGCGAAGAACACACTGTTCCTCAGCCTGAGTTCACAATCGGCTGCCCAATGAGCCTTGCTCAGGTGACCCTGGCACACATATCACAGTACAGTTGTACCTGCTTAGCATTCTCACGCTGAGCCAGCATTCCGGGTCCTGAAATTTGAGGAAAAACTGAGAGAGAAAAAAAAATCTCTTATTTAGTATACTTCAAACAAGAACTTTATAAATATCTCTAATCTTTATAAAAATTCTAAGATCACAGTTAGCTGTTGCCCAATTTCTCTATCAGCTGTCACAACAAAGCCTCTCTCTCTCCTCTCCTCTCCTCCTCTCTCCTCTCTCTCTCTCTTGGTATCACTGTATAGCTCTACTTGCCTGCAGCCAATCCAACTTCCGGGAATACTCAATTCCCCCAGTCACCAACATTTGTTATACTTAACACTTCTTGTTCAAATCTTATCTTATTAAGGAGCTAATGCTATTTTACCCTGCTCTTTTTTCATAGTTTTTTTGTGTGTGTACATTACTCTATTTATTGTGGACAGCATTTGTGTTGGTGTCTGTTCTTCCACTGCCTCAAACAGAATGAGAATTCCACAGAGCAGGGGTTTTATTACATAGCTCCATCTAAAATGCCTTGATACTTGTGATATGGAAGAATTATTTATTCTATTATTTTTACAATTCTGAGGTGCAGCTTGCCACTGAAAATAAGCCTGAGGAGGAGCTAGGAATAGGACCAAGGTGTTGGTTAGCCCTGACAACACGCAGTCCTGTAACTCCTATACTGGAGCAGTGCCACTAATTATGGCGTATGTTAACATTTGTGCACGTGTCCTATGAGGCCATTTTGTTCTTTTGTACTCTGGACCATTTGCTCCTGTATTAGAGCTTGTGTTGCAGGTTTGTTTGTATGTAGGTGGAAGGAGGGCTTCTTCTCAGGCACGTTTCTGAGTCTAATCTCAGGTCACTGCACACTAGATGGTGTGTGTCTAGATGCTAGGTGGGAATTGGGGCCTTCAGCACTGCTTTACCTATCAAATTACATCTTTATAGAATATGCTATGTGGTTAAAGACTGTGGAGTTGGCCTCAGCTTTCTGGGAAGTTGAGAGAAAGAAACTTCATTGCCATGAGTAGTTTTCTTTCCGTCTTTACCCTCCCTCCCTCCCTCTCTCCTCCCCCCTCCCTCCTCCCTCCCTCTCCCTCCCTCCCTCCCTCCCTCTCTCCCTCCCTCCCTCTCTCCCTCCCTCTCTCCCTTTCTCCTTTCCTCCCTCCTCCCTCCCTTTCTCTCTCCTTCCCTCTCTCCCTCCCTTCTCTCTCCTTCCCTTTCTCCTTCCTCTGTCATTCCCTCCTTCCCTCTCTCCTTCCCTCTCTCCTTCCCTCCCTCCTTAGTTCCCTTCCTCCCTCCCTTCCTCTTTCTATTCCTCCCTTTCCCTCTCTTTCCTTCTCTCTCTCCCTCCTCTTTCCTTATTTCCCTCCCTTCCTCTCTCCCTTCCTTTAGTCTGCCTCACTCTGTAGCCCAGGCTAATCTGGAATTCACTTTGTGGCCCAGACTGGCCTTGAACTTGCATCCTGCTGGATATTGGGATTTGAATTTTTTTTTCTATTGTCATTCCATTCATGATCCTTCTTTTGTAGTTTTTCTTTTTTGCCTGTTGACCTGGAAACCTGGTGAACCAGACTGTTTGAATTTGAATTCTGGCTCTCCAGGTTACCAATTATGTGACATTCCGCAACCTCTTGAGTGCTTCAGGCTCCTCACCTATAAAATGGAAAAAAATGTTCACCTTATGTGGATGGAAACAAATTCATGTATATTGAATACTTTACCCATTTCTGGGACCTAGTTTTCAATTGTTGTGATGATATCTGCTTGCTTAGCTTTACAGATTGTATTCCTGACCCGGGTTGGATTTTCTAGTCAAACTAGTAAATTTTTTCTGGTAAATCATTACATCTCTCGGGTCATCCTGTTTGAGAGCAGAGTACAAGACATTAAGTAAAAGAATGACTTTGGAAGATCTTGGAAGAACTAGGTATCTGGCTGTACTTGTGGATCAGTAACTTCTTATTTGCTCTGTGATCTTGGGCTTTAGCATGTTCTCCTCTCTCTCTCTCCTCCTCTCATCTCTCTTTTTTCTCTCCCTCCTACCCTCTCCTCCCTCCCTCCTCTTTCTTCTTCTTTCCTTCCTACCTCTTTCTTTCTCTCCTTTCTTTCTCTCCTTTCTTTCTTTCTTTCTTTTTTCTTTCTTTCTTTCTTTCTTTCTTTCTTTCTTTCTTTTCTTTCTTTCTTTCTTTCTTTCTTTCTTCCCTTCTTTCCCTTCTTTCCTTTCTTTCCTTTTTCTTTCCTTTCTTTCTCTATCTATATAGCACTGGCTGTCCTGGAACTCTGTAGACCAAGGTGACCTACAGAACTCTGAGACACTGCCTTCTGAGTGCTGGGATTCAAGGGTGGGTCACCATTTCCCAATGAGCTTTAGTTTTCTTGATATGCACTGAAGATGCCTTCTCTTTATAATTAGTTTGTCCTACTGTGCTCCCTCTATCTCTCCCTCCCTCCCTTCCTTTCCTTTCTTCTTTCCACAGGTCTCTATGTGCCTTGGCTGACCTGAAATTCACCATGTGGATCAGGCTGGCCTCAACTCTCCCACCTGCCTCTGCCTCAGACTCAGGGTCTAAGGCCCTGTGCATTCTTTTCTGTTTTTATAGAACTCTGATAATGAAGAATGGAGACTTAGAACTGTGTCTTCTGGAGTAAATGATTCCATTCTTAGAGGTTCAAGTACTTGGCTCTATTCAGATGACTTCCTCCCTAATTCTTGTTTTCTTTGGAGCAGGCTCACTTTACTTTTTAGTCCTGACTGTCCTGCATCTCACTAAATAGACCAAGCTGGACTCCTAGATCTGCCAGCCTCTGCGGTTGCCATTGACCCCAGACCCCCCTCCTGATTACATAAATTGAACTATAGCATGAAAAGTTTCTTGCACAAAACCAAATCAATAAAAAGGGAGCATAGTGTTGTGTGTGTATTTTGTGGCAGCTGTCAATTTAGAAGAACAAGTCACTCCATTGGGACTGGAGGAAATAGAAGAAGTGTGTAGTGTGAGGAAGTGTGACTATTTTGTCTTAGTTACTTGGCCCCTGAATAAAGCTCAGGATGAAGCTGAGGTGTTGTTTCTCCCTCAAATTTCACTTTCTCTGCTTGACAATTTTGCAAGACACCACAGTCATTGGGTGGCTTTGCTCCGTGGTTAAAACAATGTAAGGTTAATCCCAGCACTTGGGAGCAGAGGCAGGTAGATCCACAAACTCTAACAAAGTGTGGTCCACCAATGTTTCCAGAAATAGATTATTGGTGGAACAAAAGCCAAAGTACCCGCGACTCAACATGTGGTCATGTCCAACACTCAATGTCTGAGCATATTGCTTTGAAAAAGTATTCTAAAAGCAAACAAACAAAAATGGGGTGGGGGCATTGGAAAGACGGCTCCACAGTTAAGAGCACTGGCTGATTTTCCAGAGAACTTGGGCTCAATAACCAACACCAATTCATTACCAACATGGCAACTCATAATCGTCTGCAACTCCGGTTGCCTCAGCACAGACATACATGCAGGCAAACACCAATGCACATAAAATAAAAATAAATTTAAAAAAAAGTAAAAAGAGGTTGGAGAACACACTGGACCTTTGTCCAAAAGAATGCAGAAGAACAAAGAAAAGTCGTGTGGTTAGGCTGTCAGGAGACATTGTCTGCTCACTCTCTGGGGGCTTCTACTTCTGAAAACTGTAAGGCGAAGCATCAAAATACAGGTGTTTAAAAATAGCTAACTAAAAATTTAAATTTGTTCTGATCTTCGTTTAACAATAGCCCCAAACTGAATTCATCCTTAGGCCAGTGTTCTTTGCTATGGAGATGCTACGCTTCACAAAAATGTCTTTAATGGGCCACATGACTCTGTTTATTAATTCTGCCTTCCAGGGCTGTACAAGGCCAGGTGAGGTCCTCACTCAGTTTCCCTCCCCATCACCCACCCCACACCATGTGCCAGATAGCTCTAGGAGTCAGTTATCTAGCCTTCTGAGAGCAGCATCAAGCTGAGAAAGCCAGCCCTCTGCCACAGATAAGCCACCTGTCAGGGGAAAATTTATTTGGGTTTGGTCTGTGGCTACCACATTTAAGGTGACTGTTATGGCTAGGAAGGATCTGGAATCAATGTTCTGGGCAGAACCCTTGTTTCGACAACCATAAAACTTAAAGAAGAGTTAAATCAGCATCCTCTGACAAGGCTCTTTCCCGGCAGCGAACAGGGCCAGCTTGATGTCATCAAGGTGATATCAGGATGGCCAGAGGTCAGCTCTCCCAATGAGGAGCAAACAGCTATTGTCTCCATCTATGCTGATAATGAACCTCTCTCAAACAAAAGAGGACAGGTCTCAGCTCCAAACCCTATACACCTTCTGGCCTTTTCTGCGTGTAGATAACTTGTAGTGCATCCTCCTTCAGATATCCCCTCAAAAGAAACAGTTCCAAATTTCCCTTGCTGAAAATGTTAAGGAATTTCAAGCTAATCTAAGAACAGGAAGTCATAATCAGGTGAGTTTCCCGTTGGGCAATACATTTGGCAAGCTTGTACCTAACCTTACATTGTTTTTTTTTTTTTTTTTTTTTTTTTTTTTTGAGACAGGGTTTCTCTGTATAACCCTGGCTGTCCTGGAACTCACTCTGTAGACCAGGCTGGCCCCAAGATGCCCTTTACATAGTTGTAGGTACACATGGCAATCACTAAGATACCTGCTGCATAGCAGGGCGGGGTTCTTCCAAAGGCTTCAGGTTATATAACCTTTCCTAGTCTTCCCTAGAGCACAAGAAGTGTGCCTTGTAGCTGTCCATCCCCTGTGGCTGTCCATTTCCCATATAAAGTATGAAGGGCATGCTCATTCACTTCAGTGAGCTGCTGGAACCTAGGACACTTTCATTTTACGTTAAAGCCACTAAGGTCCCTAGTGAAGAGCCTTCTGTTGAAGTCATGTGACTGAGCGGTTGCATGTAACTTTGGAAATTGAAATATGCAAGGACACTTACTGGCCCACTTTTTTTTGAACTGCTGGAAGCTGAGGATGTAGGCCTATTCATTTACTATAGAAAACTGGGAGAAGGTTAATCTAGAGGTTATCTTTAACACTGGTACAAGGTGAATGCAGGAATCTGTACCTAGCTTTTGCTTGATAGGACCATCCAAAGAATTATATGGTGTATCTTAGTAAGCTTGTAAAACCTCAAGTTGGGTTCTTCAGTAAAATCTTAGCTTCAGGCTGGGGATGTGCTATCCTCACTTCAAAGTTTGCCTTTTCCTGATTAAAAATAGATCTGAAGATAACCAGAGAATTACTAGGAAAATAATCCTCAGTGAGAAAGACAATCAGACCACACTGGTGTGAAGGACTATATAAGAAATATTAAGTCAGAAGTGATACCACATGCCTATAATCCCAACACTAGGGCAAATGAAGCAGGAGGATCATGAGTTGAGGATTAGCTAGCCTGGGCTACATAGCAAGACTCTACCACAAAATGAAACAAACAGTAACAAACATAAAGCAGAAACAACAACATTTAACTCCATAGCTGCCTGCGGAAACTCAATAGCAATAATGTCCTGTTCTTCCTCTTTCTTTCTTCCTCTTGCTTCTCTCTTTTCTCTTCACCTTCCCTTTTTAAAAAAAGGGTGTATACACACACACACACACACACACACACACACACACACACACACACACACACACACACTGTCTTCATACACACCAGGAGAGGGCATTAGATTCCACTGTGGATGGTTATGAGCCATCATGTAGTTGCTGGGAATTGAACTCAGGACCTCTTGATGAGCTCTTAAACATTGAGCCATCTCTCTAGCCCACCTCACCTTTTTGAGTCAGAGTTTCACTATGTGTCTCAGGCTGACCTAGAACTCACTATGTAGGTCAGACTTTTTTTTCTTTAACTTAAATAACTCTCTTGCCTCAGCTTCCTGAAGTAACAGTTCTGAGCTACCTTTTCTGGTTAATAGTAAGCAATTTTTTTTTCCCAGTACACTGAGTGTTCTTTTAATTCCCGATTCCAAGATCCTGATAAGTAAGGGAGGATCCATGAGCTAAAGAGTGTGAGGAGCAAATCAGATGTGTGTCATAAAGGATACATGTTCAAATATGGGGAAACGTGGCAGACATATACCATGCCCTCCCTCTATTGGACAATCTGATTTTCTTCTGTGACTCAGAAAACCAGGTTAAGCATCTAGTTAATCTTGAGGGGTGTGTGTGTTCACATTTGTGGATTCAGCTAATTTCAAGATGGAAGACATCTGTGCTGAAGGTAGAGACTTTCCCTTTGTTGTCACTCTGAATAACAGTGTGACATGTGTTTGCAGGGATTTGCATTATATGAGGAATCATAAGCAATCTAAAGATCTGTGAGTTGTAGGGGAGGATAGGTACAGGTTATGCACAAATCCACATTATTTTAAATAAAGTCTCCATGGATACCAAGGGATGACAGTGATTTGTGCTTGGGGAGCAATTGTGCTTTTCAAAGCAGTTGTTTTCTTAGGACCGTCTGCTCTGTGTGGTAGTTATTCATATCCAGTGACAGAGCAAGCATGTTGAGTTAATACCCACTGGCTATTTTCTCTGCCCTTGGCCAAGGTCTGAAATTTAGGCTTGCTCTCTTCCCCTCCAATGAGAGAAGTGGCCCTTCACTTCCCAGAACATGTGTAAACAGTATATGAGTTTCTAGAATGTGATTCGTATTGTACACAAAGGAAATTCAGTTTTTGAATCATTATATATTTTCTAATTCTTCAGCTTTTATCTCAAAAGCTACCTCTTTTAGGAGCTATCTCTTGGCTCCCACATCTTCCTATGGTGAAAGTTTGGAGATTTCCATATTCATATGTCACTTACTGTGTGTGTCATTATTTGATTAATGCACCTTTCCCTCACTCTGTCTTGGGGAGGTCAGGGACCATCTCATATTCAGTGCCTAGCATATGGCAGTATCTCAGGAAATGTTCATTAAAAGGATGCCTTTATTTAAGGTTGGCTTGCCATTTGTTTTTCTTAAACAGATTATCCAACATGTGATCAACTTACTTGTGCCAATGGAGCCTGCTATAACACGAGTCAGAAGTGTGACCACAAAATTGACTGCAGGGACTCCTCTGATGAAGCTAACTGCAGTAAGTCATTTCCATGAAAAGGGTGGTGGCAAGTTGATGCTGGCTTATACTGACTTGGGAGGGAAAAATGGATAAATCTCTTCTCAAGCCCGTGTCCACTGAATCCATATTAGTTGTTTGAAATCAACCACCACTGGGAGTATTGACACCATGGATTTTGGGAGAAGTTACAACTTGATCCCTTTCTATTCCCCAAGGACTGGTAGCATCAGCACCTCACTGCCTAATAAGTCACTTTTAAAGTATGTGGCAGGATTTGCCAATGAAATTAGATGGTGACAACTGAATTGAAATGATCTCATTTTCTTTCTTGTTTCAACCGTGTATCTCAGCTACGCCGTGTTCTCAAAGAGAATTCGAATGTGGCAGTGGAGAGTGTATTCTTCGTGCCTATGTCTGTGACCATGACAATGACTGTGAAGATAGCAGCGATGAACGCAATTGCAGTACGGTGATTTCCTTATGCTGGGTCATGTGATAAGATGTGATAAAGGATGGGTACTTCTTCCTCTTCCAAATACTAACGTACCACTTGTTATGTGTGATAATTAAAAAACAATTCACACTATGTCAGCTATCTCCATGCGGCGGTCAGTCAGATTTATAACAGTAAATTCTCAACCCACAAAAAGCTCACACAATGAACTCAGAGCCAATTGATATTGATACAAGCTGCCCACCTATATTTGACAAATTGCCCTACATTACTCTATTGCTCTTCTATGGTATTCATAGCTGACTGTGGCTATTTCAAGCCATGTGGATCCAGTTTGTCCTCTTCCTCCATCTTTCTCTGTCCTTGTCTCCTCTTTGTCTTGTCCCCTCTCTCTGAAACTCTTAGTGCTGCCTTCCTTTTTCATTGCCCAATCACAGACTCTAGCCTTATATTTTGCCTGCTCTCACCTGCATATGACAGCAATTCACATTTTTTTTTTTTTTTTTTTTTTTTTTTGTCTCTGTTTGGCAGAAGCCAAAAGTTAATGGAAGAGTTACTGCTCCAATCTTCTTAGTATGGCTTGACCTGTGTTCCTTTATCCTTCAGAGATCATAGTAGAGGTGAAGAGTTGCCAATAGTCAGCTTGCATTCTTCCCTACATCCTTTGTGACAATGTCACAATATATCACAGGACTCTGATCTTTTAATTTTTTTATTTTTGGTTTTTCGAGGCAGGGTTTCTCTGTGTACTCCTGGCTGTCCTGGAACTTACTCTGTAGCCCAGGTTGGCCTCCAACTCAGAGATCCACTTTCTTCTGCCTCCCAAGGGCTGGGATTAAAGGTGTTACCCACCACCGCATGCTGAAGACTCTGACCTTGACAGTAAAACTTGAGGGAAAAGAGTTTCCTGCTAACAATGTTCTAGCTCCAATTTTGAAATTCTTATTGCATTAAAGTTAGAAGGCCAGGGAAGTTCCTATGGTTGCTGTGAATATGGCTTTCACTGTCTACATCTTTCCTTCTGACCCAAGAAATAGGCCTGTGTCGTAGCTGTACTCCGAACTTCCTTTTCTGGGATATTATAAAGATAGAAAACCTCACGATAAGAGTTTTATCAGTTCCCATGACTCACCAGCTTCCTGGGGCCATTTGCCTTTTAGAATCTCTCTTCTGCTTTGATTGGCTGGTGTCCCATCTCCCTGTTTTTCTGGGATCTAGGTCTTAGAACCTGGGCGTTACTTCAGTGAATGAATTAAAAAGATTGAGCCATCATAGAGTGGGTGACTTGGAGTGTTTTGGTGCAGATGATAGTTACAATGTTTCTTTTTCTTCCTTTTCCTCTTCTCTCCTCCTCTTCCTTTTCTTTGTCAAGATACTAATGCTCAAACCGATGCAGACGCTTCAGTTCGGGCGGAATGAACATTTTGATTTCTCTCAGAGACTGTGTAGTGCTCATGCTTCGTGTAATTTTAAAAACATGCTTGCTCTTTCTTGAGAGCTCTTTCTGTGCTCCCAGCTAGGCTGTGATCAGCAGCTGTCCACCTGCCTCACTCAGCTCCACCAATTGCCAACTGACCCTTTTCCCATAAAAGCTGGGAGGTGCCATCGCTATTCCTTGGCCAACCACCCCACAGCTAACTCCACTAAGCCACCAATGACTGCCCCGGCTATGCCCTTTCTCCTGCCCACCTTAGCTGCAGAGGATGAAAAATACCAGACAGTCTTAATATTTTAAAACTAGCCAGATAACTCAATGGCTGGGCAAAGAATATCCTGTCCCATCCTCCTTGGCTTCCACTGCTGGTGGAAGCTACAAACTATTGGTGCCCTGAGACCTACATGCCTGTTGCTTCCTCTGCTCCACTGCCAGCTCAGAATCCTCGTCCCTTGTCTCCTTTCTTCCCTCTCCCCCAATCCCGGGACCCCGAAGTCCCACCTTTCCCCCTTTCCCCAGAGATTGGCTTCTGCCTTTTTTATTGACACAATCAATAACCAATTAGGGAAACAATACCTCAACCTACAGTGCTCTATTGCTCTCTTCCAGACTATGACACCTGCGGAGGCCACCAGTTCACTTGCTCCAATGGCCAGTGCATTAACCAGAACTGGGTTTGTGATGGAGATGATGACTGCCAGGATTCTGGTGATGAGGATGGATGTGGTAAGGACTAGGGGAGATTCCTACCTAGAATCATTTTCCTCCCTTAGAGATTAGATGGAGGTGACCCCTCTAGAGCCCAGCTGCAACAACATCAATTGATAAACCCTCTTCTTCCCTGTTGTTAAGGAAAGTGCCTTTCTTTACTTATGTATATGAGAGCAAGATTGGCCCACTGCAGAAGGGGAGAGAAAGGGGGAGAAGCTTCTACTGCACCCTGGGGGAGGAGAGTCCTTGGTTTGGTTGTGGGAGTTTGTCTTGTCTTGGGTTGGTGGCTGGGAACGCAGAGAGGTCTCCTGCTGGAGATTAGACGGAGGCTCTGTAGGGAAGGTCTACTCCACTGTTCCCCATACCCCCCCACCCCCCCCCCCCCGTGAATCCTGATGAAAAGAAACAGTCCATGGTCTTAAGATGTTTATTGTCATGGCGGAAAGTAGATGAGAAACCATACCCCAGTATCTCAGGGCAGGCCTGAGATTAAACCTTTTTCAGAGAGGATGGTCTGGGAAGGAAATGCTTAATTGCCTAAGCCCTTCTGGCCTTTAGGTATCTCATTAATATGGAGATCTGACTTGAGGCTGTGAGACCTGTAGTCATGCCCTCTACCAGTGAAGGGGCTAGTAGGGGTGTTGCCCTATGTGACTAAAGGATAGGAGCCTGGAGTCTGGGAGTGTGGTGAAATGCCTGGGGTCTCTGGCAGTTTCTAGCCTGTGCAGAAACCAGGCTGATTTTCACTGTCCTACAATTGCCCTTGGTATACACTCTGCCACGGTTACTAGCAGACCTCTCACTGCTCAGTTCCAGAGAGAAGGGTGACTCTTACTGGGTAACATCCACTGGTTTTAGGTTTTGGTATTCCAGAGGAACACCATTTTTGACTTATAATTTTCCTTTGATTATCAATGTTTGTTGGCTGCCACATTCAGAAAATGTGGCATTTAAATAGTTTCATTTGATCATATAGGATCTCAATAAAAAGGCCTTTATGCCAACAGATAGGTTGTTTGAATTTGTTTTTCACCTGGCCCATATCTCCTTTTAGCCATGGATTATGAGGAGTGTCAAATCTCTAGGGTGGCTCATAACTCTCTTTCCTTCCCTTTCAGAAAGTAACCAACGTCATCATACCTGTTACCCAAGAGAATGGGCGTGTCCTGGGTCTGGACGATGCATCTCTATTGATAAAGTTTGTGATGGAGTTCCCGACTGTCCAGAAGGGGAGGATGAGAACAACGCCACAAGTGGGAGATACTGTGGTGAGTGTGGGAACTGCATATGACTTGCTTCCTGACAAGAATGCTTCTAGAACAGATTCTCAAATGCAGAGAGTATCAGCTGGCATTTGCACAACAAAATACCTCAATTCAGTCGCTTCATTGACAAACATTAATTATGTCTCATGGCAGTTCTTGCCTATACCAGCCTACTGGCACGTCCTGCTAATCCACACATGGTTTGAGGATAGTGGAGAGTAGACCGTCTCATTTGAATATCTTTAAGTCTCTGCAAGCCTTATGTTTGCTAAGGTATTGACCTCAGCGTGTCATTTGGGTAAGGCCAGAGTGGAACAACATGCCAACAGAGAAACTTGTTTTAATAACAACCATGATGACTTGAACATGGGAGCTTTTTATTTTGTGATACTATGGCTCAGACATAAAGAATTATGAGTGTTATACAAATGCACTACTCACTGAACTTGTTATATACATTTGATATCTTATCTTATACTGGTCTTGTTTGGATATACTAAAACAAGCTTCTGATTCCTAGGGTATGTATGTTGTCTTCCAGTGGTTCGTTCGTAGGATAGGTAATGAACTAAACTGGTATATAGGCACCCTTTTTGTCTCCCTCCCCCCAGTCAGCCCAATTCTGAGAACATCTCACATCTCAAAGGGGACAATTTTGAACTTGATCTCATCATTTGGACACTAACTCAATTGATTATTTCACAGATGAGCACACGTAATTAATTCTAACTTCAAGGATTCTTCCTGCAACCCCCCAATACTTGTCATATCTAAAAGTCCCCCCCCATTCAATTTGGAAGATTTAGTATAAAAGCTTCAGAATAAACAAATGATATGTAATCAGTGGTCAAAGTTTAGAAAAGAGATATTAACAGAAAAACAAACAAGCAAAACTAATCTCCTGAAAGCCTACTATTGGAAGCCAGTCACAGTCAGAACTACCAAAGCTTGTGACCTGATTTTTCATGAATCAAGTTAATAGCCTTTTATACCTACACGTAACAGTAGTTGTAATATTAAAAGAAAAAGAGTTTTAAGAAACACAAAGCATTTGGTACATAGTATCGCAGGAGGTGACAGGTTTTCCTTCTGTTTAGGTACGGGTGTCTGCTCTATCTTAAACTGTGAGTACCAATGCCATCAGACGCCATTTGGAGGAGAATGCTTCTGCCCGCCGAGTCATATTATCAACAGCAATGACAGCCGTACTTGCATTGGTAAGTGTCAGCTTGGAAGGCCAAGGGTTCCATCAGAGCATACTAAGGAAACTACAAACTCTGAAACCTGGGTGATTCTAGGCCCGAGGCTTTTGTGAGGTGACAAGTGAGAACATGGAGTTGAGTAGTGAGAGGGGCCTGTTCACTCTTGGCTTGCTTCTTTGTGAAATATTTAGATGATCTGGTCGTGCTGGCTATCTGTTTTATTTTGTAATTATTTTATTTATATACTTCAGTCTTTGCCTTGGTCTCCTCTCCCACAGTTCCTCCTCCCCCTTGCCTTTGAGAGGGTGCTCCCCCTCCCCCAGGTGTCCTCCCTTCCCTGGGGCCTCAAGTCTCTGGAGGATTAAGTGCATCTTCTCCCACTGAGACCTGACCAGGCAGATCTCTGCTATAAATGTGCCAAGCGGGGTGTGTGTGTGTGTGTGGTGGGGGGGGGGGTCCGACCAGCCTGTGTGTGCCTGGTTGGTGGCTCAATCTCTGGGAGTTCCCTAGGTGAGTTGAGACTGCTGATCTTCCTCTGGGGCCTCTCTCCCTTTCAGCTTCTTCAGTCCTTCCCCTAATTCAACCATAGGGGTCCCTGACTTCAATCCAATGGTTGGGTGTAAGTGTCTGAATTTGTCTCAGTCAGCTGCTGGAAGGGCCTCTCAGAGGACAGCCATGCCAGGCTACCATCTGTAAGCACATCATAGCATCAGTAATAGTGTCAGGCTTGTTGTACCTCCTCCCCCACAGATGGATCCCAAATTGGGCTGATCATTGGACTGCCTTTCCTTCAGTCTCTTCTCCATTTTTGTCTCTGGAGTTCTTTTAGACAGGAACAATTCTGAGTCAGTATGTTTTGTTTTTTAGTTAGCATAAACAATGTGGGGTTATAATGTAGCATTTTTAGAGAAAATGTGTTCTTGTTGATCCCCCTCCACCGTCCTTCCATCCTTCCCTCTCCCGACCACTTACGGCTCTCTTCCACGCCTACCCCTTCACATTAACACCCCTTCCCCCTCTCCTTTTCATAGTCTTTCAAACCCATTCCCATACTTGCATATTAACGTAAGCTGGGGTGGAGAGCCATGCTGGTTTTTAAAACACTGAAAAAAGGCACAAGGAAAACTTTTAAAGGATGACTAATGATTCATCGGGTTGGAGTGCTTGCTGCTGAGCTCAGTTCCCAGACCATGTGGTGGAAGGGGTGCAGGCTGTCCTCTGATTTTGCACATTGTGGCATGTGCAACACACACACACACACACACACACACACACACACACACACACACACTTTCAGGAAAGTATTCTGAAAAACATTCTAAATTATTTTATTCCAATTTGCTTAAAAAATACTGAATTTGGACAAACCTAATAAAGTTATTCAGTTTTTATTATCAGCATTGGGCTCGAACATAGCTACACATTTTGTATATAGTTGACCTTAGTAACTGTCTATAGGCAGAAGGCCATTTGGATACATTTACAAATTCAACTTGAAATTTTTTTTTTTTGTTAAAATTCATGACAAGGCAATATGAAAATGAAATTAGATTTTTTTATTAAGAAAAAGATTTTAAAAATTATTTGTTTAGTGTGTTGGTGGGCAGACACGCGTGAAGAACAGCGCACGATTCTGTGGTTATGATGGTTTGGTGATTTAAGTCAGAATGCCAGGTTTATGTGGCAATACCTGTAATCCTGGGCTTCTTTTGTTGTCACTACTTGGAATCTTGAGAACTTTTTCCTCTGCCTGTTACTGAGATTATAATAGCAGGTTTGTGTCCATCTTTTTATATTCATGTTAAAATAATCAAGGAAGTTATTCCTGTGATACCGGAGGAATGCAGTAAGGCTGCTTTTTTTTTTTTTTTTCCCACCCTCTCCTATTGATCTTCTTTGCCTCTGCCTAACAGTTTCTTAGATTGATTATCGGCTGTACTCCTATACATCCAATTTTAGGTTGTAAAATATCAGGCCATATCTTCCTAAGGGTTAGCCTGTGGCCTGTCTCTCTGAAGTAACTATTTTATTTAGTCTGAAATATTAAAACTAAGTGGGTCTCCCAGTGTCTCACACCTGTAATCTTAGAATTTGGGAAAGGGAGGCATGAAGATCAGGAATTGGCTGGATAATGAGTTTGAGAGCTAGCCTGGTCTACAGAAGACTCTGGGTTCATGCCTGTCACCCGAAGACGAGAAAAATCTATCTATTATAATCAACCATCCAGGATTCTAATAACGTGAAGACATTTTGTAGATGAACTGTTCTCTGAGATGGAGATATTTTCCCGTTTATTCTCATTGCACTGGGGTGCAGTCAAGGAGTAAACTGCCCACACAGGCGGGTCCGCATCTGTCTGGCAGGTGGACTTCTCCATCTCACTCTGGAAGCCCTGCCCATGTCCCCTGGCATCCCTCTGCGAGTGGCATTCTGTTTTTCTCGGGGTGGTGCTCATTTGTGGGGTGAGACTGCCCCTTTGTCTTTGGCAAGGGTCAGGCGGCTCTGCTCCCCTAGCTGCCAGCGCGCTGCCAATCCCATTTCCAGGCTTTCCTTTCTAGGCATTTCCCTTTTCTCTCAGTAGAAAAGGAATTCCAAGACCAGAAGCCACGCTTTCAGTATTACATCAGCTCTCCTGTTTTTCTTTCACAATCCCCCAAAGCAAGCGATGGGTGGGGATTGTGGGGGGTGGAGTTTATGAGAGGTGGGGAATGTAGGGGGGTGGTTATGGTGGGGGGTGAGGGGTTTGTGGGGATGGGGATTTATGGGGGTGGGATGGGGTTTATGAGAGGTGGGGATTTGGGGGGTGAGGATTGTAGAGGATGAGGATGGGAATTGTAGGGGGTAGGGGTGGTGGTGGTGGTGTGGGGGATGGGGTTGGGGGTGGAGTGTCAGCTGTCTTGTTGTGGAAACTTGATAAGCCACGAAGTCTTTTCAGCGAGAGTGACTTGGTTTTACCGCGTGCCCCGTCCTGTGCCGCCTACAACCTGGTCCTGTGCCTTTTCTCCCCTTCAACATAGCACAGTTCCTGTCCTCCCATATACAACTCTGAACTGAGTCAGAGAGTCAGGTCTCTCCTGTTTTTATCTTCGCAAGGTGTTTTGAGTTCTGTAGTTTTACACGTAGCCTGCTAAGATGTGATGCGGAAAACCAGACTCTGCCAGTTGTTTGTTTTCAGAGTTTACCAAACACAGTCAGTCAGATGCACAATAGGAGGCGCAATGGTTGACCAGGAGTTTTAAATTTCAGCAGACATCCTTCAGTCACCCCACCCCACCCCCACCCCTACCCCCAACCTCTTTCTGGGACATTCATACAGACAGCCTCTTTTAGAGATAAGCTCAAAAGTCTATATTTGAGGGCCTTTGTGACTGGAAGGCCCCCTGCCACCTGCAGAGGCCTTTTCTGTGACCTTTCCTGTCAAAAATTCAAGAATGCATGATTTACTTTTGAGGCTATTTGTTTCAAAGATGACTGTTTTTATCTGTGTGAAGAGAAAGTCTAGTTTAAATACAGGACTTTATGAAACCAGATATATGCTTGTTTAAGCTGAGCTGAGATTTCAGGAGAATTGTTTTGGTTTGTTCTCTCAAGCATTTCAACTCAATAAATCCTCTGCAGGGTTTTCACCCTCTGCATGACTGACTTGTTACAGACTTGAGGTGTGGGGTGCCTTCTTCAACGTGTCTCTCCATTGTAAGCCTCGGTGGTAAATCAAGAATAAAACGGAGTAATCTTGACATGGAATCTGGTGTCTTTCTACCATTCATTGGTCCTTGGTAGTTTTGACCGGCAGTGGAGTTTCTGCAGCATGCAGGAACTGTTTACTGGGTTCATTGTTTCTGACTGACAAGACAAGCTGTTTGTTGCCAGAATGGCATTGTGCTGCAGGGTCGGGGCAGGGAGGTCATTCAGCATGCAGGGTTTCACACAGCCAGGCAGAGGTATCTTAGGTGATCTCAGACCAAAAGTAGTGTTTCAATTTTGTCAAAGCAGTATTTGTTGGTGGGAGTCGGGGGCAGAAAATAAGAAAGGAAGAGACATAGATCGATGTGGAGGGAACGTGCATAGACTGTGTTTCATTTTAGGCCATTTCTATGGCGTTCTTAGTTTCCTGAAAGTCCTTCCCCTCCCCCCACTCGCCCCCTCCCCATTCCACTTTTGTTTTCGTATCTCATTCGACTGATGATAGATGTTTAATTAGCCTTCATTTTTCACAGTTAGGGATCTAAATGGCACATCTTTCAGGCTGTGGTTTCTTTTGAATCACAGTCTTCCGTGTAGTCCTTTCATCTTGACTGGTACTGGTGCATGGCAGAGGACATGGTATGCAGTTATTGGAAATGGCAGTCATCTGACACAGTTCATCAAATCTGAAATGTATTTTAAGCAAGGTGATAGAAAGGGCATTTGGGCCTCTGATGTCCAGTTTTAGTTTCTTCTGTCTAACATTCATACTCCTGCTAGCTGACTCCAGATCCAGAATTAGATGGTAGGCCTGTGAGTGGGTAAAGGTGATTGCCTCTAAGCCTGAAGACCTGAGTTCAATCCCAAGGTATAATGAAAGCACCAACTCACTGACAAGTTGTCCCCTGACTTTCACACATATACCCTAGAATGCATGTAAACACACACAGACACAGACACATACACACACACACACACACACACACACACACACACACACCCCTAATAAAAAATAGGTGGTGTCTACACATAGTGACACTTTTTAATGCCAGCAGAGGATGTTCAAGGCTAGGACAGCCAGGGCTACGTAGAGACTTTGTCTCCAAAAAACCCAAATTAAATAAACAAATAGGAAGTATAATCAATATGTTTTCCTAATGCCAGAGGCTTAGATGTCTGTTCACAATTAGCTAGGGAGAGGTCACAGATATGAAGAGTATTTAAATGTGCTAGCCCACCAAGGACAGGACAATTTGAGCATCCTTCAAATCTTACAATCATGAAGAAAATCTCTTGTAATGTTGTATGTGTCCTTTACATTAGAATTCTTTGTCCTTTGTGTGTGAGATGTGTATCTCTTTTATGTAAGGGACATTCAACTTTTTAAATGCATGAGTGATGAAGGAATAAACAGAAGATAATTTTTTATGTTGCTTATGACTTCGAGGTCAAAGCAAAGGCACCTGGGTAAACAGAAATTCCCAAATACTTTATTTGCAGCCACAGACCATTTTTAATGAGGGGTTGTCTTACAAATTCAAAAATAATTTTGCTGGATAGAACTTTCTGGCAAATGTAAATATTCCTGTATCTTCACTTTTCTTGTATTCAGTAGTCACATGTAGATACCTAGGACTTCAAATGTGGCAGACAAGGCTTAGACACTTACGTTTCTGTAACTAGGGGATGAATGGGTAGTATTGGAAAAGCATAGGTACAAGGAGTATACTTTTGCTAAATGCATGCATCTTGTAAGCCAATGGTCATTAATATTAACAATGAGACATAGTAACATGAGTCTGTGGGTACATGAACTCCTGTAAAAGTGAGCTTTCCTGGTGACAATGTTCTTGGGCTTTCCCCTTGATGAAAATACCCGTCTTTCTGCTTCCTGTTTTGTATTACTTCTCTGCACAAGGACGTAATAATGCTTCTGGACATAGCATCCAGTATTTCTGTGAATACACAAGAAATGCTAACGAACCGATTATGAATGTGTTTCTCTCAGATTTTGATGACTGCCAGATATGGGGAATTTGTGACCAGAAGTGTGAAAACCGACAGGGCCGTCACCAGTGCCTCTGTGAAGAAGGGTATATCCTAGAGCGTGGGCAGCATTGCAAATCCAACGACTCCTGTGAGTACACAGCAGCTAGCTTCCAGTATCTCCCTTCCATAGCTGATGCAAAGAAATAACAGTCGTCATGTCCATGGCAAAGCGACATCACCACAGAGTGGATATAGCCTTTCAGCCTGGAAGCAAAGATAAGCCTAGATTGTATATTATTATTAAGGATTGATTTGCATATTAATGATGAGTGTTCCTAATATTTTTCTCTTCTCTGCCTTCCCCTTTGCAGTACTAGGTATTGAACCTAAGGCCTCAAACATCTCTCTGCCTTTGAATTTCAGTCTTTTTTTTTTTCCTTCGAAGATAGGGTTTTTCTTTGTGTGGTCCTCGTTATCCTGGAACTCACTCAGTTGTCCAGGCTGGCTTTGAACTCAGAGATCCGCCGTGCCTCTGCCTCCTGAGTGTTGGGATTAAAGGCATGCACACCTGTTTGGCTGAGTTTCAGTCATTTTCAATGGCTTGCTTCTTTACTGGTCCAGGCTATTGTATCACCCAATTAATTTTATTGTGGAATAAGATTTATGGCTGCAGTTGATTGGCACAAATATTTAACCTTTAATTAATTTGCCTATTACAAATGTGTTGAAATTATCTGTAGGAATAATTTAGAAAGTTTCAAAATGGGACTGGAAAGATGGCTCAGCTACTCTTCCAGAGGTCCTGAGTTCAATTCCCCGCAACCACATGGTGACTCACAGCCATCTGTAATGGGATCCGATGCCCTCTTCTGGTATGTCTGAAGAGAGCAATGGTGTACTCATACACATAAAATAAATAAATAAATAAATAAATAAATAAATAAATAAAATAAATCTTTTTTTTTTTTTTTTTAAAAGAAAGTTTCAAAATGGACATGCAAAATTTGGTTTACATTTTTGTGGACATTGAATTCTAGGTATTTGATGGATATTCCTAGACTGATGGAAATCATCTGTCAAAAGAGGTTTTGGGGTGTTGATTTTAACTCCTTTCCTCCCTCCTTTTCCTTCATTACTTCCACTGAGGCACATGGCCAGCCCTTAGCTCTCAGTTCACACTTGGCTTATAAATGCCTCTGGTGCCTTCTGAACGTGCACGGCTTATGTGACCCACATGAACAGCCCTTTTTCTTTTTGCATATTATGTATATACTAACCTTTTAGGTATAGATGATTTTGACAGCGCATTTATTCGTTTTTGAACAGAGAGTATGCTCTTGATCAGTTTGGAGTACAGTTTGTACAGTTGTAGTCCTAGCACATGGGTGGTGGGAGTTCAAAGTCATCCTCAACTCCTTAGTAAGTTTGAGCCAACCTGGACCATGTAAGATCCTGTCTCCAGACAAGAAAATAAAAGTAGTTTTATGTTAAAAAATTTAAGCTATTCAAATTAAGACATATATCAATATGTCCTTCTATCCTTGATTCCTTCTCCCAAGTTTTATATATCCTTTGCCACAAGCAATTGTTCTTGCTTCATTTCAGTCTTAGAGAATTTAAAAATGCAAAAGCAAAAATACAGTTATGGTTATTTAACCCCATTTTTATATATACTAGTAAACATGATCTTTTTCTAATGTCACTTAGATATTTTCTGTACCAACCCTTCCTTGGTTGTTGTTATTATTATTACTGTTTTGTGGAAATTTATGAGACAGTTTCTCACACTGTAGCTCATGCTAGCCTAGAACTCACTGTGTAGACCATACTGGCTTTAAACTGGATAGTCTTCTCTCTCAGCAGCAATTTCAGGAATGAACCACCACTTCTGGCCTCAATTATTATTTTATATTATGGTACAGCAAATCAGCTTTGAATAAATGTATAGCTCTAAAAACAAATCTGTTTTATATGTCTGAATGCTTTGCCTGCAAGTGTGTCTGTGCAACAAGACATCCAGAGGAGGGTGTCAGAAAACCTGGAACTGGAATTATAGAAAATTACAAGGTGTTCTTCCAGTTGTGGGACTCCAATCCACATCCTGGAAGAGAACCCAGTGTTTTTAACTGCTGAGCCATCTCTTCACCCTGCATATAACTTTTTAAACCAGTCAACCATATTTTTAGCCATTACTAATAGGACTCAGTGAGTGATTTCATCATGATATCTTGTATACTCTGTAGTGTAGACTTGTATCCATCAGAGTTGTACACTCCTCGAGACTTTGAAATGTGTTCCGAATTTATCAGAGCATGAACATACATATCACTATAAGCTGTCCAAATTGTTGTATTCTCTTAACTGCACTGGACCAACAGTGAGGACTCTGCTCTATTGTGGAATACATTGTTAAGCATCTTTGTGAGCCACTTCACCTCCTGCAAGGCTGGGAGAAGGGTTGCATCTGCTTGTCTCATGGAAAGCAGAGGCTGATACCAGTTGTTCCTCACTGTTTTTGGCTGTCTCCCTTCTCCCTCACAGTCAGTGCAGCCTCCATTCTCTTCTCCAATGGTCGGGATTTGCTAGTTGGAGATCTTCATGGAAGAAACTTCCGGATTCTAGTAGAGTCTAAGAACCGTGGAGTAGTTTTGGGAATAGATTTTCACTATCAGAAGCACAGAGTTTTTTGGACAGACCCCATGCAGGAGAAGGTAAATAGAAAATTCAAGGACATAGCTTATGGGTCGAATGGAACCTAAAGCACAAAGTGTTGATAGCTTTTCATTTTGGGGGGAGGAGAGGGGAAAGTTCCTTTGTTTTCTGAAAAGAACAGCCCTTGAGATATTTTATGTTAGTCAGCATCTTTTCCATGCTATACTATTACATGTGACCTGTGAGACAAAGACAGCTATTATTTGGATTAGCCTTGAGCAACTTTTAATTTTATTCATAAAGGAGTCCAAAAGCCTAATTAAAAGAAATCATAGACCTTTCAGAACTAGAAAGATATTTAGTCGCCATTTTTGAAACTTGATCATTTAAAATATAAAAATACTCTTCTTACTTGCATGATAAAAATCAGATTTTTTTTTTTTTTTTTTTTTTAACCGTCATCTTGCACATGGAATTGTAACTGAAGGTTGAGCAAAAACTGGCAGTTTTTTATGTGATGGCCAAAATCTCATTTTTTTTTTTATCTACAGTGTTTTACATAGAAAGTGAGATTGATTTTTTTTTGTTAGAAATTTGAATATAATATAGATTCAGATTCATGAAGCATAAACTTTTAGAAACCATTAAAGAGTCATAGAATTTTGTTTATTCTTGTTGCATTTCTTTTAATGTGAAGACAAATAGGCCTTTAAAAGATTCTAATTAAGGTCAACACACAAAGTCGAGAATTTTGATCATTAGCAATTCTTATTTGAATAAAACTAAAAATTAAAACAAACCACTATCATCTTTACCAAACAAAACACTCTACAAAATTCAACTGTGTATTTATTTACCTTATATATACTGAACAAAATCGATTTTCTTCTGGTAGCATTGAGGGTCAAGGTAATTCTATCTATCTATCTATCTATCTATCTATCTATCTATCTATTATCTATCTATCTATAATGATTGTGTCATTTCTTTCAGGTGTTTTCCACTGACATTAATGGCTTAAGTACCCAAGAAATTCTTAATGTTTCTGTTGACACTCCAGAGAATCTGGCTGTGGATTGGATTAATAATAAACTTTATCTGGTAGAGAAAAAAGTCAACTGCATTGATGTGGTCAACTTGGACGGAAATCAACGTGTTACTCTCATAACTGAAAACTTGGGGCATCCTAGAGGAATTGCCCTTGATCCAACTGTGGGGTAAGTGACATCTATTCCTTGCCATATACATCTAACCTGTACTGGAGTCATTGAGGGTTAATTCTGAGTTCTCTCAGGTTCTGTACTCTAGAACCTATGTTTAGTAGGTATAGAGGCTTTAACAGAGTTCATGAAATACGTAATTCAAGCATGCCTATTGGTGCCTTGGAAGTACCTGATATGTTGGTGTGACTTGTCTTCTTTCTGCTTAACCACATTTGCCTAGCTCTGTGCTCTGCTTTGGTTTAATCATTATAGCATAACATTAGCATGCTCCACCTATATTAAGGGGGTTTACTTAGGCATGAACTTGATGACAAGATTGTTAAAGGGGAAGGCCATTGTGAATACTCAGCCTAACACTTGTTCCCTTCAAAATGTAGATCTCATGCTATGATCAGTGTGAACCAGCACAGCACACCGAATGCCTACTTCCCTTCAGGCCTAAATGCAAATGTTTTAGACCCCCATATGTGAGTTTTAGGAGGCTAAGGTAAACTTACCAACAGACTCTTTCATCTTCTGCTCTTCTTTTGTAGCTATTTGTTTTTCTCAGACTGGGAAAGCCTCTCTGGGCAACCCAAGGTGGAGAGAGCCTTCATGGATGGTAGCAATCGGAAAGACCTGGTGACAACCAAAGTGGGGTGGCCTGCTGGGATCACCCTGGATCTGGTATCCAAGCGAGTTTACTGGGTGGACTGTCGTTATGACTACATTGAAACTGTAACATATGATGGAATTCAAAGGTGAGGGTTTATTTTTTATGGTTTTACAAGGTTGGGAGGAATTATATGAAACATGAAGGACCAGAATTAAAATCAGTTTTGTGAAATGAGAGCATGATTGATCTTTGTGTTGACTTGTGCTCTCAGTAACCTGCTCTTTCCTAGCACCAGGAGGCAGGTGGATCTCTGAGTTCGAGGCCAGTCTTGTCTCCAGAGTGGGTTTCAGTACAGCCAGAGCTACATACAGATAAGCCTGCCTCAAAACAAACAAACAAACAAACAAACAAACAGCAACACAAAAACATTTATTTTCTTATTTTTATTACCATTATTATTTTTATTGTATATGTTTTCATATTTTATATGGCTTTTTCAAGAGCCCTATTGTACTGTTTTCAGGGCTTGGTAACATTTTTTTTCTTGGATAATAGTTTCTCCTTGAGATCCTCTCTCTATTTCTGTCCTGTGTCTAATCAAATGATTGTTTATGTTAGCTGTGGTACACATCCTTTGTTTCTTTCCTTTACTCAATATCTTCTGCGTTGTTTTATCCTATTGAAGCAGTTCTGGCCACTGTGCTCCTGCTATAATTCTGATCTGTGGACGGTTTATCCAATAGTTAAGAGAGGTAGCACTGAGTGTTTGCCAGCACTCACCTGTATTCCATTGTCTGCCTCCTGGTTGCTGTGATGAAATGGGATAATACTGTTGGGGAATCATCCACCAGATTTCTGATCCTGACTCCCTCCTCCTCCCTCCTCTCCCCCATCCCTCCTCCTCCTCTCCTCCCTCCCTCCCTCCATCCTCTCCATCCCTCCATCCTCATCCTCCATCCATCCATCCCTCCCTCCCTCCCTCCATCCATCATCCATCCATCCATCATATTGTTTAAAATACCATCTCATATCCTAGACTTTTATGTGAGGCAACCCTAAAAATGTGAAGGCCAAGTGAGAAAATTAATTTATCCCCCAATATAGAACAAGCTAAAGGGTTGATTTTTCTTCTCCTCACTCCTCCTCCTCCCTGTACCTCTCCTCTTCCTCTTCTACCTCTTCCTTTTCCTTCACTTGCTATGTTTCCTCTTTTTCTTTGCTTTGGTGGTACTTGGACCTTAACATAATGGAAAGTACCCTACTTCTGAGTTGCAACCCCAGCCTGATAGTTAGGACCCAGCTGTCTTTGTCTAAGAAGACAATGCACTGCGGGAAGTGGTGGCGCATGTCTTTAATTCCAGTACTTGGGAGGCAGAGGCAGGTGGATTTCTGAGTTCAAGGCCAGCCTGGTCTACAGAGTGAATTCCAGGGTAGCCAGGGCTACACGGAGAAACCCTGTCTCGAAAAACCAAAAAAAAAAAAAAAAAAAAAAAAAAAAAAAAAAAAAAAAGAACTTTTACATAATAAGAAGGGATTTCAAAAGCATTCCACAAAATATGTCTATTTCAACATGTTCTCTATTATAACAGGAGCTAATTTAGGTTTTTAGAGATTCAGCTGAACAAATTACCTCTTAACTAATATAAAAATAATGAACAACAGAGGTATGATCCATGCTTATATCCTTTGTAACAGGAAGACAGTAGTTCGTGGAGGCTCCCTCGTCCCTCATCCCTTTGGAATAAGCTTGTTTGAGGAACACGTGTTCTTCACTGATTGGACAAAGATGGCTGTGATGAAGGCAAACAAGTTCACAGAAACCAACCCTCAAGTTACTACCAGTCTTCCCTGAGGCCTCATGGAGTGACAGTTTACCATGCCCTCAGGCAGCCCAATGGTAAGTTTCTGGACAGTGTTCACCTTACTTGATTCAGGAAAGGGTTTCTTGTAGTTATGGAAACTAATGAGGCACTGCATGAGGTTGGATTCTGTGCAGGTATATAGTATTTATTATATTGTCGAGAGTGCTAACCTTCTCAAAATCATGAACATCTGCAGAAATTAATGTCAATTATTTTAGAGTTAACGTCACAAAAGTCAAGGAGATGCTTGAATGGATGCTTCTTGACTCCTGGAGTGTATTCCAGAGACTGCCCAGGTGCTTGGTTCTAGGAGCGAAGGAACTATACCAACCACTGGGATCAGTCTATGGCATTTGTCCTGCTACATTTGAGGACACTGGGGTTCCATAAGAGCTCATTTTTCTTACTGTCAAGTGTGTTTTCTACTTTAGCTATGTTTTGCATTTGTTCTTTGATTTGCATTAGGGCTGTCATGGACCAAATATGTTTGGTATGTTTTTCTTGGTCCCTAATTAAATCTCTAGTCACAAATGCCTTCAACCCCAGTCAAAGCAGGTAGCTCTCTGAAGTTGAATATACTATAGAGACACAGTAACCAAAAAGAATAGTACTGACTTAAAAATATGCATGACGGAATCTTGATTCAGATATTTTAGAATAGGATTTATGTGTGTTTGAGTATTTTAAATTGAACTTTGACATATCTATCTGCACTATCTTTGGCTATTTTCTGTGTTTGTGGGCTGTAGAAAAATACTGAAACCAAGGTGATGTTGGTAGAACGATAAATCACAATTCAGAGAAAGTTCTCATGTTGACTGGAGAATCTGTTTGGAATGGAGAAAAACTGTAAAGTAATTAAATTGACCTTTAAAAAGGAAAGAAAGCCAGAACATGCCAGAACAAACTCATACATTAGATACATTTAGGTGGATAGCATTTAACATGATACTCTTGAAGAAAATGCATGCTTGGCCTGAAAACATTCTGGATGTCTCTGGAATAATTTTTCAGACTCTTTATGAGCTCTTGTTGAGTTCAGAGCTACCGTCATCTGTTTAGCCACCCGTAGTATTTTCGTTATTTGGCTCTAAATGATAATCTTGGCTATTATTCCCACAAATCAACACAGTTGAGAGAATAAGTCGAATTTTCTGAAGATGGTTTACAAAGCGGCTGAGCGGCTCAGTAGTGAAGAGACCTGCACTAACACTCACATGGTGGCTCACGACAATCTGTAAAGGCGGAACTGATGTCCTCTTCTGGCATCCTCGGGCACTGCACACACATGATGCACAGATGTAAATGCAGGCAAACACCCATACACGTAAAACAAGCAAAAAATAAAATTTATAAAGCAACAAAGTGACTTAGTGTTGGCAGCTCAAGCACAGGCTGCAGTGACCTATGTGATGGTGTAAACGTGTGTGACAGATGCATAGTAGGGTTTTGGTACCAGATCTATTTTAGCCAACCACTTAAATTTTGGCAATTTTTCAGAACCTGCTGGGATAATTTTTCTCTTTTAGAGCTATTGGTAGTACACTAACTTACTTGCAAAAACATGAACTCACTAAGTAATAGGAAAGATTCTATCTTGGTTGTGTGTGGTTTGTGTTACTCAGTTTTCTCAGTGCATCTCAATCCGTGTGCTTTCCCAGCCACCAACCCATGTGGAAGCAACAATGGGGGCTGTGCACAGATTTGTGTCCTCAGTCACAGGACAGATAATGGAGGCCTGGGCTACCGGTGCAAGTGTGAATTCGGCTTTGAACTGGACGCTGATGAGCACCACTGTATTGGTAAGAAATCTTACCTTACCTTCACTGCCTTTCTGGTGGACATCACATGGTTTAAGTCCAACTGCTTCTGCCTGGCTGCCTTTGCACTGATCTTCTTGTTGACTGTTCTCCTGTGGTATAGAACCATTGGAGGATTGAGGTTTCTCTTTGTTCCTTATTCAGGCTAAGGGTCTTTCCCTTTTTATTACTGTATATTATATATGACTTATGAGTACCTTTATTCTATTCTTTTGTTAGGGTTTTGTGTAGCCGGGCTTTGATCTACTTTCCTTTTTAGGCTGGCCTGGAGATCATGGTCTTCCTGCCTCAGTATTCCAACTTGCAGTTGTGTACCACCATTTGAGGGTTCTCCACATTTTCTTCTCTCAGTGCTGGGGTTGGAATCCCAGGGATCTTGTGCTCTGCCTGTCACCTTACTGTCTCCCCTTTATATGCTACTTTAATTTTGATGGGATGGGAAGCTGTCCATTCCTGTGAATGACTTCTAGATCATCTGGCCTTGTGGCTGTATTCCAAAATAGTTCTGTTTGTTTTCTCCCTCTCCTCCTCCTGGCTTTCTTGGAGAGGCTCTTTTTCTTGGTTATCAGCACATCTATTTCTGATAACTCTGTCCTCCACTAATATTGCTGCTCCTGTTCATGACTCTTCATCCTCTGGACATATTCTTGCTCTCTAGATATTCCTGCCTCTGGTGTAGTTAACTTCACTGATAATCTAATGTTTAAAAAATAGAATATTGCCTAATGATTTGATTTTATACTTCTTCAGTTTTTACCTTTTTAGTTTGGAAACACTTCCATTGTCTTTGAATTTTCTAACATGCTGTCATGGTTTTCTTTGCTTTTAGACAATATTCCTTTTTTTTTTTTCATTTTTTCACTTTTCATCTTCTCTCCCTTGTTTCTTTTTGAATAATCTACATAATTGCTTCTCTGTGTCCTGTCTCTGTCTGTCTGTCGTCGTCTGTCCTGTAACCAAGTGATCTGCAGGTTCAGTGAGAGATACTGTCTCTGGGAACAAAGGCTAGAGCCCGCCGTCTGGCTTTTGCCCTCTCAGGACTGCACCCACAGTGCCTCAAACACAAGAAGAGCTAACGGGGGTGTGAATATAATGATAACTGTGTATAAAAATATAATAGCAAAAGGAGAGAACTTTAATACTTATGTGACCAGTTGACTTATCTCCCTTCTTCTAGACAGGTTTCCAGTTATATTAATTCTACATTTAGCTGTTGTACTTCTCAGAGTTAGATTTTATGGTTACCTAGTGTACTGGATGGACGTAAGCAATGTCTCTGGAACAGGGCAGGGATGGCACTGGCAGCTCACTCTCTCGTGTCCTTCCTCTTCCTACAGCCGTTAAGAACTTCCTGCTCTTCTCATCACAAAAGGCTGTGCGTGGGATCCCATTCACCCTCTCCACCCAGGAAGATGTCATGGTTCCTGTCACAGGGAATCCTTCCTTCTTTGTTGGAATTGATTTTGATGCCCAACACAGTACCATCTTCTACTCAGATTTGTCAAAAGACATAATTTATAAACAAAAAATCGATGGCACAGGTGAGGAAAGTGTGTGTGTGTGTTGAACATATTTGATTTGTTTTCCCTAATACTAGCAATTACTCATTTGTTTTGCACACGTTTTACACACATGTATGTTTTACACATACATATACAATACATACATACATACATACATAATACATACAGGCTTTCCCCTACTCTTCTCTATATCTCTCCTTTCCTATAGCTCACACTGGCTTGAAATTTGCAAGAATACTCCCTACCTCAGCCTCCTGAGTTCTGGGTTGATAGATATGAGCCGTTCCATTCCCTGATACCTCTCATTTATTTTCAAGGCAAATCATAATCAGAGTTGACTTTCTTTGTAAGTTTGTTGGAGATAGGGTCTTACTATGAAGGCCCAGTTTGTCTTGATCTGTGTTATATAACCCAGTCTGGCCTCAAACTCAGAGCCATGCTCCTGCCTCACCTTCCTAAGTGCTTGGCATTATAGGCTTGAGCCACACCCAGGCTCAGACTGTGGTGTTTTGTTTGTTTGTATTTTGTTTTCTTTAAGAAAGTGCATTTTAATATTGACAAATGAGACTTAAAGTTCTTGGACTCCCAACCTGCTGGTCCTTTAACCTCTCTGTTCTTCAATCTCTGTCACTAGCTAAGCAGTGACAACACCTGGCACTCTCTTCCTCTGCTCCGTTGGGAACCTCTAGCCTACCATGGCTATCAAGCTGTGTGCACCAGAGACTCTCATTACATCCTCGGCTCCACGTTTCTTGTACCCAATGCTTCATTTTACATCTCCCCATTCATCATCTATAAAAAGGCTCAGTAGTAATTCACATGCATGTATAGTATCCATGAGGTTGCATGGATACATGTAACATACTGGCTCATAGTGAATACTTAAGCAGCATATTTTTGTATTATTAGCACAAAAGGCCATCTTTTATTTTTATTTATTTATCTATTTATTTTGAAATCCTTTTTATTTAATTTTCTTTTTTTGAGACAGAGTTTCTTAGTATAACAGCTCTGGCTGTCCTGTAACTCTCTCTGTAGATCAGGCCTGCCTCAGGAACTCAGACACACTGGCCTCAGGATTGAGGGCATGTGTCTTAAAACACACTGCAAAACAGAAATGTGGTTGCTTATTCTCAATGAAATAGAGAAGGAAACCTCAAAGTTGTCATAGGGAAGGATATGCAGAGGAAAGGTGGCTTTTTTTCCACGTAGCCAACTCTTCTGGTTTCTTTGCAATCTTGGCTTCCTGTGGCTGTGTAAGCCTGCTGAGTGTCTCTGGAGGGTTGGACGTACTGTTTGTGGGCTACCCCAACTGTACCTGGCAGTGTCAGCTCAGAGCTGTCTCTGGGTGGTAGTAGGTGAGTTCAGGTATCTTTCTCACATGTTCTGGAAGGTTGAAGAAGGGAGTGAATCCAGATCCAGTTCTGTTTATCACTACCGTATCTCCTCTTTGAGATCCAAACTGCCGGCAACAGATAGACTCTAGGTTTATCTCATTGTTGCTCAGCAGTTTTCAGATTCTTTTTTTTCCTTAAAGAATTCCACACGTGTTTTTAAATATGCCCTTTCATCCAACCTTTAAACGTGCAGCCATTGGGAAATTTGTCTTAAGTAACACGACTGTATTTTTACCTCTAGGAAAAGAAGTCCTCACAGCAAACAGGTTGGAAAGTGTTGAGTGTCTGACTTTTGATTGGATCTCAAGGAATCTCTACTGGACAGATGGAGGACTAAAAAGTGTCACTGTCCTGAGGCTGGCCGATAAGTCCAGACGACAGATAGTCAGTAACTTAAACAACCCTCGCTCTATTGTGGTGCATCCCACTGCTGGGTACGTGAGAGCTTGCAACTTCTTAACGCCTCTCACGGTGTGCTGCCCTGGGGACTGGACTGCAAAACTCACCTTCAATTTCATCTCTTTGGCATAAGCTTAAAAGACTACCTTATCTACTTGAAAATTAAGTTTTACCTTGCTCTGAAGTATGGTTTTCCTATGGTTACCTTAGGATGGAAAAAAATTGTAGCAGAGTTATCAAAAAAGGATCCAATTCTTGCCTCGCTTTAGTATATTGATACGAGGTTTTAGCAGGGTGGGTGGGGGGGGCGGGTGAGGTGGGAGGTTGGGTGCCAATCATCTAGTCGTTTTCAGTATAAGAACTTTCAAATCCCTGTTTGATGTACCATTAGCACTGGGTCCGACAGGAGGAAACAGAACAGTCTTCAGTGTTCTTTTTTTACTTGAATATGTTCAGTAGCTTATTCAGAACAAGCCTGAGATACTCAGGTGTATTTGAATGGAATGACAAGAAAAACTCAAGAGATGATAAGAAAAACTTGTGACTCACCAACCCAGGTCCCCTCACCTGGGGTAGGGGTGGGCGATATATGTATATATGGTGAGTGATATGTATATATGTATGTGTGTGTATATACATATATATGTATGTACGTATATAAGTATATATATATGTATGTGTGTGTGGTGCGTGTGTGTGTGTGTGTATATATACCCCCTCTCATTTAGTCACAAACTGGCTTATGAAGGAGTTTGTATAATCTACTGTTGATTTGCTGAATCTGTGGCTAGGTAAGGTATAGTGACTTGGGAAGGGCTCATGCTGTCGAGCCAAATCTGTAGTCAAGCTCTAGACCTGCTCAGACACAAAGCTTGTTCTTTGTTTTCTTTGTTTTGTTTCTTTGTTTCATCTTCCTTCCTTCCTTCCTTCCTTCCTTCCTTCCTTCCTTCCTCCTTCCTTCCTTCTCCTCCCTCCCTCCCTTCCTCCTTTCTTCCTTCCTTCCTTCCTTCCTTGCTTTCTTGTTAAAAGCTGTGTTGCCTTTATACTTTTGGTTTTTCTTTGTAAACCTTATTCACCCACACAGTTAAATGGTTGATTTTTCTAATGAATTTATAGCAATCTGAATCTTTAGTTTTGAAAAGTTGTTACATTCTTCCCATTTTTTTTGAAATGATGTGAAGCCATCATAGTTTAGAAAGTTACACCTGGAGATGGTTTTGATTCCTAGGGATTGTATGAAAGAGAAAAAAAGTGGAGGAAAAAAGTAGTGTGTGACTTTAATCCTAACAATTGGGAGGCAGAGGCAGTCGGATCTCTGTGAGTTCAAGGCTACCTTGTTTACATAGTTAGTTCGAGGACAGCTAGGGTTATATAGTAAGAGACCCGGGTTCAAAACAATGCCAAATAAACCCCTATCCCCAAACAATACAAAACAAAAAAGAAAGAAAAAGATGTTGCTTAGAGTTAGATTAATGAGTGTGTTTAGAGTTAGATTAATCTCTTTCTCTCTCTCTCTCTCTCTCTCTCTCTCTCTCTCTCTCTCTCTCTCGTGTGTGTGTGTGTGTGTGTGTGTGTGTGTGTATGTGTTTGTGTTTTTATGTTGTATGTGTCTGTAGGTGAGAATGCCTGTGAATAATCTAGAGGCCAGAAGAGGATGTCTGGGGTTTGAACTCCAGATCCCATGAGCAAGTACTCTTATTCACTGAAACATCTTTCTAACCTTAATACTGAGATAATTTTTTGTAGAGTCAAATTCCTTATAGAATAATAGACAGAGAATGGTCTTATACCCAGGGTTCTGAATGTTTAATCCCAGAGTAAAAGAAAATAAATTTGATTTCTTACTCATGAAGTCTTCACTATGTAACTGGAAGCAGGGTCACATATGAAAGACGGCATCTAACTATTATCTAGCATTGGTGTTACAGTGCTGATGGCAGAGGCAAGAGAAAGTTGAATGCCAGCTTGGTTACATAAGTGGATATAAACTCAGCAAACTCTGTTTTGTTTTGTTTTGTTTTTGAGACAGGGTCTCCCTATGTAGCTCTGGGTGTCCTGGAACTTACTATGTAGACCAGGCTGGCCTTGAACTCACAGTAGCTCTGGCTGTCCTGAACTCACTATGGAACTTAGGGGGACATATGTCTCTCAAGTGCTGGGAATTAAAGGTGTCCACTAATATGTCAGAATTTTTACAACCTGTAGTCTAGTTATTCTTTCTCCCGGATGCCCATTTTAATACCATTTATAATTGTGACTGCAATTACATATTTATAACTTAAATGGTATTTAGAATTAAATATGCCAAACCTGGTGGCATATATGGAGAGTAAAGTCAGTTGTATCTCTTTTAAAGTTATCAGTTCCAGTGTTGTCCTCCTTGATTTGCTCCCACTTTCTAGGTATATGTTCCTGAGTGATTGGTTCCGTCCTGCAAAAATTATGAGAGCATGGAGCGATGGATCTCACCTAATGCCCATAGTCAACACTAGTCTGGGGTGGCCTAATGGTTTGGCCATTGATTGGAGGTGAGTAGATACCATCTGAATTTTAACCACTGTAGAATGTGGAGAAGGTATGCTGGACACTGGTTCCAGTATACTGGACACAGTGGTGTGTTGGAGTAAGGAAATGAACCCTGTATGTTTCTGAGACTTTTTGATCACTGTCAGGTCATGGGTAATGGATGCTGAATGATCTAGAATACAAACAACTGGCCAGCTGCTGGTGGGATGAAAATCAATGCACTTATAAGTATTCTGAGGAATTTTCTAGAAACAGTAGAATGGCAGGGCCAAGATGGATGAAGTTCGTGTAGAAGTTCATGTAGAAATTTGATGAAATGTAGCAAGCTTGGGGTTAATTTTATAGAGATACCTTAAGGATAGTAATTATCAACAAGTGAATTAGTTAATGAATACTGAGTATCACAGGAATTATCGTTAATGACTACTAGAGAACATGTATATTTGTTCATACACGCTATGGGCGTTCTTAGAGAGTTGATCTATTCTAGGAAGAAGACCAATTCTAATTAAATATAGTGTTAAAGCAGCTATGGAGAAAAAGGGCAGAACTGTGTCAAGTTTTTAACTAACATCATTACTTATTTTCAAGGAGGAAAACACATTTCCTAACATGTCTTGGGATCAGATAACATTTCTTCTTCTTTTTTTTAGTGCTTCACGATTGTACTGGGTAGATGCCTTTTTTGATAAGATTGAGCACAGCAACCTTGATGGTTTAGATAGAAAAAGACTGGGCCATGTAAGCCAGATGACGCATCCATTTGGACTCACTGTTTTTAAAGGTATGCTTTGAAGCAATAAGAGGTTGCCACAAAACTCTATCCTCACCCCAAAATATGACTCATGAAGAAACACAAGATTGTGTTTTTTCATTCATATTCTATACAATTTTCACATTACTAGTAATGGAATTGTGGGAAACGGTAGATACCATGATCACTGCCAAACTTTGGTCTACTTGTCTCAACTACCATCATCAGTGGAGATATGCTTCTGTGACTTGGGTTGCTCAGAATGAATATCTGTCTGTCTGTCTGTCTGTCTGTCTAAATATGGTGAGTTGGGCTTGGTGGCACATTTGGGAGGCCTGGGCTCATGGCTCACTTGTATAATAAGACCATGCAGAATAAAACAGCTGACGTGTTTATTCCTGAAACAGGGTTCTTGTGTGTAGCTTGTGGATTACACACAAATGCTCACCCAAACCTTCCGGTAGTGTGTTCCTGTTATCCCAGCACTTGGAAGGCAGGAGAATCATGAGGCCAGCTTAGGCTGCAGAGCAAGAGCACAGCCAACTCAACCGAATAAACTGAATAGTGAGACCGTGTCCAAACAAAGGAACAGACAAAGTATACCATCATTTGTCCAGTTTGAGGGTTGACACTTTGTAGAGAGCTACCAAAAGCCCTGTGTATAAACTAGTTATGTTCCTGTTGGAACCCCGTAGTCAAATACTTAGTATAGTGCTTTAAGCAACTAGAGTGGGTAGTCATACTGATTATTCCCTCCTGCTATCTGTGGAGTGTGTGGTATTTTAAAAATGCTCTGAGATTTTTTTGATGAGATGAGTCAATTATAAACAGTCATCCCTCCCGTTTTTACTCCCCCTTTCAAATATTGTCTGTCAGACTCATGCTATTTGCTAGTAATAGGAACATTTTTTAAGTTATTTTTTTCTCTGTTATATGGTGGGATGTTTGGATATCTTTTTGTTTTTCTGTATGAAAAATATTGAGTGCATTCCCATGAGAGTAATACTATATCCCAAAATATTAGTTCCAGTTATTTCTTTTTGTTTTTTAATTTTTTTTGTCATTTATTTATTTATTTACACTCCAGATTTTATTCCCCCCTGTCCACCCTCTGATTGTTCCACATCCCATGCCTCCCCCCAACACCCTGTCTCCACTAGGATGTCCCCACCACCTACCACCCACCAAACCAGACCTCTAAACTCCCTGGGGCCTCCAGTCTCTTGAGGGTTAGGTGCATCTTCTCTGACTGAACCAGTACTCGGCAGTCCTCTGCTGTATATGTGTTGGAACCTCATATCAGCTGGTGTAAGCTGCCTGGTTGGTGGCCCAGTGTTTGAGAGATCTCGGGGGTCCAGGTTAATTGAGACTTCTGGTCCTCCTATAGGATTGCCCTCCTCCTCAGCTTCTTTCAGCTTTTCCCTAATTCAACAACAGGAATCAGCAGCTTCTGTCCATTGGTTGGGTGCAAATATCTGCATCTGACTCTTTCAGCTGCTTGTTGGGTCTTTGGAGGGCAGTCATGATAGGTCCCTTTTTGTGAGTGCTCCATAGCCTCAGTAATAGTGTCAGGGCTTGGGACCTCCCCTTGAGCTGGATCCCACTTTGAGCCTGTGGCTGGACCTTCTTTTCCTCAGGCTCCTCTCCATTTCCATCCCTGCAGTTCTTTCAGACAGGAACAAATAGAGGTCAGAGTTTTGACTGTGGAATGGCAACTCCTCCCTCACTTGATGCCCTGTCTTCCTGCTGGAGGTGGGCTTTATAAGTTCCTTCTTCCTATGAATCTCTTTTCTCTGAAGACAGGGTCTCCCTGTATTGCCCAAGCTCATTCAAACCCATGATCTTCCTTCTTCAGTCTCAGAAATCTATGAATGCTACCATGCCTAGCTACCTTCACTATGAATTTTGTATGGAATGCTCTTTTATTTCACAGTACTATGCAAATCATTAATCCTTTGCTAAAAGACTAGCTAGGTTTTCTTGACTGCATACTGCACAGGCCTATATGTTTGATTTGACTCTTCATCTATTTAAATACAATGAGACACTATTCTGAATGGTGGAACTGAAATCTTCAATAAAGGGAGATATGATTTAGTGGCTTTAATGATGTACTAGTATGGACCACAGATGAGGAAACTTGATTTCATAACATGGGTGACAGTTAGCATTTATTCTTAGTTGTATATTCTAGTTAGTTATGGTCTTGTAGAATTCTTTGATGAAATCTAAATCATTAGGATCATATGTAAGTTTGCACAATTGTTGATATTTTTACTCAAACGCACAATTTGTGTAAAAATATAGATCTATACTTTTCCTTTTATAAAGCTCTTTTTCTCCTCCTCCTCCTCCTCCTCCTCCTCCTCCTCCTCCTCCTCCTCCTCCTCCTCTTCTTCCTCCTCTTCCTCCTCCTTCTCTTCCTGTGTTGCCCTGGCTGTTTTAGAACTCACCCTGTAGACCAGATTGGCTTCAAACTCAGAGATCTGCCCTGCCTCTGTCTCCTGAGTGCTAGGATTAAAGACATGGACCACCATCTCCCAGCAAAAGCTTCTTATTAAAATTGGATCTAAGAAATAGTAGTAATTCTTATAGAGGACTATAGGATGCTGCACTCTGAACTGAATTTTTTCAAAAAATTAAGTGTTTTGACTGGGGCTAAGAACTCAACTTTAAGATTCTTTTTCATGCTTATTTTTATCTATGGAAGTTTAAGTCTAATTGCTACTAAATATCATTATGTATCTGCCTCAACTTGAGCCAGGATGTCAATAAAATATGGACTTACAAGAGCAAATGGTTACAGTTTGATGACCTATGGGCTCTTGGACTACTGCATTCTTGCAAGCCTATTGCATTTCTTTAAACTGTGACTGAACCGCTAATCACTCTCTCTTTCTCCTTAGACAACGTGTTCTTAACAGACTGGAGACTGGGTGCGATTATTCGAGTCAGGAAGTCAGATGGTGGTGATATGACAGTTGTTCGAAGTGGCATCAGCAGTATAATGCTCGTGAAAGCATATGATGCTGACCTCCAGACTGGTGAGGGGCATTGACAAGTATCTTCATACGGACATAGTTATCTGACTTGGTGGTTCCCTTCTCTTTAACTATGTCTTCAACATAACTCCTGACAGTGCTACATTCTTGTCAGCCATATAGTTTAACACAGCAAGACTCTGGTTTCTTGGAAGTACACGCCTTAGAAATTTCCTGTACTTAAACTGAATGCTGTCTTTGGCGGGCTGATTCCCAACTTTGTAGTGTTGGCTCTGGAATGGGTTTGTTTGTTTGTTTGTTTGTTTGTTTTATGTTTCACTGCACAAGGTGAAGTTTCGATCTACTTGCTTCTGCATTTTCAGGGTCTAACCACTGCAGTCAGACCACCCATCCCAATGGCGACTGCAGCCATTTCTGCTTCCCAGTACCGAACCTACAGCGGGTGTGTGGCTGCCCCTATGGAATGAGACTTCAGAGGGATCAAATGACCTGTGAGGGAGACCCAGCCCGAGAGCCACCCACACAGCAGTGTGGCTCCTTCTCCTTTCCCTGCAACAATGGCAAGTGTGTGCCCAGTTTCTTCCGCTGTGACGGAGTGGATGATTGTCATGACAACAGTGATGAGCATCAGTGTGGGGCACTTAGTAAGTATTGGTACTGGAGTTTTGGGGAGGTGAATAGACCAGAAGACTGGCCATCCGTAAGCAAAAATCAAAGCATGGGCTATGAGCATGGGAAAATACCACTGAGGTATTCTTTTAGAATATAAGATTCATAACATATACTCCAAAGCCTTATAACAAGTTAAGCAATACATATAATTCATAGATAATGTTATAGATGTGTTAGACAATTATTGATAATTCTTTTGACCATAGCTCTTTGGACCAATAAAGTCAGTTCATTCTTTAAAAAGTCAATCATGGCTGAGGATAGAGCTCAGTCATAGTAAAACTCCTTAGCATGAACAGGGCCCTGGGTTTGATTAGCAGCAATGGCGAGAGTAGTATTACAGAATAGGTCCTTGCCACTGTAACCTTTGAAAACATTATGTCCTGTGTGTATGCTATCCCCCTTTTTGGAGTGAAATGAATTGAAGTGGAATGGCTCTCTAATTCTACACTCTTTTGATGGTATTCTAGTCTATGAAGTTTCGGTCCTAACAATTACCATTGCAGAAGGCCCAAATATCCCATTTAAAAAATGGAAGATAATTCAGACCTTTAGAAGCATCTGTTAAAGTTAGGCCAGTAGGAGTAGTAGAGACCTGTGCTTTTACAGTGAAAGAAGAATTATTTGAAAAGTTGTACATTTTCCTGAAATTGTCATAGGAGGGAAGGTAAAGATGAACCCTGGATTATACTGACTAGAGCTTTAGTCTTGGGAAGACTCCCTATCTTTCAAGGTCTAGTTAAAGATATTTATATAGTAATCATAGTTTTCTTTTGATGGTTAACAGAGGATAAACGTGTGTGAGTGTGTATAAGTACACACGTACACACACACACACACACACAATGTGCATATATTATGCTTGGTACTTACCAAACCTAAAGCATCCTCACATTTCTTCTTATTTTGTGTAATAGTGTATTGAAAGGTGGGAAGGACTTTGTCTCTACAGGAACAACCTCATAACAATGTTTAGAACTAAACATTTTCGTGACCACTCTGTGGCTCTTTGTAGATAATACTTGCTCGCCTACGGCTTTCACTTGCGCCCATGGTGGACAGTGCATTCCTGGCCAGTGGCACTGTGACAAACAGAACGACTGCTTAGACGGCAGTGATGAGCAAAACTGCCCCACGCGTTCACCGTCATCCACTTGCCCGTCCACCTCCTTCACCTGCGACAATCACATGTGTATCCCAAAAGACTGGGTCTGTGACACAGACAATGATTGTTCCGATGGATCAGATGAAAAGAACTGTCGTGAGTGTCCAGCTGATTTCTCTGGGTTGGTTAGCCTTGTCTGTTTGTAGGTTTGAGTAACCTTTGAGTTTTTGCCTCTAAGACTCTTAACAATTCCATCCTTATCAACCCCTGATATCAGAAGTCTGACACATGTCGAATGCTTCTCCTAAAGGTTCTGAGCTTTATCAAAGCACAGCACAACGGTCAGGCATCCAGATAGAAACTATAAACAAACCGAACAATGGACCCAAGCTGGATGCAGTGGCGCACATCTGTAGTGTCCGCTAACTGCTGCTGTTAATGAAGGGGAGGAGTGAGGACAATCAGTGAAGGGTGATGTCAACCTTTGGCTATCAGATGCATGTGTACTCATGCCCTCTGACATCCATTTATGATCATGCATACATGCATCACACATGTATACACATACATCACACATAGGTACATGTTTTTTCAAAAAGCCTTTACTGTAAAAAAAAAATGTACCCAGTACCTTGTAAGCATAAAGACATCTGGCTGTTTGTTTTTCTTTTTAACTTCTCATTTAATACAGAATAAGGATGTAGGCTCCCTTTTTATCTCCCTGGTTCTTATTCTTTAGCATTGTTATTTGTAACACTAGTTTAAGATGGAGCAGAGTTCTCTGGACTAAATTCTTGTACTGATTGTAGCCTAGGCAATCCATTTTCCTTCTAGGGGAGTTGGGCCCTTTCAATTTTTGCAATCTAGCAGTGTGTGATTTTCACTAACTTTATGAAGGGATAGGCAGCCTGCACGCAACTCCAGAGTTGGTGCTTCTTGGCATGTAGTGAGATGACCATGTTACTCAGATTTGATAAAGATACAGCCCCAGGCTGCTTCCTTGACAAATGGCTTCTGTTTCCAAAGATTTAATTCCAAACCCTCATTTTAGGTTCTCCCACTGTGCTGGCTGCTGATCTGAAGGAGTCTGAATACATAGGACCGAGATAAGTCTGTTAACAGAAAATTAACTTGGTTTTGTTTTTGTATGTCATTAGAAGCTTCAGGGACCTGCCAGCCTACCCAGTTCCGTTGCCCTGACCACCGATGTATCAGCCCGCTGTATGTCTGTGATGGGGACAAGGACTGTGCTGATGGCTCTGATGAGGCAGGGTGTGGTAAGTGGATGGCCTTGCTTTTCCCTTACTGTGTGCTCAGTTTATTTTGGAGTTAATGCCATACACTTTTCTCTTTTGTTTTCAGTGTTAAACTGTACAAGCTCTCAGTTTAAATGTGCTGACGGGAGTTCTTGCATAAACAGCAGGTACCGCTGTGATGGGGTGTACGATTGCAAGGACAACTCTGATGAGGCGGGCTGTCGTAAGTGCCACATATACAGTGTACTTCAGACAAAAGGATCCATTATTTTAGTATTGGATATTACTATATACCTTTTTTTTTTTTTAAATCCAACAAACTGGAGGAAGATATAGTGTTCTTAAGAGAATGAGATAGTGACATGAATTAATATTACATGGGTAATATTACCATATAATGATTTGTAGTTAGACAGCTTGTGTTATCTAAATGGACATATCAAATAGTTAATTCCTTAGATATCACATTCCAAGGACACCCAACAATGTGTTTTTTAAAAATTACATTTATTTGCTTGTGTGTATTTGCATGCACACATGTGGATGTACACACTTGCCACAGTACATATATGGAAGTCAGAGGACAACTTGGGGGAGTGTTTTTATCCATTATGTGAAGTTTTAAGCTTTTCACCATTTTGCCAGCCCAATATGGATGCAGTTTCATTGAACTCTCAATTGGGAAGCCAAATTGTGGACTAGAAATGGTATAGGCCAATATGGGATTGACTCATTCATTCAAGCTGTAGATTTATCCATAGAGAGATTATAGAAGGGCTAAGGTAATTAAAGCCAGGCAGATAGCTTTAGAAGTGACTCAGTTCAACTTCTATGAAGGGATAGAAAGCAAATAAACTCCTTCTAATCCCAAGATCTAAGGAGAACTCCGTGTAACTCTGAACTCTGTTCTGTTATGGTCCCAGATTAGGAACCTATGATATGACTTTTCATTTGCTTGAACAGTGACATTTTAGACAGTCTTAAGGAATAAGAAATGAAGTATGTAAATTCATTGACAGAGGGAGTAAAAGAAAACAGGATGAATTTCTGACTTGTACTTTTATGCAAGAGTACATAGCTTGTTATTAGATCCACTAATCTCTCGTGAGTATTTCCATGTACCACAATGTGCAGGAACATTTGTTATCATTTAGCCTTTAGTATTGGTTCCATTTTAATCATTATTATAAGCCTACTATTTGTCCAGAATAAATTCCTCTGAATCTATAGCATAAAAGGATCGTAAGTGTGTGACACATGTGCCTTTGTTCCCCCTAGCAACCAGGCCTCCTGGTATGTGCCACCCGGATGAGTTTCAGTGCCAGGGAGATGGTACCTGCATCCCTAACACCTGGGAGTGTGATGGGCATCCAGACTGTATCCACGGATCGGATGAGCACAATGGCTGTGTTCCTAAGACCTGCTCTCCGTCTCATTTTCTCTGTGACAATGGAAACTGCATCCACAAAGCGTGGCTCTGTGATGGGGACAATGATTGCAGGGATATGAGTGATGAGAAGGACTGTCCTACCCAGCCTTTTCACTGTCCTAGCTCGCAGTGGCAGTGCCCAGGCTACAGCACCTGTATCAATCTGAGTGCCCTGTGTGACGGCATCTTTGACTGCCCCAATGGGACTGATGAGTCCCCACTTTGCAGTAAGTTCCCTGATCACAGTTTACTGGACATGAATTTATTCTGAACAGTAGATGGCTGTACCCCAGCACTGTCACAGCCCCCGTGTACTATTTTGGGAAGGGCATTTTAGCTCCTCTGTGACTTTATATCCCTGTAGGAGTAACTATAAATTCCAATAAATGATGACTGCATAACACTTCTCATTAATATCTTTTTACTTGTGTCTGTGGTTTCTCTTCTCTTTATGTCACTGTTCAGGTTATCATGTCATCAAATTAAATGTAGCTCTCTTAGTAATGTGTCCATAAGCTTTCCTAACTTGAAGATTTTTCTATTTTTAATCGGAACTTGTCATAGAACCAATGAAACTCAGGGGGTTGTGTTTGCGGTGATTAAAATGCTCTGATTGGCATGTAATCCTAATTACTGTCCTCTCTCTCTTTCCTCTTTAATTAACGCTCACTCTCAGATGAACCACAGCAAGGTATGACTGTGAATATTCTAGACCTTTATGATTTCACATGTGTCATGTATATGCTGACATTGTACTAATTACTGTGACTTCCCCTTCTAGTGCATGTTCTGTGTTTTGACTCTTTATCCGTAAGTTACAGTGCTCCTGGTAATAGGGAGTATTTTCATACCCAGTATATGACCTGGCTTTGGGCTGCTTCAGCCAATGCCACGCTGGCCCATAAGAATGTGTTAGCAAATTGTGTCCTCTCCAGTTGATCACTTCCAGCTTTTCCCGAAAAACATTTCTAGTTAGGCTGGAGAATTCCAGAGGGAGCACGTTAGATTTTTCTGCTTCATTGGTGACAGTTTGGTTTCTTGATGCCAGCATTAATTTCTCAAGGTTCTCTCATAGCCATAATTGGAGCTATACTGGAGGTTGGTTGTAGAGTCCCATTCTAATGGATGCTCTAGCCTCTGGCAATTCAGAGAAGACACTAAATAGATCAGCCAAGAGATTGTGGGTCTTAGTTAACTCTCATTAAAGTAGGCGTGGAACTACATTGGAGTGAATCAAAAAAGCAAAGAAGTCTGACTTTTCCCCTTGTGACTCTTTCTTCTAGATCAAGACAGCTGCTCACATTTTAATGGTGGCTGTACTCACCAGTGCATGCAAGGGCCCTTCGGAGCCACATGCTTATGTCCACTAGGATACTACCTTGCCAATGATACTAAGACCTGTGAAGATGTAAATGAGTGTGATGTTCCAGGCTTTTGCAGCCAGCACTGTGTCAACATGAGAGGTTCCTTCCGGTGCGCTTGTGATCCAGAATATACATTGGAAAGTGATGGGCGGACTTGCAAAGTCACAGGTAATTATTAAGCATAAAAGGGAACTAATGCCAGAAAATTTAATAGGCTCTCTCAGAGTGTAAGCCTTTGGTAAGATTGATTAGCGGTCAGCCTGACTAGACAGCTTATTTAATGCTTTTGACCCATATGAAAGTGAATATACTAGATATTAGAATATTGGTTCAGCTGCATTCAAACTGATTCAAAAGAAGAGGATTTAAACGTTCCCTTATTGCAGGACACAGGGACATATGCCTGCTATCTCAGCACTTGGGAGGTAGGATCAGGTCAGCCTGGACTACACGAGGCTTTGCTTCAAAAATACCAGTGTCAGACATTGAACCGTTCTTTTCAAGAAGGCTGAGTGAGAACAGTCTAAGGGACAGACTGATTCTTATTGTCTGAAGTTTCCACCCAAGATGCAACAAGTTTGCTCTAGTCTTTTCTTTCCCTTAGAAAATAGGCTAGGAAAAGAAACTTCCTTTTAAGGAAGTAGATCCATCATTGTTACTGACACACTATTGGTCAGAACTCAAGTCATTTGCAGCAGCTGTGGTGAAGGCAGAGAGTAGCCTTAGGCCAACCTAAATGTTGTGTGACTTCATACTAAAAAGACTAGGGGGAAAGGAAGACGGAACACTCTGCTACACCTAATGGTTTGGTGGAAAAACAAAAATACTTGAAACTTAGTTTCTGCCAAGAATCAAGCCTACAGTCTGCTAAGATAGAAAGCAAATTGCAACAATAAAAGCAACTCAAGAATCAATGTATGAACAGCTCATTCCAGACTGGTACTTAGATGTCCACAGCTTTTTCAGAATATAACTATTTTATGTGCTAATGAATATCAATGAGCAAACAAGGTTCTCCTGATCCCGTTTAACTTCTGATGAGATCAGGGATGTTCAGGACGGTATAACTGTAGACTATTAACAAGGTTAAGGACGAAGTGTTTAATTCTTGTGGTCTTACTCTCCCATATCTCTAGTTTGCTACCATGCACTGGATGTTGACAAGACCCTTTAATTGTTTTTCATTGTATTTTCCTTTCAGACTCATTGACAATTTCTTTTTCTTTTTTTCCTTTTCCTGCATAGCATCTGAAAATCTGTTGTTAGTTATAGCAAGTCGTGACAAAATTGTTATGGACAATATCACTGCCCACACACACAACATGTATTCTTTGGTCCCGGATGTTTCTTTTGTGGTTGCTCTTGATTTTGATTCAGTCACTGGTCGTGTCTTTTGGAGTGACTTATATCAGGGTAAAACATGGAGTGTCTTTCAAAATGGAACAGACAAGAGAGTGGTAAGTGATATTCTCTATCTATCATCCTTTTATATTTTCTGTTGTTGCTCACCAAGAGAAGGTCCTGCCCTCCCTCATCCTGGGCAGCACATCATCATATTCAAGAGGTCTGGATGTTCCTGACTTCAATCCTGTGTGTGTGTGTGACTCTCCACGATTCTGAATTCTATGCCATGTGATGCAGATACTTTGTGACTCTTTCATACATCAGAGCAAGAGAGTCAAGGAGTTGCTTTACCAAGCTTTAATTGACTTAAACTTTTCAACCCATCTCCCTGAGTTTGTTTGATTAATTAGATTTTTATTTTATGTGTCTGAGTGCATGTCACATGTGTGTGGTTTCTAGTATAGGCCAAAAGATGATGTCTGATCCCCAGTAATGAGCTGCCATGTGGCTGCCAGGAAACAAACTTGAGTTTTCTGCAAGAGCCACAAATACTTTTAATCATTGAACCATCTCTTCAGTCCCCTAAGTTTGATTCTTAATCCCTAATAGAGAAAGATAAGTTTCTTTAGTGAACAATGTAACAGTTACACCTTGGTAGAGCTCCTTAGCAAGTGCAGAAGCTTCTAAAATCAAACTGAAACCTCCTGATAATATAGCTGCCTCTCATTACTTAATGCTGTGAATGTTTTTATATTTATCCCTAAAATCACTACTATTGGCTTACTGATTAGTTATACTTGGAGACAAATTGTTCTAAGCCCTACATGTTAGATTTCTTATTCTAGACTTTCATGTAATTTCCACGATTACCTCTATTTATTCTTTCTGATGTTCACATCTTATCCTTTTGTCTGTAGGTCCATGAGAGTGGTCTCTCATTGACAGAAATGATTGCGGTAGACTGGATAGGCCGCAACATTTACTGGACAGACTATACTCTTGAAACAATCGAAGTCTCTAAAATCGATGGAAGTCACAGGACAGTACTGATCAGCAAAAATGTCACAAACCCTAGGGGACTTGCATTAGATCCCAGAATGGGGTAAGAGAGACATTTACTAGTTTAAACATGCAAGTATTGAATATATGGTAGGTTTCTAATTAATACATGTAGTGATAATGTCCTATAGATGGGCCACACTTAGCTGTGATTTTGATACAACAAAATGGCTGCTTCTGCTTATAGTTCATGATATTTCCTAGAGATTCCTTTTAAGCTGTATGAAGAAGAGACATTTGCCTGATAGGTATAAGAGGAAGAAATTCTTTCATGCATTTCAGAAACTTGAAATTCTTTCCTAGATTTTAAGTAGATTCTGTAAGTTAAGACTATTTTCTATAAGATGGTGAATTAGACTGTTTATGTGCTGAATTCTCTGAGTTATTACACACCAGTGACATTTATAATGAGTCTCTGAAGACAGAGAAGTCAACTCACTACTTAAAACTGGAAGGGTAAACAGACGAGGAAAGCAAATTACTTGTGGATTGCTGGCATTGGGACATGTCCATGTCATAATGTAATGCATGTTTCATACACATTATAAAGACATCCAGATGGTCTGTGGTCACAGTAATGACTCACACGTTGCATTATATTAAATGGGCGTTATCTTTCCTGTATATGTTCCCTCTCTTTACAGTGACAATGTAATGTTTTGGTCTGACTGGGGCCGTCACCCTCGCATTGAGCGAGCAAGCATGGATGGCACCATGCGGACAGTCATTGTCCAGGAAAAGATCTACTGGCCCTGTGGCTTAAGTATTGACTACCCCAACCGGCTCATCTACTTCATGGACGCCTATCTTGATTACATTGAATTTTGTGATTATGATGGACATAACCGAAGGCAGGTCATTGCTAGTGATTTGGTAAGTTTGCTATAATAAAGTTCAAATTTAAACTAAAGTGGAAATCAGTATCAAGAGAACCTAGAGCACACATGCACAATAAGATGGAAGGGAGAGAGGCGGGGAGAAGGGGAGAAAACCAGTGAGATATCGACCTTCTATTGCTAACAAGAAAACTAAGATGTTCATTTTAGTCAGTCATATGTCTTGTAAAAGATTAATAGCTAATGTGACTTCAGTGATCTGTGGATGCCAGTCTTTTGCTTATATATCTTTTAAAATCACAGTATGATAAAAGTGAATAAACTAGACTCATATTTGTGAATGAAACCAGAACCTATTATGTATTTAACATTTTTTTTCTAATTCAATGGCTTATGCTTAAGTTTTACAGATTGGCTAATGCAGTAATATATGTAGTTTACCATAGTTCAGTTTCTGTGACTTGAGAAAGCCCTAAGAGGAACCTTCTTTCCGGTCTTTGGGTAATGCATACCTTTGGTATAACAGATTGAGCGACAGAAATAGCCCTGGAACAATTTTCATTTTAAAAATTGATACCCAGTGTCACTCCTAAAGTAGACACTTGTATTAGCTACTTCCTGGCATCTCCAGTATTTAACTGGAGAACTCTGGGTGTAGTCTCACTGTCTGGTTCTGCTTCCCAGGTTCTCCACCATCCACACGCTCTCACTCTGTTTGAGGACACTGTGTACTGGACTGACCGTGGTACTCGACAGGTCATGCAGGCCAACAAGTGGCATGGGGGAAACCAGTCTGTTGTAATGTACAGCGTTCACCAACCTCTTGGGATTATTGCCATTCATGCTTCAAGGCAACCATCTTGTAAGTGACAGAAGCAGCCTGCCTGGGAATCGCATGGCCATTTCTTCTTTTGGACATGTTAGTGCACAGGCAATACATTTTCCTTTCACAGACCACAGTACCACATGCTTTTCCTGGCCCCTGCATTGCTCTGGCTTTTATTTACTACAAGAAAATCAATCCTTTGTAAGTGGCAGTAGCGTATCTATCTTCATTATGTCGTTTTATACAGCAGTCAGCTCTGTGACCTTCCTATGCTGCTAATTGTTGGCTCATTATGATGCTGCTGCCTTGTAGGTGTTCTTCTGTGGCCAGCACAAGTCACCTTCATGCATGGGGTGTGGGTGGATAGATGATATAAAGATTTAGCCTTGGTGCTGATCTTTCTGTTGGGAGGGAGAACACTTAAATCTTCTATAATCTTCTCTCCTCAAATCTCTCCAGTGGTGTCTCACACTCAGAGTCTGGCCCTGTTTCTTCTGTGGCTTATATTCACCACGCTGGACTACATCATGGTCCAGTAACACACCAGGCGAGTTCTTCTTGGCTTTGACCCTTTATTTCCTTGCTTTGTCTTGAACATCTGTTTTCTGTCTCTGTTGGAATGGCTGCCTTGTGTCATTTAGGGATCTGCTCAAATGCTGCTTTCTCAGAGAAGCTGTTCTTAACCACCCTGCCCCAAAGGACCACCATGCTGTTCCTCATATCTGCTTATCTTCATGTTCTGCAGCTGCCACCCCCAGTGTGAACTTAGTTCTGTTTCCTTTCTACAATGTACACTCTGTTTATCCTCAGTGTTTAGAATGGTGTTTGGTACCTAGCAGATGCTTAATATATTTGTGTGTGTGTGTGTGTGGTGTGTGTGTGTGTGTGAGAAAAAGAATGGATTATCTAGCATGCCATAAGTAGAAGAAATGGGATCTAGAAGAACCCCATGAGCCTTCATGGCACACAGAGTCCTCTTTTCAAGGACTGGCACATGCAAGATGTGGAAAAATTGAAGATTGCTATCTAAGGAAAACTTGAATATCACTGGATAAGCATCAGGGTCACACAAAAGATGTATAACCTGCTTTCATTTCATGAAAGAAGATAGTTTTTAGGTCCAGCAAAGAGACTTTGTATTTATATCATGAGTTCTAGATAATTCAGTGACTGGTCATAATCTGGTTACAGGTTGGGTTAATCCAGGACTTTGTGAAAGCCAACCCTTTCTCTCGTGCCCCTTAGCTAAGGTAACTGCAAGCATTCCCCTTTGCAACAACAGGAGCTCTGGGTAGGATCATGACCTTGCACACTGTACTGTAGGCAATTTTGCATTCAAACTTGCCTTTCTTTCTTTCTCCCACAGCCCAGAATCCATGTGCGTCTGCCTCTTGCAGCCATCTTTGCCTGCTTTCTGCACAGGAGCCTAGACATTATTCTTGTGCTTGTCCTTCAGGATGGAACCTCTCTGATGATTCTGTCAACTGTGTAAGAGGTAAGCATGCTCTGATGACCAAACCTGTCAAGGTTTGTGCTAGGCTGTGGAAACCCACCCACAACCCACTTGTAACTGAAACCCAGGATGGTATTTCCCACTTTTATTCAGTGGGTATTCTCTCTCTCTCTCTCTGTTTGTGATTCCATTGAGTACCTCAGTTGTCTATGGAGCTAATGTTACCTGTGTGTGTGGTTAAACAACCTTTAACCTCATGCTTTCTTACACCTGACCTTTTAAATAAGTGACTTTCAAATTCTGCATTTAAAAGGTAGATAGCTTAAACATTTTCAGGTCCATTTCATTTTTTTTTTTTTTTATTCTCATAAAAGTAGTCAATGATTAATGATCTGTTCTGGGTCTTATGACTCCAACTTCAGTATCATTATTATCATCTGATACCTTAGAAATATAAGCTCTGTCTCTGTGAGAAATGTTACAAGTGGCTATTTGAGCAATTTAATCTTAGTTATCTTAGCAGGTTGATTGAAGGGTATGTGGAGTATTATGTCAAGTGCTTCAGAGATTGCAAAGGGAAGAGAAACGATTCCTTCACGAGTGTGTACTTGCACATACCTCTTTAAAGAATCACCCTCTATTGCTTAGAAACTTACAAAGACACTCTGAACCTGCTCCGTTCTCACTGAAGAGGAGCGAATGTATTTTGAAAATGATACAAATTACTAGAGATAACTTGAAACTAAATGGTTAATTATAACATATTTCTAAATTAAAATTCTAAATCTACGAGAAAACTGGGTTTTCGAAAGGAAAATACATAATGGATCCAGGACATTTCTGGTGTTTACAGGCTATATAGTTGAGCTTACTTAAGATGAAGCCCCACCCAGACATGTGACATTGTGCAGAGATAATTTCATGATGAAAGGTTTTAATTATTGGTAATACTTACACCAGGGATTGTCATTTTCTACTTTTCTTCAGAGATTTATTACGTTACTAATCCTTGTTGACATTGTTTAACTTAGTGTGTCCTTGAGTCTTTCAGAGAATATTAATCTGGGCATAGATATTTTAAATACAAAGAATTCTTTCACCAGACAAAGATTATCAGCTGCTCATTGGAGACCAATATCATCCATATTACTATATGATGGTGATTCTTTTTTTTTTTTTTTTTTTTTTTTTTTTTTTGGTTTTTCTAGTCAGGGTTTCTCTATATAGCTCTGGCTGTCCTGGAACATACTGTCTAGGCCAGGCTGGTCCACTCATAGAGATCTGCCTGCCTCTGCCTCCTGAGTGTGGGGATTAAATGTGTACACCACCACTGCCAGACTCCAATAGTGTTTTTAAAGACTATCACTTGTCATTTCACAAAAAAATTCCCCTTGTGGTTTTCCCATGGGTTGTCTTTAGAAGTGGTCTTTAGTATTTTCTAATTGGTTTCTGAAGTATAGCCTGAGTGTCAATATATGCTTCTTAAGAAAAAAAGTTACACATTTTCCCCAATTAACTTAAATGAATTTCCAACAGGTAGATAAACACTTCACTTGACTTAGTTGCTCTTTTGCCCTCAGCCGTGTTTGCTAAGACTCTGGAACAGCCCTGGCAGTGCTTGTCTGATACCAGACATGAAAGAGAACACATTGATTGATTGAACACAAGCCTTCGGGTATCAGTTTGAAAGATAGTATGGAGTTGTCAGTGTGAGCAGTGTGTGCTTGTGTAGAGCCTTGGGTTTAATTTCAGCATTACAAAAACAAAAACCAAACTGATAATTTAAAACTCTGGAAGAAAACACAAGCAAGCACCCATAAACCAATGGTGGTTACTGATGGTATGAGAATTATTATATTATTGTGTGTTTGTGTGCATATGTGACTTGTGTGCCTGTGCACATGGGAGCATGCACAGGCTACTGTGTGTGCATGTCACGGGACTACTTACAGAGTCAGTTGTTTCCTTCCACTGTAGGTTTGAGAGTTCGAACTCAGGCATATGTGACAAGCACTTTTACCCACTGAGCCATCTCACTGGACTTGCTTTTCCTAATTTCATAGTGTGAAATTAGAGTGAGAAATTTCTTACATTTATGTAGAAAATATACTTCCCACAGTGACCAAACCAAGTTGATGAACTCTAGCTACACACTCAAATAGGTTTCAGACTCTGGAGTTGTAAATGCAACCTGGGGTGTTTATGTCATCACTAGATATCTGGGGAACTTTTGAAGGTAGTATATAGTCTCTTGTGTGAATTCTATCCATTAAATTAGGTGGTTATTATTAACTGTGTATACACACAGGCATATACACACACAGACATACACATACATGGACATGCACATAGACATACACACACAGACATATACACACAGAAACAGACACAGATGGACATTACACACACAGACACAGACACACACACAGACACACAGACACACAGACACAAAACACACACACACACACACACACACACACACACACACACACCACTGAATTCATGGTCTCCTGCAAGGAAGACAGGCACTCTCTGACTTAGCTACTTCTCCATTCCCTGACTACAAATACTTATTTGGGCAATTCTTTTATTTCAGGCCTTTTTCCTATCAAACTTTAGATTTACAATATCGGTAAAACGAAACACAATAGTAATTGTGCTACCTTGTGAATTAGAATCTAGTAAGGAAGGCATATATTAACTAAGTGATATTTGAGAAGCAGGAGACAAGTTACTATTCACCAAGTGATCGTCCATCTCTCCACCTTCCCTGCAGGCTGACTCCATGTTGTTCATTGTTAAGGTTGTCTATGGGAGGCAGAAGAACTTTCTGACTCAAATCCCGATAGTTTGTCACTGTGAGTGAGGAGACAGTGAGCACTACCAATTGCAGGCAGGCCTATGGTAACCCACAACACCTCTGTTGTGTGTTGTAGTTATTGCTTCAGTGCTGTAATACCTGCTGTTTTTACAGGGGACCAACCTTTCTTGATGTCTGTAAGAGACCATGTAATTTTTGGAATCTCCCTTGATCCCGAGGTGAAGAGCAATGATGCCATGGTCCCCATATCAGGGATACAGCACGGTTATGATGTGGAATTCGATGACTCAGAGCAGTTCATCTATTGGGTTGAGAATCCGGTACGTTTCAGATGCGTTCAGTGTGTATGGTCTTTATTTAAGACAAAGTTTCCTCAGGGAATTACAGCAAGGCGTTTAAAGGCGTTCCTGGGAACTTTGGATTAGAAGAATCCTTGCTTCTGGGTCAAATGTTTCTCCAGCACCCTTCTGGTTGAGAGTCTTTTCCTTTCTTCACGGAAGCAATCTGCCACAATGGGAAAAGAGCCAGGGGAAAGAGGGAAAAGAGGCAGGAGAAAGAAAGAAGGAATAAAGAGATCTTTGTGTTTGCTGTCTGTCTTGCTTCATGACTTCTGAGCCACTTCAGAATGTGGTTTTAATTTTTAGTTTTGAGACTCTGTACGGAGAGTTTTTTCCAGAAAGGTCAGGTACTCAACTTTGCTCATTTTTTATGATGAGTGAGGAGCATGGAGAAGACGCCGGCAGCCAGCTGTAGGGAGAGAAGAGGAGGCATCTGTGGAGGGCCTGGGCTGTGTCTCTGTCTCAGGTCAGTTCACCAACCTTATATTTTTTTTTCCAGGGTGAAATCCACAGAGTGAAGACTGATGGCAGCAACAGGACAGTGTTTGCTCCTCTCTCTCTGCTGGGGTCTTCTTTGTGCCTGGCCTTGGACTGGGTATCAAAAAACATTTATTATACCACTCCTGCAAGTCGGTCTATCGAGGTAATGCTTCTGTTATTATTTAGGTACCAACTTTGCTGTTAGATTCATATAGGATATATTCTCAGGCATGGTGGCTCCTGTACTTGGAAGGCTTAGGCAGGAGGACTGCTAATGATTTCAAGGCCAGCTTGGGCTACAGAGTGAGATCTTGTCTCAAGCCCCATACTAAAAAATAAACTAAAAAAACACCTACAAAACAAAACAGCAGCAGCAGCAACAACCACCACCACTACCACCAAAAAAATACCAGCAATTCTTTGGGAAATAAAAGCTACTTTATAAAAATAAGTTAACAGAACATCCTATTATTCTATATTGTTTCCTACAAATTATCAATTCCACTGGGCCCTATAAAGGATACGAAGAAAACTAATTAAAATAGAAGAAATACTGCATCAGTTATCAACCAAGTTTATAGCTAACTCTCTTCCCAGATAAGAATCTCACTATGGCTCCAGTGTAGTTTTTCTAACAGTGAAAGATAGAATGGAAACTTGATTCTAATTCCTCTCCTCTTTGAGATAAGTGTTCTTTTATCTCAGCTCTCAGAAGAAATTCTAGATGCAGGGTAGGATTGAAATCACATGAAGTAAGCCCCTGTCACCAGTATTGGTTTTCTCCACTCTGAGACAAGAATAACATGTGTAGGAATATTAATTTATGCTAGTTTTGAAAGTGAGAAGGGTTTTATGAGGGAGTAGTCAGTAGACCTGGTCATTGACATATAGCTGGTCAGTTGACCACTCTTTGGTTTGTTTGGGGGGAGCCATTTTGGCGATGAGGAGGCGCACAGCAGCTTGGTACAGGCCGCAGAGGAACAATACCTCATAGTTTACAAGTCCACAATGATCTAATGGCTAGTGATTCACAATGACTGAGACATTTACAATAGGCACAAATGCCAATTTGTGGAATATCTCAAAGCAAATAGAATCAACGGTGTGGTGGGATTTTGAAGGCCCATCTCGTGCAAGCATTTTTACATAAGCAACTGAGGTCACAGAAGTCAATAAATGGTTAGCTCAATGACAGAATGAGTGCAGAAACCTAGACCTTTCTATCTCCATTTGACAATGCCAGAAGATATTTCTCATCATCAAAAGTTTACCAAAACATGATGTGCTGCTGAGAATCACATTGCTAAAACCAGAGGCCCTCACAGAAAGTGGCAATGAATATACTCTCTTTCTGTGACTTCGCTGATTGCTTTACATTTCCCAAGGCTTCGAGTAGTTGTCATCCCAGAACAGGTAAAATGAGCAGCCTCAGGAAACCCTGAGCACGCATGTGTGTTATCAAGTGACGAGGGCACTTGAACTGCAGAAAGCTATCTAGTTTATAACTGAGCTTCCAGTGCAGCATGATACAGTGGGGAGAATCCAGGTTGGCATGCAGTTCAGCCTGGCCTTGGTCTATTTTACTTGCATATTTTATTCATTCAGCAGATACTAGTAAATATTTTCTATGGATTGGTAGCCTGGTTGGTATTGGATATTCAAAGATGATCAAAGCACTTTTTTTCCATTTTAAGAAGTTCACACAGAAAGCAATAATCTTGTTCCAGCATGAGAAAGCAGTAATATAAAATGCTATTAACAAGAGGGTTGTGGAAAGCTTGTTAGTTCCTATTCGAGCTGACCCTGGAAGGTGACCATATACCTACTTCTAAGAAAAACAATATGGATCCTAGGTCAGCCCATGGAGGCTAGATCGTAGTAGACTAGGTATGCTCCACGGTTGGTGATTCAGTCTCTGAGAGCTCAAGGGTTCAGGTTGGTTTACTCTGTTGATGAATATTAAAAAAAAAAAAAAAGAAAAAAACAATATGGAAAAGGCAGAGGGAGAAAACCCTGGGATAAAAGAACAGAATTAAACAAAGAAGCAAATATGTGTTATGAATGGAGACAGCAATGAAACCTCCAGTCATAACTGTTTGACATTGACAAATGATTCCTGACCTTGCTAAATCTCATAGCACAATAAGTAAAAATGTCGAGCCAACTATCACTGTATTCAAAATGGAGATTACCCATCCAAGGGTCTGTATTGGTTAATCTCTTAGGTAATATGAATTTAAAGTATTTTTCCGATGAACGCATAGAAAATAGATAGAATGTGTGTTTATCTGTATGGTTCTAGCACGGGTGAAACACACTTCATTCCATGTTGAAAATAGGAGTGGGTGCTGAAGAAGCTGCTTTCCACTAGGGGTAGCTGCACGCCAAGTCACTGAAAAAAATGTGTAACTTAAGAGGGAAGCCTACAGGTGGCTGTGTGAGAGAACTTGAGGTAGAATAGAAGCCAAGGAGAATGGACTTAATGTTACCCAAGGAGACCGTTAGGCTCAGAAAAGGTAGGAGATTGTAACGGAAAGAGGCAATTTGAAATGAGAAAAATTACTGTAGTTCAAGCAGGAATTAGAGATGCTAGACAGGGTACAGAATGAGGGAGAAATGTAGCACCTACACGCTTGCATGCTGTATTTGTGCCTTTGTGTGTGTGTGTGTGTGTGTGTTTGTATGTGTGTGGTTGAAGGAGGAAAAGAGAGAGGTAAACATTAACACAGACATAATCTATAGCCAATAGCAACTTTACAGACAAACCTTGAGTGTAAAGGAACAGGATAGGCAGTGACTTCTAGGTTTATTCTTCAGTTGGGAAGCACTTTGCTGTCAGTGCAGCACATTGAAGCCCTGTTCATGGAGGCCATAAGAGAATGTTAGATCCTCTGGAACTGGAGTCATAGGCACTTACGAGCCAAAACGTGGATGCTGAGAACTTATACTAGGATCCACGGGAAGAGCAACCAGTGCTCTCAAACAAACACTGAGCCATCCCCTCAACCCTGATTGTGCTTTTAAAATCCTCATTGTCACTGAGATTATTCCTTCCAGCTCTAGAGAGGAGAGAGGAAGCAGGAGCAGTATAATGAGGGATCGTGGGTGTCTCGTCCCATCTCAATCCTGGCCATGCTTTAGCTTTAGCTTTGTATCCCACCTGTCTTTATTTCCATGAAAGAAATTAAGTTCTAATACGTGATTTTGGACTGTAGGTGTTGACACTCCAGGGAGATACGAGGTATGGAAAAACCCTGATTACCAATGATGGCACCTCTCTTGGCGTTGGTTTCCCAGTTGGCATAGCTGTTGATCCTGCACGTGGGTAAGTGATACCAAGTGGCAGTATGTTCCAGTCTGCACCATCTATATCTGTCATCTATGTCATCACCGTCTATGCCCTGTTCTGTCTGATGACGTGTCCTGTTAACATTTCAAACTGTAAGATATGTGACATTTGAACAAAGTAGACTCCAATGAGGAAGAGCTGTCACTGTGAAGAACGGTCATTCTGGATTACATTGAATGTGAAGGATATAAGCTGTATCTTCTTTTAAGTTCAAGCAAAGAATACTTCATGTTGCCTAGGCAGGAATTGTAGGGATTAAACAATACAAGACAGAACAGTGAACAGTGCGTTCTGACTTATCAGAACTTAAAGGCTGAGTAGACGGGAAATTTTACCATCCTGTCTTCAGTACCATCTGAAATGGCATGTAGCCCCCTTCCCCACTCCCATAACAGAACTACGGAGACAGTGGCAGGACACTGGTAAAATGCTCCTCTACATCATGTTGCCCTTATCTATTTCCTGGTTCACAAAGCACTCATATTTTTTCATGGTTCTAGGAAACTGTATTGGTCAGACCAAGGGACAAACAGTGGGGTTCCTGCCAAGATTGCAAGTGCTAACATGGATGGAACATCTTTAAAAATTCTCTTCACTGGGAACATGGAACATCTGGAGGTTGTCACCCTGGACATCCAGGAGCAGAAGCTCTACTGGGCAGTCACCAGCAGAGGCGTGGTATGAGTGCCTTTAGTTTTCACTATCTGTAGGGTGAACGGCTGTGTGATTCTGAATGTGCTGAGTTCTTGGCTGCTTGAACCAGGGCCTTACTGTTGAACTTTCTCTTGACGATGCTCTCCTAAACCGTAGTCTTGTACCCCACTGCCCCCTCTATGTGCAACATATAGAAATACAGAATGATTGTTATTCTTTTTTCCTATAAACCTTTGGTTTCATTTGGGATAAGATATCACCAGTTTCCATTTCTTACCTTTCAGAGACATTTATTTAATGTTTCAGTGATGTCACTCTTTTCTTTGAGAGCACTTTACGTTCTCCTGTTGCAGAGTACACACACACACACACACACACACACACACAGACATACACAACATACATACACACACACTACGTAGACACACACAGATATACATGACATCTCTCTTGGGAGACTGAAGAAGCATCTCAGTTCAGCAGCTAAAGACATGACATGGTTAATACACACCATTACACATAGTTACACAGAAATTTCCTCTGCTGATAATTTTAAACTCCAGAATAGAGCTTCTGTATTCTGTAACCAGTGCACTATCAGGTTCCATTTGAGACCTGGCCTTTGCTGTATGCTTATGTAGCTGATCTTGACAAAAAGAAGTGCTCAGGAATAATTAGTGATAAATTAGATTGTTTGTATGTTGAACATATTCTGGACTCTTTCAACAGTAGAGATTTTAGATTCTTGACACTGATGTTAGCCATAATGATCATGCAGTAGGCATTGCTGTTGGATCACCAGTTGCTAGCTTCGTTTCCAAGATGCCATTGTTCTTACTGTTACTAGTAATAGTATCATGAGCTACAGTTCTGGGCATCAGGGCACTTGCCAACTCTACTTAACACCAATGTACATATGTCCTCTGCTCTCCTGATACTCACAATGATGATGAAGTTGTGAGCCAGTGAGATGACTCAGTAGGTAAAGACACTTGCCAAACCCAGTGACCTGAGTTTATCCCCAAGACCCACATGGTAGAAAGAGGAAGTGCTTTGATTTTTCATATATGCAGATGGGTACATACTCCAAAACAATAAAAATATATCAGACTTGTAATACATGCATAAACACCTTCCATGCTTGGGTGTGCATGTATGTAACAATGAGGGGGTTCTTGTCACATGGAGTGGTCTCTGCATATAAGTTAGTACTGGCTAGACAGCACTGGAACTCTTCCCTTCCTGTTCTTACCCACAGTGTCCTCCTGAACCTGTGAGCTGTATGCCCCACCTCTTGTTCCTGTCTAACGAGAATAGTCCTCCTGATTTAATCATTAAAAGTCCCTGCTTTTCATCATTACTTTGCCTTATGCCCAGACTTCTTATACGGCCACAATTCTGAGCCTTCTGGTCATGAGCGACTTGGCTATCATTCTGTTATTGGATTCTTTTTCATGTTTTTATAAAACCACTGTCTTTATAAAACCTCAGCTACCAATGTGATCTTTGGCCAGTTGAGAGCGCTGGCCAGTTGAGACAGCTTCAAGGTTTGTCTGCTCTAGTCATTGGCAGCCTAGAAGTTCAAGTTTTTTTTTTCTTCTTCTATGGTTTTTGGAATGTCATTTCTGGCATATAACCTTCGGAGTTCCCTTGTCTATGAGGTAGTGAATAATCCAGACCTTACTGTCTCTGTCAGCTGTGCCCAACTGGATTGCTGATGCAAAGAAAGTATAAAGAGACAGGCTTTTGGACCCGGGTTAAGCCAGCTACAGTCCCCTACACTCCTCAGAAGCAGAACACTTGATTCTTTCTCAATAGACAACAGCCATTTTGACTTCACACCATAGTATCATGCTTGGCTCCCATCCAGTAGGGCTGTCCTATAATTCTGGGGAACATGTCTCCTATCCTGATTAAAGAAATCATGGGTAAAGATGTTATGGCCAGTGTCTATCAGGTACTGCAGGATGGTTTGTGCTTGGACATTTCTATTTGTTCTTAAGCATGCTGTGAGTGGGCTGGTGAGATAGTTGGCTGTATGTAAGAGGGAGTCAGCTAATGGGCTTGAACGGTCAAAGACAAGGATGTTGGTCTGTTCACTGTATTCCTGATGGACGCATTCCATAACAGGTCTGAGAAATCTGAAGAAAGGATAGAGTACCACAGAAATGAAAGAGAATATATATATATATATATATATATATATATATATATATTATATATATATATATATGTTTTGTTTTTTGGTTTTTTGGTTTTTCGAGACAGGGTTTCTCTGTGTAGCCCTGGCTGTCCTGGAACTCACTCTGTAGACCAGGCTGGCCTCGAACTCAGAAATCTACCTGCCTCTGCCTCCCAAGGGCTGGGATTAAAGGCGTGCGCCACCACTGCCCGGCTGCAAGAGAATATTAATTTAAACGTGTTCTCATATTTCATTCAGTATGAATTAGCCAAGTAACGAGAATTCTGATCTTTCAGATTGAAAGAGGAAATGTGGACGGTACAGAGAGGATGATCTTGGTGCACCACCTGGCCCACCCGTGGGGCCTGGCGGTCCATGGCCCCTTCCTTTATTATTCTGATGAACAGTATGAGGTCATTGAAAGAGTCGACAAGTCTTCTGGGAATAACAAAGTAGTCTTCAGAGATAACGTTCCGAGCCTGAGGGGTCTTCGGGTTTATCACCGTCGCAGTGAGTACTTGTCCTGTGTGATGCATAGTTGCATGTCTGCACCCTCACATATAGAAGCCTCTTTCCACACTGTGTAGTTCCTGGTGCATGTATGCACATGCATGCAGAATTACTTGATGTATTTGACAGTTAAGTGTCTGATTCATCTGGCATCTCAAAGGCCAGAATTGGCTTCAGAGTAAACTTACTCCTATTCTTGTTGATTTTCAGAGACAGGGGTGCTGACCCTGCTTTTTTTTTTTACTTTATAGCATTCCTAAGTATATTATCTGTTTTTTATTGTCCAGATTTCTTATTGTAATAGAACTTCCATGAAGAGCAGTTGCTTTTTTATTTACTGATGTACACCGGTCTGTAAATGTTGGGACAGAATTTTTAGTCTTAACAGGAATACACCCCTCTCCCGACAAATTAACTTTTTTATTTTATTGATTCAGAGTCTTGAATATGAGTAAGACCTTGCACTCAGAGATCTGCCTGCCTCAGACTACCAAGCTTTTATTTAGCAATTCATAGGTTTTAGTCTCTAACCAATGAGAATCAGTAATGTTGTTTTTTATTTGCTATTTATTTTTTCTTGCATGTGATTAAAGATGTCCTTTAAATATCCTTATCTCATAGGTTGAAAGACAAGACGGTCTGTATATAGATTTCTGCCATCTTTAATCCTAGTGTGTTTTTTAGAGAAAGAAACAACACAACACAACACCGCTTCATCTTCTAACTGCCATGTACTGCTTCCTCCCAGTCCTAGCTAGGCATTCAAATAAATCCCTGTCTTCTAGTATTGATTTTAGCCTGCTGATCTTGTTTCATGCTTATTATTTTTAATAATATTTGGTTGACTCAATTTAAAAAAATGAGCTAGCCTGCCAAGCACATAAGATTACAGACGGATTTTGAATTCTTTTAGATGCTGCTGACTCTTCCAATGGCTGTAGCAACAACCCAAATGCTTGCCAGCAGATCTGCCTGCCCATACCAGGTGGAATGTTCTCGTGTGCCTGTGCCAGTGGGTTCAAGCTCAGCCCTGATGGTCGTTCCTGTTCTCCATATAACTCTTTCATGGTCGTTTCCATGCTGCCTGCAGTTAGAGGTTTTAGCTTGGAATTGTCTGATCACTCAGAGGCCATGGTGCCAGTGGCTGGCCAAGGTAAGGGAACTCCTAAATAAGTAAGGCTTGCTTCCATCTGGTGCCAGCTCCAGTGTGGTTGATAAACTTCAGTTCATCAGACTTTTCTGGAGGCAGTCAAACTCAGAGCTGAGCCAAGTCCTATCCCTGGAGTTTGCTCACTTAGAACTCTGGGGCGTGGCTAGAGGATCTACATTCCTAATGGGGCCAGATTTTGCTAGTTTATGAGAACCACAGGCCTAGAGGGGCAGAAAGCATAGCATGGATTTTTCATGAATTATTGCAGAATGGTTGTTCCGTAATGAGGTGTAGGCTTATTATACAGCATAATTCCACAAATATTCTTTTCTTGTAGTCCTGGTTGACCTGAAACCCAGGCTAGCCTTGAATTCACAGAGTTCTCACCTGTCTCTGCCTCCCGAGTGTTTGAATTAAAGGCATGTGCCACCACACCTGACTTTTAATCATATTTTTACTGCACTTATGTTTGCATACTCTGAATCTGTAAATATGTCCTTCGGATATGCTAAGGTGTGTGGCTAGAACTCAAGAATTTTCTAGTACCATAAGAAATATGCTAGAATATCCTTGCAAGGATATCTGTTTCAGAAACCCAAAGGTGGAGCTTAGTGGAATAGCGCTTGCTCTGTGGTAGCATTACGGGCCATGAATTTGCTCCCCAGCATTGCAAGGCCAAACCAAACCCAACAAGAAAAAGGAAACAAACTCAGAAGAAATAAATCTTGACAGCTAGTATTATGGAATCTTCTTAGAGTATGTTGTCAGTAATTTAGCTAAGGTGTTCAGTCAGTCACTGCATTGTAAAGAGGCATTTCCCCCTTTGATTATCTATTTCATTTGACTTGGGTCCTAGGAAGAACTTGTTCCCTAACCTACCCTTGATCCAATACTAAGCTGTCAGTGCATATGAGCAATAGTCGGCAGCCTCAGCCCCTTGCAGTTACATATTTACATGTATGTATACATGCAATAATAACAAAGGAAAAGACATATAGAAGCACATGAAAATAGGATGAGAACTTAGAGGCAGACAATGGAGAACAGTGGTCAGGAGCAGGATATTGATAATAGAGGTGCGAAGTTCTAATGGAGCACATTAGTCTGCACCATTAATAAATGCTAATAAGAAGGGGAAAGCGGGTGCCAGTTCAGCTGGCTGATTTTTCTTAAATGTTCTAGGACGAAATGTTCTGCATGCGGATGTGGATGTTGCCAATGGCTTTATTTACTGGTGTGATTTTAGCAACTCTGTAAGATCCTCTAATGGAATTCGTAGAATCAAACCCAATGGGTCTAATTTTACCAACATTGTCACCTACGGCATAGGAGCAAACGGAGTCCGGGGTGTGGCAGTGGACTGGGTAGCAGGTACGTGGTCTGGACCTTTGTTCCCATCTCTGCCCTCTGAATTGGTTTTTCTAGATAATCGATACGATCATTAAGACTAGGCTACATACTCACTAAATAAAAGGATGAGGTATTTTATTTGACAGATTAATTATGACAGAATCATTTCGTTTTCTATTTTTACTCAATCAAGCAGGAAAAATAGTAAATTGTGGGTTTGTAGTTTTCATCCTATGGTTGACAGCAATGTCTAGATTAGAAAGATCTAAAAATTATGACGAGGAAAGGCATTCACTTACTTAAATGTCAAGCAATTACAGATTCTTAATTGCTTCCTTGTTAATTCGTACAAAAATCATTGGGTGTTTCTCTTGGTTACTAATATGCCCAGCTCACTATTTCATTAACCTACTCAGGTTTGAATTACCACTCATTCCCACCAGTGCTTAGAGAACCACTACAGCACAAATTTTGTGAATATATTTTTAGTCAAAATGGATATCATTGTATATTATTGATCTTGATAAGTAGACATTGCTTTAATATAAACATGCATTATAAATAGTAAATCTAATAACTTAGCTAAATAAGATTTTAATGGATTCCTAATTCCCGTCCTGGAGTGTACTGTTTCTGATGGTGTGGGTAAATAGGGTCAGAATGGTATGGCCAGTAGGACAAAGGTAGCCCATTTTCTCTTTCATACCATTTTACTGTGACACACTTACGGTCATTCATTTGGGGTTCTCTGTGGCTGTTGTCATGTCACAATGACAGAGATGAACACTTGAGAGAGAAACCATTTATTTTGGCTGGGTGAGTTGGCTTATGCCTGCAAACTCAGTACCAGGGAGAGAAGATGGGAGTATCAGAAAAGAGTTAAGGGCATCCTCAGTTACATAGTGAACTCAACTCAAGCCAGGGATACAGGAAATCTCATTTCAACAAACAAACAAACAAGCAATCAAACCATATAACCCACAAGCCTAAAATACTACCTGGTACTATTTGACAGCCCTGGATTAAAGGAGGTAAGTACACAGTTATCACCATCAGCATCCCATCTCGAGTAGAGATATAATACACAGACACATTATCAGTTACATATTTCACATTGGACTAATTTTTCTGGCTATTTTTTGAGGCAGGCTGAGAAATGATATGTGCATAGTATTGATAGTTCAATAACTGACTTGACATGGATCAGTAATTTAGGATCCAGCATCTTCTATTCATCACATGCATTCATTTTATAGTACTTCACTTGTATAGTATGTTATTCTCAAATTTACATTATTCTTTAACACAAAAGGGAAGTGGGTTTTGGGTTTGTTGGCTATTAGAAAGTCAATGGATAAAAAACATCTACACTAGTTAGGAAGACTTAGTTAGAAAAGACCACATTAACCTTACATACAAAGAGCATTTGAGGGCATGTCTAGCAATCTGAGGTGGTTATGGGTGTTCTCTCTGCTCTTTTAGGCTGTAATACACTTTATACCATGATAAAGTGTATTTAGGCTCTTTGATAAGAATGTTAGAGACTCATATTTTAAGTAGAAGAAGAAAGAAATACACCTTTTAGTAGGAAGGAAGTTGTGCTGCTGGCTGTGAATTCTAATCTGAGTAAGAAGGAAGCTGAAGATTTTTGAGAAAATAAATTTTAAAAAAGTATTCCCTTTAATTCCCAAGCAAAAATGTTTATTTTTAGAAACTTCCATGGAAATTTATTGTCTTGAAAATACAATAAATTTGTTTATATTTGGTAGGTCTGTTCTAAGTGTTTATCTGGTTGTCTATTTAAAGCTTCCCACACTTGCCAATATTTCTGTGATCATACTTTTATTACGAAATTATTTTTCTTGGTTTCCCATTCATCAGCATCTTTTTTTTTTTCCCTTGTAGGAAATCTTTATTTCACCAATGCCTTTGTGTATGAAACCTTGATAGAAGTGATACGGATCAATACCACATACCGCCGTGTTCTCCTCAGGGTCTCAGTGGATATGCCCAGGCATATTGTTGTTGACCCCAAGCATAGATATCTCTTCTGGGCCGACTATGGGCAGAAGCCAAAGATTGAACGCTCTTTTCTTGACTGTACCAATCGAACTGTACTTGTTTCTGAAGGCATTGTCACCCCTCGGGGCTTGGCAGTGGACCATGACACTGGCTATATTTATTGGGTTGATGATTCCTTAGATATAATTGCCAGGATCCATCGTGATGGAGGAGAATCTCAAGTGGTTCGTTATGGCAGTCGTTACCCAACTCCTTATGGCATCACTGTCTTTGGAGAGTCCATCATTTGGGTGGATAGAAATTTGAAAAAAGTCTTTCAAGCTAGCAAGCAACCAGGGAATACAGATCCACCAATAGTGATAAGAGATAATATCAACTTGCTACGTGATGTGACCATCTTTGATGAGCATGTCCAGCCCCTCTCACCAGCAGAGCTTAACAATAACCCTTGTTTGCAAAGCAATGGTGGGTGTTCCCACTTTTGCTTTGCGTTACCTGAGTTGCCTACCCCCAAATGTGGATGTGCTTTTGGGACTCTGGAAAGTGATGGCAAGAGCTGTGCTACTTTCCGAGAAGATTTCCTCATCTATGCCTTAAATAATTCCTTGAGAAGTTTACACTTTGACTCTCAAGACCATAGCCTACCTTTCCAAGTGATAAATGTGGAAGGAACTGCCATTGCGCTGGACTATGACCGCAGAAATAATAGAATCTTCTTCACACAAAAGTTAAACTCTATCCGTGGACAGATTTCCTATGTCAGCCTGTATTCAGGGACCAGCTCTCCAATTGTCCTGCTGTCAAGTAAGTGCACACCCAGGTTAGGGTTTACCTTGCCAGTAGATAGATACAAGGAGGGCCACATACTGAGTTGTCTTAATGCCCTTTGAGCTTCTAACATCTTCTTATGAGTATGTGTCTCTCTACTTGTGTGTATCCAGATATAGGGGTTACTGATGGCATTGCCTTTGACTGGATAAATAGAAGAATTTATTACAGTGACTTTTCAAATCATACAATAAATTCCATGGCCGAAGATGGATCTAATCGCGCTGTGATCGCCCGAGTTTCCAAACCAAGAGCTATTGTATTAGATCCTTGCCGAGGGTATGCCAAGGTCTTCTTGATTTATCTGCTTATTTGAGGATGGAGTGGGAACTAGAAATTAGTTTATGTGCATTGAGAATAATAATAATGTATAAATTTGCACAGAGACAGAGCTTTTGGTGACTTTTCCTGGTCTGACTTAGAGCATCCATTTTGGCAACATAGTGTGGAAAAGAATGAATACTTCTTTACTTACCTGTATATTGATGGCTATTACAATCAATGAATATTTCCACTGTAAAAAGTATCTTTAAAAGCTTCCTTGTTGTGAATTAATTATGCCCTCTGTTTGACTAACTAGGTACATGTATTGGACTGACTGGGGTACCAATGCCAAAATTGAGAGAGCCACACTGGCAGGAAACTTCCGGGTCCCCATTGTGAACACCAGCCTGGTTTGGCCCAATGGACTCACTTTGGACCATGAGACTGACCTTCTCTACTGGGCAGATGCTAGCCTGTAGGTGTCTCTGAATCATGTGGCTGCTAGACATAGAAGGACTTGCTCAGTGTGATGATAATCTGATAAACCAGAGAGATAATTGCCTAAAGTTGTAGGAACTATTTTATGTTCTTGCTTGGTGACTGAGAATTTGTCTATATCCTATGACATCTAAATCTCTGCATCACTAAATGTAACTATACTTATAATGGAATCACTCAGTGTCTGACTATAGGCCTCAGATTTGAATAATGTGTCTGCTGGTTTGGGCTCCCTTTGCAAATCAGTCTTTTTCTCTGTCATGCGTCTCAGCGAATTTCACTTGCAAACTCCCTTTTAAGCACTTGTAACATAATTATGGGATGTCTCCAAGTAACTGCATTGTAGTCATCCTGATTGAAGAGTTCAAGAGATGAAATGATTTTGTTCATTACAGTCGTTTGTCTGCATGTTTGTTTCCTTGCAGATTCTGGCCTTTGTGATGAAATATTCTGATTTTTTTTTTCTCTTCATTCTCTTATTTGAACCATAGCAACGATGTTCTGTGTTATTCTAAGTAAATTCCTCAAAGTAATCAGTATCATTAAAGGAAATAAATTCTTTTTATTTTTTTGCTTTTTTTTTTTTTAAATTTTTTTTGCTATTTTTCATACCAGGTCCTGTGCATTATGCAAATCCTTTCTTGGATTGTTTCTACTTCTAATGTTAGCCTGGCTCTTATGAAATGATATATGTAGGCTATTGTATAAGCAAATAAAGGCCTACCATCACCAAGAAAGAGACACATATCACGTACCATATATGTCTGCACTACTTGACTAGACATTTGAAGCAGTCCTAACCATTATAATTATTTTTTCCACTTAGCAATTACTTTTCTTTCTCTTTGCTTCAGGCAGAAAATAGAGCGCAGTACTCTCACGGGCTCAAACCGAGAAGTTGTAGTCAGCACTGCCTTCCATTCCTTTGGCTTGACTATCTATGGCCAGTACATTTACTGGACAGACTTTTACACCAAAAAAATCTACCGTGCTAACAAGTACGATGGGTCAGATCTGATCACAATGACCACTCGTTTGCCCACCCAGCCTAGTGGTATTTCCACAGTTGTCAAAGCCCAGCAGCAGCAGTGTAGCAATCCTTGTGACCAATTCAATGGAGGATGCAGCCATATCTGTGCTCCAGGTAAGGGGCTGAGCAGGAAGATGAAAACAGGAATTTAATGACAAAGGACCACCATAACAATGACAAGTACACTTGGTGAGAGAAGCTGCAAGGGTATATTACCTTCAAGAAGAAAAAGAAATTGAAATTCTCAATTTCAGATTATTTATCAAGTGGACTAAGGGTTATATTTTGAGAGGGTTGTATTGTGGGTTATTGTTCCGTTCTACATGGATTGGCTTTGTAAAGGCGGTTTAAGTGGAAACTTGTTGAAGGGAAAGAGTAAGATGAAAGGTTTATCGTTCTGACTAGAATAGGAGTTCCATTAATGTAATTTTTCTGTTTAGGAGGTATCATCTCTAGTTTGGTAGAACTATGAATCCCATGGAGGACAGTTTCATAGAAATATGTACTTTGAGAATTCTTCCATGGGAGTCATTGTGTAGATAGACAGAGAGCAGTTGTTTTTAATGGAAAAAGAGGTCAGAATATAGTTGAAAGGTAGATGATGTCTTAGTTATTTTAAGTGATTATATGCACATGAATACAGACACATTTTTCAAGACAGAATCTTGATATATGTTTTAGTTAGGGTTTTACTGCTGTGAACAGACACCATAGCCAAGGCAACTCTTATAAGGACATTTAATTGGGGCTGGTTTACAGGTTCAGAGGTTCAGTCCATTATCATCAAGGTGGGAACATGGCAGCATCCAGGCAAGCATGGTGCAGGCATAGCTGAAAGTTCTACATCTTTATCTGAAGGCTGCTAGCAGACTACTCCCTTCTAGGCAGCTAGGATGAGAGTCTTATAACCCACACCCACAGTGACACACCTACTCCAACAGGGCCACACCTTCCAATAGTGCCACTGCCTGGGCCGAGCATATACAAACCATCACAGATGGTGTTTCATCTCTAAGACGTCATACATGCCACTCTGGAGGAGTCTAAGAAAGGTTCCTGTGGTCATGCTTTGCTTCTCTCTGCCTCAGGTCCAATGGGGCTGAGTGTCAGTGTCCACACGAAGGCAGCTGGTATCTGGCCAATGATAACAAGTACTGCATGGTGGACACAGGTGCCCGCTGTAATCAGTTCCAGTTCACCTGCCTCAATGGGCGTTGCATCACTCAGGAATGGAAATGTGACAATGACAATGACTGTGGTGATGGCAGTGATGAGCTGCCCATAGTCTGTGGTAAGCTGGGCTCAGGGTTGGTGTTTGGAGCTAAGATGTTGTTGTGCAACTGTTTGACACAAAACACTGTATGGATGGCTTTTCTGTTGGAGTCAAAAACGTTCACTCTAGTAACCCAGACTGTATTTCTGTTTAAGCACCTCCGTGTAGATGAGTAAAGTCATTAGATTAAAATCCTGGTGTTAACATTTCTAGTCTCTGTAGAGGTTGAAAATATTGCTCAGGTAGTCTGTCTATAAAACAATGGCTACCAGAGATCTTGTAAGAAGCAAGAGAACAGGCTGTGGACATGATAATATGGCACTAAGGGCACCAGGGGGTTACCGTTATCATTTTATTACACTGTTGCTAACTGTCCCTCTTTAGCATGCCTTTCTGCGTTTGAGATATACGTGAGAATTATGTACAAATGAAGTGACTTCCATCGCTCACTTAAAATGCTTTCTTTCTTTAAAAGCACTTTGCATCCAGTCAGACTTTCAGGCATTTCTTTGTCTTAGAAGCGAGACAAACTGTAACCCTAGGAATGTTACAATGTTAACTTTACAAATTGTAACTAGAAGCCATCTTCTCTCAATGTCTTTTTTCCTCCCAGCCTTTCACACGTGCCAATCAACAGCCTTCACTTGTGCCAATGGGCGATGTGTGCCATACCACTATCGCTGTGATTATTACAATGACTGTGGGGACAACAGCGACGAGGCAGGATGCCTGTTCAGGAACTGCAACAGCACCACAGAGTTCACTTGCAGCAACGGGAGGTGCATTCCTCTCAGTTATGTCTGCAATGGTATAAACAACTGCTATGATAATGACACCTCAGATGAGAGAAACTGCCGTAAGTGTATCTTAAGTCCTTCCTTTGGGTCTGTGGTCCTACGTTAGGACACAGGAGATGATTTTTTTCCATAAAATCTATGGCTTTCTGAAAAAAAAAACAAAACAAAACAAAACAAAAAAAACCTAAGTGTTTGTAATAGTCAAGTAAATGATTATAAAAATATATCTACCTAATATTTGAATTGTTTGCTTAATTTGATGGATCTGTATATATCTGCTATATTAAAAACTCACCTCATGAACATGTTTCTTTGCTACCCCAAGAACCAACTTGGGCCCCTCTGGTAACCACCACCAGCCTGAACTGTGCCTTTCTGCTTACTTAGAACTGATTTGGACCCTTCCCTGGGTCTGTTAACGTTGACGTTGTTTATGATATATTTGGTAGTTCTGATCCAACTGTCTATTTGGTTGTCTTTTTAAAGCTCCCCACACTTGCCGGCCAGATTTCACAAAATGCCAGACTACAAATATTTGTGTTCCCCGAGCTTACTTGTGTGATGGAGACAATGACTGTGGAGACGGGAGCGACGAGAACCCCATTTACTGCGGTGAGTATGACAAAGCTGCCTCGGCCCTCTGTGGTTCCAGAGGAGTGACCGTGCAGCACAGAAACGTCCTAGGTTTAATACTGAGTCTGTATGTAGACGTGGAAGGCAGTTGCTTTAAGATAGGAGTGGAGTGTTGGGAGAAGTCTCCTGCTTCAAATGTATTTTTCTGGAAACCTGTTAGTGTCCCAGGCCTTTACCCCTCAATCTGTATTTGTATTATTAAAAGTTATTACTCCTGAGTATTATGGTCGTGATCTTGAGTAGCTTAGTTTTGTTGAAACAATTTCCTCTGTGAACAGTGGAAGTGAAAAAGTTTTTTTTTTCCAAGTTTAATAATTTTGAGAATAATTAGTATGAACAGATGTATCTTTTAAAAATTTAGCAGTTTCTTGTAGCTGAATTTCTGATCTCATCCTGAGGAAACCAAAGGTTATCACAAAAATTTGCCTGAGCAGTAATCAGGTACAATAATAACAGCAACCCAAAGAAATGGAATTTGGCTTGCAGCATCACGCAGGGTTGGGCAGGTTGGAGTTACTGCTTTGCTAACAAGTGTTTGCCCACAAATCCATCTGGCATTATTACGGCCCAGGCTAGGGGGAGCCTTGTAGAGTAGAAGAGTAAGACTCCATTCAGAACAAAAACTCATTCCAATATTTGTGCCCACACACATAAAGATCGAATGCAGCTGTCTGTCTCCTTTGCCCTAACGATTCTGAGTTACAGTGAGTAGGTGAGAGTTTACTAACTTTTGAGAATTATGATTAACAAATTGTGGTGAGGGACAGAATTGAGAGTAATATTATTTTAATAGAATTCACTTAGTTAAAAAGTTAAGCGAGGCATGGTGGCACACACCTTCAATCACGGCACTTGGGAGGGAGAGACAGGCGGAGGATCTCCTCAGTGAGTTTGAGGCTAGCCTGGTCTTCATAGTAAGTTCCAGTACAGCCAGGGCTAGGAACTTTTTCTTGAAAAAACAAACAAAATAAACCAAAAAAAAAAAAACCAAGAAAAAAAATCAAGACTTATTTCACACAGTTTTACAGCACAATGACTTTTTTTGATATTTTAAAATCTAATAAAAATTGATAGGTTATTGGGACAGGATCTTACTATTTTGCCTGGGTTGTCCTTGAACTCAGTGTGCAGGGATCTTCCTGTCTAGGACTTGCTGGACAGTCAAGAATGTTTACCTGGCTAGGCCCTCTTGGTATGTTCTAACAATAGAACTTACATCTTGCCGGGCAGTGGTGGCGCACGCCTTTAATCCCAGCACTTGGAGGCAGAGGCAGGCGGATTTCTGAGTTCGAGGCCAGCCTGGTCTACAGAGTGAGTTCCAGGACAGCCAGGGCTACACAGAGAAATCCTGTCTCGAAAAACCAAAAAAAAAAAAAAAAAAAAAAAAAAAAAGAACTTACATCTTGTATTTATGGAGTCTTGATTAAAAATTCAGGAGAACTGGGAAATATTTCCCTCTTGTATCTTATTTATTTATTTATTTATTTATTTATTTATTTATTTATTTAATATGACTACACTGTAGCTGTCTTCAGACACACCAGAAGAGGGCATCAGATTCCATTACAGATGGTTGTGAGCCACCATGTGGTTGCTGGGAATTGAACTCAGGACCTCTGGAAGACCAGTCAGTACTCTTAACCACTGAGCCTTCTCTACAGCCCCTTCCCTCTTGTATCATATGCACCTGCAGCCCCATAGAAAGGTATAGACAAGGCCTTTTCCCAATGGCAGCAATTAACCAGTTCAAGGATACAGGCAGATGGGCAACAGATGGGAGCCTGCTTGTGTTTTACTCTTGTGCCTGTCCTCCAGCCTCACACACATGCCGCGGCAACGAGTTCCAGTGCACCTCCCCTCAGCGGTGTATTCCAAGCTATTGGTTCTGTGACGGTGAAGCCGACTGTGCGGATAGCTCCGATGAACCTGACACTTGTGGTAAGAGTCAGCAACCATGTGCAGCTTAGTGTGCAGCTAGAGCAGCTGGGGCCCCTCTCACACATCAAATGCTGGAGCCACACTGCTGGCTACTCGCCCTCCCTGCTCCTGCTCCCAGAAGGGATGCCAGAAGCGTTAGTAGGTGCTCATCAGTGAGTGGCTACTGCAGACACGTGGGCAGCTGATGAGACTACGGAGGCTGTTAGTTGATGCTGATACATTGGGATGGTGATGCATCCAGTGGATCGCCTGGCTTGCAGCTCAATTCTAGCTGACTCTCAGTTGGAGTTTATGAATTTTGTTAGAGCCTTTTAAGACAGTAGGAGGATTCAAAAGTGACTGGATTCTTCATATACACAGGGAAGGGCTCAGAGCAGGCATGCTCTTCTTATACTAACTTGTGGAGTGAGGTGCCCTGGCCCTGTTGGGCAGCTAGAAGTCCATGTTCATTATTTGTATTCAAAGCTTGCTTTTTACTGTCACAAATTCTTAGATGCATCTATGCAAATTTATTAGAAGTAATTGTAAGCATTTAAAGATGTAATTTCTGAATTGCTTTCTTAATCTGTCAGAAAATCCTTGCTGTGTAGTATCTAGAAAAGTATGGTTAAGACAGTGACTTGTCTGTATAGATGAATGTCACAGATCATCCATGGCTACTTTGTTTCATGCTGGAATGGCAATACCAACTAGGCACAGCAGACCATGGAGCTACAAGGCCACCTCAGTATTCTCTACTGAGTTAAGTCTACTCATTCTCATGTAGTCTTCATACTTCTCTTTAATGATTTATAGTATTCCTCAGATTGGTATATTATTAAGCATTTAGATTGTTTTTTTTTTCTCTTGTATTATTGCACTGTATAACATATATATAAAGCCCTTGCCAGGGTTCATTAGCATAGTTTTAGAGTTAAATTCATGTGGTTTCCATTGAGTTCTAAGAGTTTAATTCTACGGTTTGTTTGTTTTTTGCTTTGTATCCTCACTTCACACTGACAAATGTGTAGAAAATAAGGTGTACACAGAGTTGAGAATCTGCAGAGAGAGGAGATAGTAACTTTATAACTTTGAAATTAACTCTAATGTATGCTTTATTGCTTAAAACATACAAATAGGAATTTTCAAACCAAATCATAGTAATAGCAGTTAGTAGCTGTGTTCTGCACCTCCCCACTGTAATAACCCAAATAAGTGTCCGTAGATCTTACAATCTGCACTTTGGTTCACTATTTTTCCCCGAGTCTATATGCAGTTCACTGTCAGCCTTCTCTGTGTATCGGAGATGATGTTATTCTCCACAGTATACTGCTGTCCTGAAGACCTCTCTTGTGTTTCTCTACCACATTCATAAAATCATTTGTAAAATCAATTCAAAAGCTTCTGACAGCCGTAAGGTTTCATGTATTCCTGTGCCTATGTGAGAAAGCTTCTCATTGACATAAACTGTACTTGAATGTCCTTGCTGGAGACTACAAAGTAGCCATCCCAGTCTGAGAGTTCCTCTCTTGTCAGGGCATTCTGCGAACAGCTGCTCGCCACACAGTTCCAGTGCGATAATGGCAGGTGCATCTCAAGTAGCTGGGTCTGTGATGGTGATAATGACTGCGGAGACATGAGTGACGAGGACCAAAGGCATCACTGTGGTAAGTGAAGGCGGATAACTCCTGTAGATTCACATTCCAGGGAAACTCAGAGCTGATTTTCTGGTTGGAGGGCCCAGTTATCAGAAAATCCTGTTGAATGAAGAATGCACACTAATAGAATGTTACCTTTATTTCCTGCTGTTGGACACCATCGCTTACATTTTACAGTGATGCAAAGTGGCTCGGTGCTCATTCTCATTCACATCCGGCTAATGGGGATTCTGTCTTATACTTCTGGAGTAGGTGACGGGAACTCAGTTGGTCGTTCCTGATAGCAGTGGCAGCCAGTTACCCTAGGAGCTACGATGGGGTGGGAAGTTGTAGTTTCATCAGTGAGTTCATTTCTGAAAGTCATTGTTTTCATGTTTTTTCAAACAGTGTATTTTGATCAACACAAATGAACTCAATGGAATTTTTGTGTGAGTTTGTTTCATTTTGCTTTGTTGAGACTTTTTGTCTTGGCCTTTTGTCTATTGACTCTAATTAAATCTTTTGTTCCTTGTCTTTTTTTTTTTTTTTTTTTTGTTTGAGAGAAAGAGAAAACATAAAGTTGTGGATTTGGGAGGTGAGGAGGATCTAAGAGTAGCTGGGATAGGGGAAGATATGATCAAAATATATTGTACAAAAATTTTCTTAAAACTATTTTAAATTATAGAAAAAAAGTGGTTACTCTCATAATACTAGTACCACATTTTTAAAAAATTATTGCCAGCAAAATATGAAGTTGCTGCCTGAGGGACTTTAGTTAGCATTGTGGCACAGTAAGGACAGAGGTCCCTGATGCTTGTATTTGGTAGTGAACTCACTTGCTGAGGCCAGAGCTCTATATCTGCTCTGTATTCATGACTTACATGAACTATTTTCTCCCTTTTTCTTTTACGTCTTGTTTGCAATGGATTGAAGAAGATGTGAACGATTCTGAATCAGATCTCACCTCCCTCCTAGTTGCCTTTCTGGCAACTCTGGCCTCTCTTAACTCTCCTCTTCGTTTGGGCAGTGCTCGAGATATGTTTTCAAAACCTCTACTTTAGAGGAGAAAGTTCTCTTCTGGTCTCTTTATCTATCTGGTGTCCTGTCTTTGAGATGTCCAGTTAGCCATTTTGAACTCTGTTTTCTCACACATCAAATTGGCACCAGAATACTAATCTCATTTTGTGCTTATATGGTTATACAGTTGAATATGAGGCATGGTGTTAAAATGTAAGATATTTGTTCAATCCTTCAGAAGAAGGGAAGGAAGGATTGTAGGAGCCAGAAGGGTCAAAGACACCACAAGAAAACCTACAGAATCAGTCAACCTGGACTCAGAGAGGATCCACAGAGGTTGAATGGTCCATCAGGGAGACTGCATGGGTCTAACCTAGGCCCTCTGCATATATGTTACAGTTGTGTGGCTTGGTCTTCTTGTGGGATTCTTAACAGTGGGAGCGCAAACTATCTTTGACTCTTTTATCTGCTTTTGGGAACCCTGAACTCCTATTGAGTTGGCTTATCCAGCCTTAATATTAGGGGAGGTGCTTAGTCTTGTCGCAACTTGATATGACATGTTTGGTAGATATCCCTGGGAGGCTGATCTTACTAAGGAATGGAGGAGGAGGAGTGGATGGGGAGGGGAGGAGGGAGAGAGAGACCAGGAGGAGAGGAGTAAGGGAAAACTTCAGTCAGGGTATACTATATGAGAGAAGAGATCAATTGTTAAAAGGCATTTGTTCAAATTTTAAAAATGGAAGTCGTTTTCCAGAACCTTATGGGAAAAATATGTTTTAAAGTAAATCTCACAGAAAAGTAGGCAGAGGTTTTTTGTGTTGAGATTTTGCTTCTGAAAAAAAATCCTGACTCAAACAATTGAGATAGAGCCTTTAGAGGTATTTATAGTACTGCCCTGCCCATATGATTTGTCAGGGTGTTAAAGATTATAAAGGAAGCTTTCCCAAGCTCTGAGGGACTCTTGTCTGCTTTGGTTTCAGAGCTGCAGAACTGTTCCAGTGCTCAGTTTACCTGTGTAAATAGCAGACCTCCAAACAGGAGGTGCATCCCACAATACTGGGTCTGTGATGGAGACGCGGACTGCGCGGATGCCCTGGATGAGCTGCAGAACTGCACCGTGAGAACCTGCTCCGCAGGAGAGTTCAGCTGTGCAAACGGACGGTGCATCAGGCAATCATTCAGGTGAACTGGGATTCAAACACACCTCTCTACACCCTAAATATTCACGGGGGCAGGGCTGACTCACATATTTAGGGACCATGGTGACAGGGACTAGTGACCATGATGCTCTAGGCTATCCATGGAAATGTTTGGATTCTTTTGAAATCCAGGTCAGAAAAAGTGTTTTAATATGCAACATATTAATACACGTTTCATATTGATGTAGTTATTTATGTGTTTTTATGGATGACGTGGTCCAAGAAGATCCCAATGTTCATGAAAGCCATACTGTGGCCTTCCACAGAGGGGCAGAGAAATGAATGGGTTAACTTGACATTAGTTGATGTGCCTCCTCATCTTCCACTGGGGGGCAGGCATGGCTCTAAGAACTGTTTCTGTATTTCCTCTCTGCTGTAAGAAAAACAGTGTACTCTGCTCAGGGTCAAGGCAACTGCACGCTGAGACCCTGCTGGTGATGTTTCAATGTTTATAGCACATGACTGGTTTCTACTCTTCAAGATACCATCATACATAAATCTTGGCCATCCTTTGGCTATAGAGGAATAAAGAGACTAATAGAAGCCTCGATCAAAATAAAGCAATCTGGAAAAGAGTGTGCCGATGAGAGAAAGCATGCAATGTTGTAGTTCTTCCTTAGATGTAGGTTCTAGGCAGTTGGATATGTGGACCTGAAACAGAGATATGGGACCTACTCTAGGGTTAAAAAGCACAGGGGCTCTTTCGGGCACCAGGAGCCATCGGCTTCTTCGGGTAGAGAAGGAGATTGAAAGGTCAGAGCAGCAAAGGCCTGGGGCAAAGGCCCCATTGATAGATGCTGAGATAGGTCTGGAATACAGGATGGCCAAGATTTATGTATGATGGTATCTTGAGAGTAGAAACCAGTCATGTGCTATAAACATTGAAACATCACCAGCAGGGTCTCAGCGTGCAGTATGGTGAGTGGCAGTGAGTAAGGACAGAATGTAGGAAGCGTATTTGCGGGTTGTTATTTGGGCACTCAAAGTGAGCCATTTCCCTGTCTGGTTAAGAGTTCTGTTCTAGTTTCAGTAAGTAGTCAATTCCATTGCTCTTAGATATGAATATATTCTGAAAACCCAGGGCTTTGTTTTGATTAGACTGGGTTATCTCTGCTGCCCTTTCTTTGGTCCTTCCAATCCCACTCCCGTACCCTGCCTTTCTATGGTCTCCCTGCTGCCGCTCCCCTGTACTTCCAGGTTTTAACTGACTTGGACCATCTTTCTCTTTTCTTCCTTTCTTTCTTTTCCTGTTATTCTTGCATTTTCTTATTCCTTCTCATATTTCTGTTTTCTTTCTGAATTTCTTTTGGCAGTGCTCTAACAGAATAAGAAAACAAAGCGAAACAAAACGACACTGTTCTCTGGAAACCTGGGCCTTAGGGCCCAGATCCTGTATATCTGAGTGACATCAGAATGGAGTGTAAAACCTCCAGCGTGGAGGAGTGTGTGCTCCCCCATTTGACACTGTGGGAAAAGGGGATAGTTTTCTTCTTGACACATTGCAGTGGTGCTTGCTGAGACTGGGTTATGGCAGGAGTGCTTGCTGGAATAATGGGATGCACTTGTTCCAGAAACCTGGTGATTTGCTCGTTGTATAAGAAACAAGCTAGTTAAGGGGAGACACTGATGCCTCAGATCATCTGGGAATTATTGGATTTTTTTTCTGGAAAATCAAGTGTGCTAAGTCTGTTTTCTTTGACCAAGGCTTTCTTCATAGATCTATGCATGTGCCTTAGGTTTAAATTGAATTGGCGGTACCCTAGGCTTGTGGATGGCAGCTCTAGTTAGCAGGCATGGTCAGTGCACAGCTGTAAAACTGTCTAGATTCATCTTTGATGTCTTAATATCTCCTGACACTCTGCCCTTAGCTTCTGGGCCTCCTTCCATCATTTAATTGAATTATTATATATTAGCGTTGTCTATATGTATCCTGAACTCTTTCATACATATGCTAAACTGTCACCATGACTGTTCAGCAAGCATGGCTTTTTATGGGATCTTTGAATATGAGTATGACTCGTGGTATCTCAGTACACTGTGTCGTCCTTAGGAACTGGGAATGTTAGGCACCAGAATTAAGACTACAACATGCAAATTTGCCATTATTTCCTGATAATCTACTGCTTTTAATCTCCTTCCCATTACCATAACTAATTCACCTATCATGAAGGTCCCAGTAGAATTATATGAAGGGGGTCTACCTACCCAAACATTACCCCAGTGGAGAGATAGGTGTTCTGAAAAGACACTATCCAATAGAAATTCTATAGGACACAGCATTCATGCTCTGGACTTGTATACAATGTGTCTGTCTGGATAGTTCCAGTGTCCATAAAGCTATTCCATGAGTTACAAATGTATGAATCGTGTTATTTGTCCTACAGAACAGTGGGGAATGAATCTGTATTCACATTCGGTTATAGCCACCAGCACCAGGGAAAGCCATGCAGATGGCCTAATTGTTCCAGAGTTGGAGCTTGGTGTGTGTGTGTGGGGGGGGCGGTCAATGGATATTTTGGAAGTAGAGGAGCTAAGGCACTGTAATCTTGTTAAAATGGTCTCCGTGGTCCTTTGTCTCATAACACAGGTGTGATCGGCGCAATGACTGTGGGGACTACAGCGACGAGAGGGGCTGCTCATACCCACCCTGCCATGCAGATCAGTTTACCTGTCAGAATGGGCGATGTATCACTAGGTTCTTTGTCTGTGATGAGGACAATGACTGTGGAGATGGGTCGGATGAGCAAGAGCACCTATGTCACACCCCAGAACCCACATGCCCCCCTCATCAATTCCGGTGTGACAACGGGCACTGCATTGAGATGGGGAAAGTCTGTAACCATGTGGATGACTGCTCAGACAACAGTGACGAGAAAGGCTGTGGTGAGTACCAGAGGCGTAGGGGAACTGTGTACATTTGCAATCCTTTAAGGTCTCCCAGGACTTTCCATTGTGTCTTCTGCAAAGAAAATTTACAAAAATAGTAATCTTTGCTTCCTTATGAATAGATGGAAGTATCTTGGTATACCAGGCAGAGCAATATTCAGGGTGTCCTTTAAGAGAGTTGCTCAATAACGCATCCAGAATGAAGAGAACATGGAGGTTCTCCCAGGGTCCCCAGAGCGAGTTTTTAGCTTGCTTCCCATTTTTGTCTTTGGAGGCTGGAACATTTAGTCTCCTCTTCACAGTGACAGCCAAATGTAAGGAGGCAGCTGAAAGCTGGTATGAATTGTGTCCGTTTGAACTTCACACTACCGATGGCTCATGCTCTCCATGCAGGTTCTCCTTGCTCGTTCTTTTCTGCATGGTAGTATTCCTGTGACAAAAAAAAAAAAAAAAAAAAAAAACGAAAAATCAAAATGGTTTAAAAGCAGAGAATGTATCATTTTCTTTTTCCTCCCACCATTGGTCATTGAATGTTCTCACTAAATACATTTGCCAAATTGACTCAAATGTGTGTGTGTGTTTGTGTTTAATATTAGTTTTAATGAAGACAGAGTTCCATTGTGGTTTATGTACTAGATTGTTTGTTTTGTTTATTTCACATATTTATTAATTTTGTTATTATGGGACTGGGACTCACTCTGTAGCTCTGACTGGCTTGACCTGGAACTCACTATGTAGGCCGGGCTCTCCTGACAGTCATAGAGAACGGTCTGGCTCTGCTTCCTAAGTGCTGGGATTTAAGGCAGACATCACCATACCCTGACCTTTCCTGAGACCTGATCTTACTGTATAGCTCAAGAAAGTCCTTGTCCTTCAGCCTTTCAAGTGCTGGGGTTACAGGCTCACATACCTGGTGCTCTGCAGGAACCAAGTCATTTGTGATGCATCACTCAATTTTAATGTTCAACTTGAAAAGGAAACTCTCTCTTGCAAGTCTGTTAAACACCCAAACTCATAGCCAGCAGGATTCCTAGTAAGCTAGTATACATTATTCCTTTTAGCAGATGGCTAGAGAATGAATTGCTTCGGATTGTGTAGTAAATTAACAGTTGAAGCAGATTTGGTTGGGTCATGGGTTTTGCATCTTTCATTCATTAAGTATATGTTCTTTTACCTTAGGATGGGCTTGACCACCTGTTACAGTGTGGTCAACACAGTAATTGTTAAGATCTGAGGCGAAGGGCTAAGCTGGATAGAGTGTGCTAGACATCTCTATAATTTCGTGCAGGTGACTGAAGAACCTGTAAAAATCTATGACTGCTATTGATGCATATCAGACTGTTCATATGCACATATACATGTGTATACAATTTGAGTATTTAAACATTTCAGTCATGCTGAAAACTTGGAAAAGAAGGTTTACTGTGTTGCACAGAAATTAACGGCCTTATTAGATGAGAAACTTTAAACTCTGTTTTTCTCCAGTTTTAAATATGCCTTATTTAAGTTGGTTTGATTATAGAAACTTAATCAGGAATTCTCTAAATAACTGGAGGAAAAAGATTAAGCTGGGGAGGAAGCTGAAAAATTATTGACCTTTGAATGACCAATGTGGCCTCTTTGAAAATCCCAGCGGCCTCTCTTCTTCTGTCATGATTTGCTAAGAACTGGCACCACATGGTAGGAGTGTTGATGTTGAATGTAATTAAGGGCCTATGGCTGATATTTTAGGTTCTCTAGTAACTGTCTTCTGCCTGCAGGCATTAATGAGTGCCAGGATTCTTCAATCAGTCGCTGTGATCACAACTGTACAGACACCATAACCAGTTTCTACTGTTCCTGTCTCCCTGGGTACAAGCTCATGTCTGACAAACGCACTTGTGTGGATATTGACGAATGCAAGGAGTCACCCCAGCTCTGTAGCCAGAAGTGTGAGAATGTGGTAGGCTCCTATATTTGTAAGTGTGCCCCTGGCTACATCCGTGAGCCAGATGGGAAGAGCTGCCGGCAGAATAGCAACATCGAGCCCTATCTCATCTTTAGCAACCGCTACTATATAAGAAACTTAACTACAGACGGCACGTCGTACTCCCTAATTTTGCAAGGGTTGGGCAACGCTGTGGCCTTGGACTTTGACAGAGTAGAAAAGAGGCTGTATTGGATTGATGCAGAGAAGCAAATCATTGAGAGGATGTTTTTGAATAAGACAAACCGGGAGACCATCATAAGCCACAGGTTAAGACGTGCTGAGAGTCTGGCTGTAGACTGGGTCAGCAGGTAAGAACGTAACCTCTGTTGGCGTTCTTGTTTTTCTTTGTTTTAGACAAGGTTTCTTTGTTGTTGACCAGCATATGCCAGACTAGCTGGCTCGACGAAGAGACACTGGATTTGCAGAAGCAGACTGTTGTGTTTTGGCTTCACATGGCTTCTGGGGATTCAGGCCCCACTTATCCAATGAGCTATTTCTCCAACCATGGCAATTTGTTAAACCATTAGAAATGGTTTTTCAGGGCAGTAGGAAATTGCTTCTTTCAACTTAAGTATGTAGAAACATTTGATAACCTTTCCTGTTTCCCTGTGTCCTCTTTTGTTTGAGGAAAGTGCCATGAAACAGATGGATGTATGAATCTCAGGGAGCTCAGATAGGAAACTGGGTGTATAAACAAAGGGGCTATCATGGTAACCGCTGTCTTTCCATTGTAGAAAACTCTATTGGTTGGATGCCATCTTGGACTGCCTGTTTGTCTCTGACCTTGAAGGTCGCCACCGCAGAATGCTAGCCCAGCACTGTGTGGATGCCAACAATACCTTCTGCTTTGGACGTCCCAGGGGAATTGTCCTTCATCCACAAAGAGGGTATGGCTCCTCTGTAATCTTGGACCTTTTCCGTCATGTATTTGATCATTTGTTCATGTAATATAGACCAACTAATAGACCAATATCTTGCTGGGATCTGTCTCTGTTTTTTGCTTGGTGAATGTGTTAGTGCAATGAGCAGTGTTGATCATTCAAAGGATATTTATCAGCTGGACTCTTATCTTTAACTTTTGAGTCACATTTGAATTATATGCATGGGAAATTGTGATATTTCTTTAGTGGACTTCCTATATCAAAGCCACTGGAATCCACAAGTGTTCATTTTGAGGACCACTGGACACCATCCTTATTGTTATGGATATTTTTACCAGCCTTCTTTCCTTTCTGAGAGACTCTGGGATGGGAACTTCTTTTGTCTAGATGGAGAACAGCTGTTTCTTTTGGTTTTGGGGTCTGAACCCTCTGTGTTTGCTCCCACAGGCATGTCTACTGGGCAGATTGGGGTGATAAAGCATACATTGGGAGAATTGGCATGGATGGAACCAATAAATCTGTGATTATCTCTACCAAGATTGAATGGCCCAATGCTATCACCATTGACTACACCAACGATCTCTTGTACTGGGCAGATGCTCACCTGGGTTACATCGAGTATGTACCTTGAAAAAAAAAAAAAGATGAAGTAACTAATTACAAACTAGCAGGGCTGTGCTTTCAGAGGATTCATCTCAACAACTGTGTATTCGTCTTCCAACTGGCCGGTGCACTCAGAGTCACACTGAGCTCCCTTCTCTTTTGTAAGACAGGATCTCATGTATACCAGATTGGCCTCAAGCTTTCTGTGCAGCTAGGGATGACTTTCTGAAGATATAACTACTGACTGAGTTATATCTTCAGTCTTAGCTCATGCTACCTACAGGAAGGTGCATGGAGCTCTGTAGAAATGATCGAGAGAAAGAATGGTTATGGCTGTTATCTATCTAGATAGTGAAGACAGGCTGTCAAGAGGCTGACAAATTGATTCAGCAATTCAGAGAGTATTGTAGAGGACCTGGGTTCACATCTTCCTAGAGTCCACGTGGAATGGCTCACAATACTCTGCTACTTCATCTCCAGGGCATCTGATGCCCCTGGACTCTGAAGGCATACACACACACACACACACACTCACACAGAGATCTAGAAAACAAGAATGATGTTTATCTCAGGAAATTAAAGTGGTCAATGGGCAGTGCCAGTATAAAACATTAACCCGTAGTACCCAAACCGCAGCTATGAATTGGTGATTCTGTCAATCTCTGTGGCTATTCCAGGTTTTGAGTATAGCTTTTAAACTTTGATGTCACTTGCCATTTGTTTAGAGACCCAGAAGGGTAGAATTTTTGTAATTGATGGCTTCACTCACTGATCATTTAGAGGAGACAGGTTGCTTACGTGCTGTTCTTCCTACCACCAGGTTCTCTGATTTGGAGGGTCACCATCGACAAACTGTGTATGACGGAACTCTGCCTCATCCCTATGCTCTTACCGTTTTTGAAGACACTGTCTTTTGGACAGATTGGAATACACGGACGGTTGAAAAGGGAAACAAATATGATGGATCAGGTCGAGCAGTGCTGGTGAACACAACGCACAAACCCTTTGACATCCACGTGTACCATCCATACCGGCAGCCGATTGGTGAGTAGCTGGTGGGCTTTGGGGCAGTTGCTTTAGGGTACATGATTTGTAGGAGCTCGTTGACATTGTTAATATTTTCTTTGAAACACCTTTTGAGAATTAAGAGGAATTCATTTCCCCACTTACAAATCAAATTTATATTTTGCAGTGTTGGGCTGGAACCCAGGCTTGTGCTTGCTAGATGATCGCTCTGCCAATGAGCTGCACTTTAAGTTCTTAGCTTTTAGACTAGGTACATAGCTCAGGGTGGCCTTGAACTGACAAGTGACCCCCTCCTAAGTGAATGACAAGTTACTCCTATAGTTAGTATTTTGGTGGGAGGACTGTTGTATTTTAAGGTGAGTTAAATATCAACTGATTTCATCCCTAAGTACTTTGAAAAATAAGAACATTCTGCATCTCTATCAGTATGCAATTATAGCTCCGTTAACAATTATCCCTTAATAACAAATAAAATTTAGAAGAAAACTGTAGTCATTATGAAACAGTTATTAGGTCTCTGCTCATGTTTTGAGTCACACAAACATTATTATTCCCCTCTTTTGATAAATAATAGTGGGTGGAAGAGCATACTTGGTGAGGTTTTATTCTGATTCACGCAATGAAAGTTAATTAATCTTTTAGAAATAATGTGGGAGACATTTGAAGTACACTTTTGGGGATTCAGATTGGATTTTCGGGATCTGCTTTGTTGTAATGTCTTGCTAAAAACATCTGACAAACTTATGAGTAAAGAAAAATGAGAATTATCACCATGATGCTATTCAATATTTCTTTCTTGATGTTAATAGTCTTCATATGGTCTTACTGGAACTTAAGTTAGTTTTTGTCTCCAAGGGGAGATGAAAAAACTTAAGACACTGCACAAGCTATCCATGACTAGCTCTGGCATCCAAACTTTTGTTGTCTTAATCCTTAGGTGAGGGAGACTTGATATATGAGTGTCTTCTGGGAACCACAACTCATATTTGAAATCTGGCACAGAATGCCAGTCGTGTTCTTGTGTACTTTCCCAGGACTTGGAGAAACATCAAAACCATTATCTGCTTTATTTAAATGTTGGCATAATGATAAAACTAGCAGCTTTCTCTTAGTTGAGGGGTGATAAATTTAATGTCCTGCTCTGTGTGCTGCTAAATGGTATTTGACACTCAAGGCAAATGACAGCAAACACATGTTTTCTTGTCTTCTGTAGTGAGCAATCCCTGTGGTACCAACAATGGTGGCTGTTCTCATCTGTGCCTCATCAAAGCAGGAGGGAGAGGATTCACCTGCGCATGTCCCGATGACTTCCAGACTGTCCAGCTTCGAGACAGAACACTTTGTATGCCCATGTGCTCCAGCACACAGTTCCTGTGTGGCAACAATGAAAAGTGAGGGCCTGCTCCCCTTTTCCAAATGCCTCGCCTCCCCTTGGGCACACATTGGCCTTCGAGACTCTAGAGAGGTGGACAGAGATTTTCTTTTCTGATTTTTGAGATGAACTCTTGCTGTGTAGTTCATACTGGCCCACTAGTCATTCTGTAGCCATGTTGGCCTGAAACTCACAGCAATTCTCCTGTTTCAGTTTTCTGAATGCTGGGAGTATAGGTTTTCATCCGCTGAGATTTTGGCTAACTAGTTTGACTCATTAGTTGGACCAAACTTTCTGTCTAGAGTAAGATTCTAGAATAAGGAATTTATTAAGCAAAGAGATAGTGCATAAAAGAAACATGCACTGTTTATAAAGAAGAAAACTATTTCTGGTAAACTGTTGTGAAGATTAGGCTAGAGTGCTTTTAACCATATACTGCTCCTTAGCTATATTTTCCAGGGGTTCCATCTGTTGTTCATTTGTGTCAGCCACTGGCAAATTCAATCCAGAGTTAGGTGGGAATCGGTGGTGATGCTTTTAGATCCATCTGTTTTCTCCATAACTGGTTCCATTGTAAATAGAGCAGCAATAAATAGATGTACAAGTATCTCTGTGGAAGGATATGGAGCCCTTTGGGATAGGAGAGGTGTGGTCTGGCTGAATTCTATTTTAATTTCGGAAACTACCATCCTGGCTATACCAGATTACCGCCCCACCGTCATGAATTCAGGCTCTTTTTTCCCCATCCTCGCCAGTCTTTGTTGTCTGGTTCCTTGATGATAGCCAATTCTGACTGGGGATTGGGGGTACCTCCAGGTAGTTTTAACTTGCATTCCCCCATGTAAATCCCCGGATATTGCTTATTAGCCATTTGTTTTTCTTTTGAAAACTGTTTGTTCATTTTTTTAAGCCCATTTGTTGAGCTTGTTGTCATTTTTTGCTCTTTGGGTGTTGCAATGTTTGTAAATTCTGGATGTTAGCCTAACATCTGAAGTAGAGCTGACAAAGAGTTCCTCCCCACCCCACCCCCATTCTGTGGACTGTCTGATGAAGAAATTGCCCTCCCCCTTTTCTTTCTATTTGTTAAAGCTTGATTTTTTGGTCCATGATGTGTTCAATCATGGAGAAGGCTCCATTGTGACTTTACCATGTATCTGTTGTGACATAAGCACTCAATAATCCTTAGAGCCTCCCAGTTTAAACAAAAACAAAAACAAAAAAAAACCCTCAAATGTCTTCCTTCATTGTGGTAGATAATCATGTACTTTCTAAAAATGTCTCCTCTCCACTAGCACTTGGGATTCAGTAACTAATTCATTTCTCCATGTGGACATTGCTCTGTCAATGGCCCTCGATGAGTTTCTACTGACTTTACTCACTTTGTGCAGGTGTATCCCTATATGGTGGAAATGTGATGGACAGAAAGACTGCTCTGATGGTTCTGACGAACCAGACCTGTGCCCACACCGCTTCTGCCGTCTGGGACAGTTTCAGTGCCGGGATGGCAACTGCACAAGCCCCCAGGCTTTGTGCAATGCTCGCCAGGATTGTGCAGATGGCTCTGATGAAGACCGTACTCTCTGTGGTATGTTGGGCTCCTTTCTATAGCCTTCTTTGTCTGTTTCTGTAGTTGATTTTGTAGAAGCAACCCAAAATTTCATTCAAAACTTTTGGAGAAAAGTTAGGACCAACCCTGTATGTATTTTAATAGAGGGTTTGAACTTGAACTTTTAAGGTCAATAGTAAGTTATCTAGATGGCTGGTTTTCCTCTATGAGCTGGTTGCAGAGTCCTCCTTGAGCTGACATTGAGAAGGCATCTTTCTTTCTGTTCATTTTAAATGAAGACTGTGTTTTCTCTTTTATTAAAACGGTTCCCCAACTACAAACTAGAAACAGAATGTCAAAAGTAGCAATAATCACAGACTTTGAAGACAATTAAATGATAGAAAAACAGAGTTAGAAGGTGTGTTTAGCATCTGGCCCCCAATTCTGCGGGAAGAAAAGGATGTGAACTCAGAGTCTAATAAAAGCCTATTAGTTATTCTAATAAGAACAACTCTTTGTGTAGCTGTCATTGTTACCACACTAGAATATAAGCCCAGTGAAAGGAAGTTAAAATGGAATTCTCTAGACCCTACCAGTGTGAACTGGGCACTCCCATTCTTCACAGCTTCTCGACTGGTAACCATATGCCCTGTTTGCAGAGCATCACCGCTGTGAAACCAACGAGTGGCAGTGTGCCAACAAGCGTTGCATTCCAGAGTCCTGGCAGTGTGACTCAGTGGATGACTGCCTGGATAACTCAGATGAAGACACTTCACACTGTGCTAGCAGGACCTGCAGGCCCGGCCAGTTCAAGTGTAACAATGGTCGCTGTATCCCGCAGAGCTGGAAGTGTGACGTGGACAATGATTGTGGAGACTATTCTGATGAGCCCATCCATGAATGCAGTGAGTTCCCTGGGGAGGGCCCGTGTGAAATCAAGACCAGTAGGTGAGCAGATAGGAACACACTAAGAGAAGGAAATACCTTTTCTTGTCTTTTCCTGCAAACTCTGTCACTACAAGATAAAGCATTGGTGAGTGACTTATATTTGTAACCAGACCCTGGCCATACCTCCAATGCATGGCACTGAGCTGTCCAGCCATGCAGAACATGCTACGGAATACTCCTGTGAGAAACACTGAGGTCAGGAAGGTGAGGCCTCAGCATTATAGGTAAATAGAGTGAAGCTCATGTTAAGTTCATGGTCGTATTACCACAGAACCAGCATTTCAATTCAAGGAATTCACTTCAAACCGGGTACATGCCCTGTTTTAGTTAGACTTTTGTTGCTGTGAAGAGACACCATAACCACAGCAGCTCTCATAAAGGAAAGCATTTAATTGGGGATTGCTTACAGTTTCAGAGGTGCATGGCAGCCTGCAGGACGTGGTGCTTGAGAAGTAGTTGAGAGTTCTACATCTGGATCCTCAGGCAGCAGGAAGGGAGTGACACTGGGCCTGCCTTGAGCTTCTGAAACCTCAAAGCCCAACCCCAGTGACACACTTCCTCTAACAAGGCCACACCCACTTCAGCAAGGCCATGCCTCCTAACAGTGGCACTCTTTATGGGCCTTTGGGGGCCATTTTCATTCAAACCACATGTCCCTTCCCGTCTAAACTACATCACAAACCTAATGAATGGTACTGAGATAACAGGAAAAGTTAGAGCTCTAATGTTATGCTCACTGAACAAATCACACCTAGTGAAGATGCCTGTTGCCTGAGTCTGTTTAGTGGTTACGTGGTAATTATTGATTGTAGGCTCCACGTCCTCTGTATAACCACAGTGAGGAGCCTTCTGGTGCTGTTCCCAGCAAGACTGGTACTTCCATTCTCATTTCTCCATTTCTTCCTTTCCAGTGACTGCTGCTTACAACTGTGACAACCACACAGAATTCAGCTGTAAAACTAACTATCGCTGCATCCCGCAGTGGGCCGTGTGCAATGGTTTTGACGACTGCAGGGACAACAGTGATGAGCAAGGCTGTGGTAGGAAGGGCTCTGGGGACTGGGGAAGGCCAAGAGAATGCCAGTGTTAAGTGCTGCTCTCATAAGGATAGATGTCCCATCTCTTTTACCTCTGGAAAGGAGCTTGGAGTCATTGGGGGAACTTAATTCATGTCATCTTAAATAACATCTGGTCCCAAAGCAGATAAGTTAAAGAAGATGTCATTGGGATGTTAGGAACATGTTTAATTTCTTCCAGATGTACAGTCCTTCTTTATACATGACATGTCTAAATAGCTTGTCCGATTTCACAGGTGGTAGAAGGTACAATATGGCATGAAAAGAGGTGTTTCCAAATCTGAATGTATTATTTCATGACTGTCATATTCTAAGTGTCTTTGTGACTTTTCTAATCATCTAGTGGACAGCTGTAGTCACTCTGGCAACATAGGAAAAATTAGAAAAGAACAAATTTAATGGAAATGGTCAAAATCAGGTATATACATCTCTTGAAACCAAAGCATCTGTATGTGTATGGTTTAGAGAGACAAAAAAAAAAAAAAAAAAAAAAAAAAGGACTATCTTAATAACACTGGTTCTAAAAAACTAAAGGTGGTGTAATAGAATGTTCTATTGACTCCATTTTAAGCCTCTGACAATGTTTTAGCATCTTGCTGCCCATTACAATCTTGATATTATATATTACTTTTAAAATAATTTCTATAAAAGGAAATAATGGCCAGGCACATGCCTTTCTTTGATCCCTGAGGCAGAGGCAGACAAGGAAGCCAAAAGATACTTTTCTGCCTGCAAGGTAATAAACTTACTTTCAAGATAGAGGATGGGTTAGGGTTAGCTAATGGAGGGCATCCCTATATCTGGGTGCTTCAGGAATATGGAAATATAATTCTCAGACTATATCACAATGAGGCGAGGACCTCAACTTATGAAGTCTTGAACATGATTGTGCTTTGTAGAATCAGTGCCATGCCATCCTTCTGGGGATTTCCGGTGTGGAAATCACCACTGCATCCCTCTGCGCTGGAAGTGTGATGGTATTGATGACTGTGGAGATAACTCAGACGAGGAAAACTGTGGTGAGTGCTTAGGATTTGTGACCCCATGAACCATAGGGGCTGGGATGTCTGTCTATATAATTCAGCCATTTCTCCTCAGAGGGTGGGATGTCAGTTCCTTGGGCCATTTTCTCTGGTCTACTGAAGTACATATTTTCCTTCTGAAATGCTAATAAGTCAAGCTTTGGAATAAGGTATCTGTGAAGGGAACATTTGATCAAGTCTACTTTGGTCTGTTGTGTTTATTTTCTTAACTGTTTTTTGCTCCAAAACAAATGAGATGATTTCTGATGAAAGATGAATTATAAAATAAGATGAATAAGGCCAAAAGAACTAAGAAAAGGTGGTGAGTCTAAGGACCCGCATTGAAAGCTTTTTCTCCAACAAGGTCCTAATAGCAAGAGGAGTATTTCTGCATTTGCATGTATACACATACACGTACACATACATATACATGGTTATCATTCCTGGAATAAGTGACTGTTTTGGTAGCAGTTATAGTGACTTAGCAATGGGACATGAGCCTGAGGAAGGGAAGCCAGAGGACTAGATCACACCAAACTTAGTATCCAGTTTTGAATGAGAAGGTGTGTTTGGAAAATAAATCCCAGTTGTCATTTATCGTCATTGGCTCATGGTATGTTTTCAATTTCAAGTTTCTCTTTAATTGCATCCTTTTCAGCTCTAGTTACCCTTTAGAAGTCCTCAGCCTTGGCCAGAGGCAATTGGGAGAGTTAGGGTGTTGAATACACCTAGCAGTGTCAACCAATTAAGACTTGTTACACAAAAGAGTGGTCTAGGAGGTACTTCTCAGTCCTGTGGGAGTCAGAAGGAGGAGGGTCACAAGCCCAAGGTCTCCTTGGATCATAAAGTGAGTTTAAGGCCAGTCTGAGAAACTTAGTGAGATCTTATATACATATGATGTGTGTGTGTACATACATATATGTATGTACATATATTGCATTATGTATATGTATATATACATAGTCCAAGAATGTAGCTCAGTGTTAAAAACACTTGTCCTTCATGGATGATGTCCTAGGTTCAATTCCCACTACTATTCCATGAGCAAAAAGATAATAAAGTTCATATTAAATATTGTCATTGCTTACCTAGGGTTTTGTAAAACTTCTTAAAGGCCATTATGGACTTGAAATTGAGGTATAAGATTGTTTTCTTTCTTTCTTTCTTTCTTTTTTTTCTTTCTTTCTTTCTTTCTTTCTTTTCTTTCTTCTTCTTTCTTTCTTCTTCTCTTTCTCTTCTTTCTTTCCCTTCCTTCCTCCTTCCTTCCTTCCTCCTTCCTTCCTTCCTTCCTTCCTTCCTTTCTTTCTTTCTTTCTTTTTTTTTTTTTTTTGACAAGGTCTCCCTATGTAGCTCTAGCTCTGGCTAACAGTATGTAGACCAGGCTGACCTCTGCCTGTCAAGTACTGTGATTAAAGGCTGTGATACCATGCCAGTGAGGCATAGAATTTTGTTTTAGAATGTGACTGGATCACAGGACTGAATTAGGTACCCATGGGCCCAGGCCAGTTCCCAAGCCTGCCTCCTGGGTAGGATTCCCAGTGCACACTGATGGCCAAGTGCCTCTCCTTTTCAGTTCCTCGGGCGTGCACAGAGAGTGAGTTTCGATGTGCGGATCAGCAATGCATCCCCTCTCGATGGGTCTGTGACCAAGAAAATGACTGTGGAGACAACTCGGATGAACGGGACTGTGGTAACGATCAGGGCATATAGAATCTTACACTGTGACGGTGTAGGGACTTTAAACCAGCGTTGATAAAGTTCTTTAGTTTTCAATGGCATATGAAATTTTTGTAGTGTTAAAGCTCCACCTAACATGGTATCTTCTGCGTTTTCTGTTCTTTATGTTTGACTTACAATAGTCTGATCATAGTGATAGGAAGATAAGAAGGGTACCTGTGACCCTGGGGTAGAGGACAGAGTATCGGGACAGACACTCTAAATACTGATTAAGTGGTGGGTATGGGTGACATCATATAATCTTGAAACTATTATTTCTGAGAAAGAATTTAATAACAGGTTACCCAACAGGATGTACAGCATCTCTGTATGCTGAAAGGAGAAACTGAATTTTGAGTTTGTCTATTTTACTGACAGTAGTGCGCGTTCACGAGAGTCAGCCATGGGGTACAGGTAGGAAAGGGGCGCTCCGTACGCCCACTTCCATGAGCTCTTCTGAGAGTCATGATCTTCTCCCTTCAGAGATGAAGACCTGTCATCCTGAACATTTCAGTGTACGAGTGGACACTGTGTGCCCCAGGCATTGGCATGCGATGGGAGAGCAGACTGTCTGGATGCTTCTGATGAGTCCGCCTGTCGTAAGTGCCTGCTCACTTGAGGTTCTGTACGTCTCCGTGCACATGAAAGGCAATTCAGACACAACCCACTTCTTAGTTTAAAAGCATAAGTATGTTCTCTTCAGCCTTCTCATGATATTCAGTCAGCCTGAGTCATTATTTCCCGGTGGACTTGGGAGCCCTAGCTGTTTGTAGTGGCTGTTCCGTAGTTATTCACAATAGACTCTTGATGATGCACTTGCCTTTCCTGAGGTTCAGAGAGACATTCAAAGATGACGGGGATAGACAGTTTCCATACATGTGGCAAGTGGCGATTGGCCAGAGAGACACAGTATGGTGTTCCCTCGGGAATTATTTGTGTCACTGAAAACCGGGTTCCGAGAACTGTCTTGTCCTTAAGACATAAACATCCCTTGCCTTTTTTGGTTTTCTGAGACAGGGTTTCTCTGTGTAACTGTGACTGTCCTGGAATTCTTCAACTAGGCTGGCCTCAAACTCACAGAGATCTACCTGTGAGTTCTAGCTTCCCAAGTACTAGTATTAAGTGTGCACCACTACACCTGGCCAAAGACATATTCCTTTTTAATCTCACAATAAGCCACAGCATCAGGGTAATGAATGATAAGGAGTCATAATTGAGAGAGACTCAACTTCAGTTTACAGGTGGTTGTAAGCTTCCATGTAGGCTAAGAACGGATCCCGGGTGATGTGGAAAAGCAGCAAGAACTCAATCTCTGAGCCATCTCTCCAGGTCCCCACTTTTTAAAACCTCCAGAGCTTTTTGGATTCGTCTCTGGTTAAGAACTACTGAATTTTAAAGTGAATAAGATTGAATATGTCTATCCAATTAATGTTTGATATGTGTCCCCTCCTTACCAACAGCTACTCGCTTTTCCAATGGTACCTACTGCCCAGCTGCCATGTTCGAATGTAAAAACCACGTGTGCATCCAGTCATTTTGGATATGTGATGGGGAAAATGACTGTGTCGACGGTTCTGATGAGGAGATTCATTTGTGCTGTAAGAGGGCGAGGGACGGGCTGAACGGACATTGCCTTGCTTGGCGACATCACAGTGTTCCTCCTATGCAGCGTGCAGGGCAGATGTGTAATTTTGAGGCGTGATTGATGAGTAATCAATCCTGGTGATTTCATTTAGTCTTCTTGCTTTAATTCTTCAGCTGGAGCCTGAGGAAGTTAGGTTAACAGCCAAGATTTTAACCATGTGGGCTGTAGCAAACATGGAAACTGGAAGTGCACACACACATGTGAGCACAGGCCCTGAGGTTAAGGTGTAGGAAGAAGGAGGATAAGGAGGAGGAGAAAGAAGAGGAGGAGGATGACAGGGAAAAGGAAGAGGAGGGGTAAACTGTAGCTCTCCTGTTCCATCCTTGAAGTACCTTCCCCTTGTCCCTTTGGAGCACTTGTAGAAAACCTGAAGACTTGATTCTTGAAACTGCTTCCCTTTATATAATAATTCAAGGCCATTATATATACTTTTTTTTTTTTTAAATGAGTGGCCTGTTTGTGGTGTGGACAGTCCAGAATTATACCACAAGTTCTGACTTGGTTTAAGCCTATGGAGGCAGAATCTATAAAGATGGGGCTTTTTATAAGATTAAAAAAGACTACATGTATGGGTATTTTGTCTGCGAGTATGTCTGTTGAATGCACTGTGCAGTGCTAACTAAAGCCGGAGGAAGGTGTCAGATCTCCTGGAACTGGAGTTACAGATGGCTGTAAGCTTCCATGCTGATGTTAGGAATGGAGCCCGGGTGATCTGGAAGAGCAGCAAGAACTCTTAATCTCCAAGCCATCTCTCCAGCTCCCCATAACCACTTTTTAAAAAACTACAGAGTTTCTTGGATCCGTCTCTGATTAAGAACTATTAATTTTCACAAAGTGAATGACACTGTAGCTGTTTTGGGTCACTGGTGACAAGCTAGTGTAATAATTCTCACAGTGTCTCCCTCAGGCTGGTATCACTAGGGGGAAATGTGAGAAATGCAAATTCGCAGGCTTGGCTAGGCTCAGGTGGCCCAGGCTCCTGTTCAGGAAGAAACCTTCCAAGCGATTCAGCAGAGAGTTGTAGTTTCAGAAGGGACCCAGGAACATTTCTGCCTGAAAGCTTCAGATGGCTTGAGTGAAGTGGCTGTAATTCAACAATGCTTCCACTAAGTCCTATCACTTAGATAAGTTCTTCACTTAGGAAGTTCTATCACTTAGGAAGTTTTCTTCCTGCACCGGCTACTCATTCTCCGCGCAGAGACTTGATTACTGGAAGTGATGTCAGAGTTCCTTCTTCAATGACTGTCGTGTTTCACAATGGCCCTGCAGTACTGCCCGGCCTCCTCTTTGCTGTTAACCATTACCTCTGCTTCCTATTTTGTTTTTAACTTTGTGACTCAAAATTTCAGAAACACTTAGGAAGTTTTTTCTTTCCATAAGGCAAAATTGTCATAGCTAATAAAATTAAACGTTGGAGCAGTGAGGACACACACAACACACACTCACACACACACACACTCACACACACACACACATACACACACACACACACCATTCCCCACCTTCACACAAAGGTTCCACATCCTTTACTAATATCTGCACCAGCCATTCACAGCAAATAATTCAAATAGTAGTTTCCCTAACGGTGCTTTCAAGAATCAGCCCTGGGAGCTGACTCCGCCTTTTTTCATTACAAGGACCATCTCTATCTTTGGTGGAAAGTCAGAAAACCAAATAGCACAAGTCCTCCATTTAGAAGAACAATACAGATAGTAGATTTATGTGGCGTTCACTGAATTAAGTATATGGATATGTCAGTTTCCTTTTTTTGTTGCTGTGGCAAAAATGCAGCTTAAAGAAGACAGGTTCAGGTTCTAGTCCATGATGGCAGGGGACTCACTGCAGCAAGAGTCATTGGTTGTGTTATACCCGGAGCCACAAGAAGAGCAATGAGTGTGTATGTGCCAGTGCTTGGCTCACTTTCCTACTTACACAATACATTAACACTAATCATCACAGGAGTTCACTGACATGTTGGTACGTGCAGAAAGGACTGTGTCTCCAGCACCTGGGTGTGACTCTTCTGCTCTTCCCAGCTGCATAAGTAGCTGCTAGACAGGATGAAACGGAGACTTTGTGCTGTGGATGTTTAATGATCACAATCAGAAGAGCAAAACAGTGGTCTCCTGGCTGCTAGGATAAGGACTCCTATATTATCCTGTTGGCTTTTCCAGCTTCATGGCTGACCACATATGTCCTCCTTGTTCTGTACCCTAGTCACAGAGCTCTTTATATAGCTTCAAACCTACCATCTTCCTGATTCATCTCTTTCCCTTGTAAATCCTTGTCTGACCTGCCTCACTGTGTGTGTGTGTGTGTGTGTGTGTGTGTGTGTGTGTGTCTCCATCCCTAGGAGGGGCTTCTTGTGTAATTGAGTCTTCTGTATGTGACGTCTGTTCCTGGTAGAATCAAGTTCCATGAGAATAAAGACTATCTCTCTTGCACCTCTCTCTATAGAATAATCTAGCACTTACAACAGTGTTAAACGTGTATCTGAGAGTCAGGATGTGTTTGTTGATTAATCAAATGAGCAAGTGAATGAATGAAGAATGATGAATGAATGAAGTGAGCCCAGCACTGGGACAGTCTGGAGGTTTTAGGCATTGTCCCTTCTACTTTTAACTTGCAGTTTCGTTTTTTTTCATTTTTCTAGTCAATGTTCCATGTGAATCACCCACCGTTTCCGGTGTGACAACAGTCGCTGTATTTATGGCCACCAGCTGTGCAATGGTCTGGATGACTGTGGAGATGGAAGCGACGAGAAAGAGGAACACTGTAAGCAGAATGGGAAAAGGAGGAGGCAGAAACCAGGGTCCTTAGCCGTTTGTGAGATGTTCCGGGTTTCCGATGGTCCTGGAGAGGCTTGCCGTGTGCCTGTAGTGGTGGATCACAGTGTGAACATGTACATTACTCACATGCCACCTGCCCCATCCTTCCTATCCTACCTAAGAGAGACGTTGACGACCCCTTAATTTTAATCTTTGCTTAAGCACTTAAATAAAGGTGCTTTCATGTTTCTTGTAAAAGAAAAATGAGAGAAAAGACTAAGTACTGGTCGAGTCATGCTCCACAAAGTAAATGGTTATTTGTTGTCAAGGACTCCACAACAGTTGCTAGTTGCTGATCTGGCATGTGAATGTATATTTCTTCTCATGCTCTGTTGAAAAGTAAGTTAAATAAGGTGCCACCATGTTAATGTAGCTAACCTGGTATCCTTCTGGATATGGAAATCCATTTTTGTAGAGGAGAAAAATGAAGTATTATCTTTAAAAAATATAGTATTTTACTACTTATGTGTTTGGGAATCTTGCCCGCGTGTCTGTCTGCATCTCATGCATACCTGCTGCCCAACCCAAGACTAGAAGAGGCTGTCAGATCACCTAGACCTTGAGTTATAGTTGTGAGCTGCTTTGTGGGTGCTGAGAATTGAATCCAGGTTCTCAAGAAGAACATCCAGCGCTCCTAATCACTATCCATCTCTCCATCCTTAGCAGATTAGTTTAAGTGAGAAACTTGAAACTGGCTGTATTTCACATTTAAGTATCAGAAATAGTTGCACTTTTATTTAAAAGTTGCTCTATTGAGAGAGTTGATCGGTCTTTTGCAAATTTAGCTTGCTTAGAAAGAAACCACTGAGCAAATGGGAACAAGTAGCTAGTTTTGTGTTCCCGTCCCCAATAAAAGCATGATAGAAATTTTATTTCATTCTACCTGGAGTGAATGAATTAGACTCTTTGCAATCGCCAGTAACAGTTCTGAAATACCACTGGGCTAGGATGACACACCAACATGAGAAAACCCTGAGTTTTACTGGAGTCAATACTTAACAGAACCTCGGCACTCCCTAAGGCATGGAGATCCAGACAGTAAATGGTCTACATTCAGCCCATGTGGATATTATGAACGCCCCATTGGATCAGAAGGGATTTGGGTAGATCGGGATGCCTTTCTGTGAGGAGCATCTATTCCTCTTGTGCTTCCTAGACTCTGACCCTCTTCTTTAGCCCTATTGCTGTGTTGGCTTTCCTATCCATATGATGTGCTATGTGGACCATGCCCTCCTTAGGGGATGTACAGCTGTCTAATGCCACTTGGAACTCAAGACTCCTTTTGAGAAAGAAAGGATTTTGATAAAGGATGCACAGTAAAACACAATGTACTGCATCTTAACCTCTGTAAACTGTAAATTCACCACGATCATTACTTTAGAGAGAATTGTATTTAATATGATGAATTCAGTTGTTTAGTATTCTACTGATACTAAAGCATATATGGAATTCTATAGGTAGATAACATCCACTTTTTAGAGCGTGCTTTTGAACAATAGGAAAGAAACAACACATAGTCCTGGAAACATTTTCATATTCCTAGCCATATATTAATGAGCTGATGAGTATATTTCTATTTGAAGCATTATGAATTAGCTTCTTTCGTTTACTAATCTGAGTCATTATCTTTAAAATCATTATTGTTTTTAAGATGTCAATTCTTGAATTTCTTCCCTGATCTAACTTTTTTAAAGATTTATTTATTTATTTATTTATTTTTAATATATTGTGACCACACTGTTGCTCTCTTCAGACACACCATCACCATGTGATTGCTGGGAATTGAACTAAGAACCTCTGGAAGAGCAGTCACTGCTCTTAACAGCTGAGCCATCTCTCTATTAATAGCCTCTTTCCTCATCTATTTGATGTCATTGTTCTGGACCCATTCTTCTCACTGTCAAAATATCACACATAGAAAATCATATACTGGTTATAATCTTCCTGAATCATATCTTAATTCGCTCTTAAGTTTCATGATGAAACAAACAGTTACAGTCTTGGCATATTCAGCCACACACTTCTCTCAGGAACCTAGAAGGAATTTGAACTGTTTGCCTCTACTCAGGTTGAAAGTAGACAACCTCACTGAATGATGGTCCTCTGAGAAAGCTCTTTATCTCCTTTTGTCTCCTTTCTTGTTTTCTCACACACCTTTGTAGCAATTTCCAGACACTTCCACCATTAGGGGAAAAAAAAGGACATTTTGTTAAACCTTAGTGTCACTTGGCCTGTGCATCCTAGAGCCTTTTAACCTACAAATTCTTCCTACTTGGGCTCCCATGTGGCCAGCTTGTCCCATACTGCAATAAGTTTTGTCCTTATTTTCTTACATTTCTATTAATATAGCAACCAGTTCTTCACTGACCTTCTTTCTTAAACACCTTTGGTGAGTGAGGACAGGCTGGGCACACTAACTCACTCTTCTAACCTCTTTCCCTAGAATATCAAGTGCCGTGAGCACATGCCCTACCTTCCCTCTCCACCACTGCTTTGCCGTTGTATAGAAATAACCTTTATCTCCTGACTGCCTGAGCTGATGCCAAATATTTTATTTTTGATTTGGAAAGATCCTACTTCTCTCATCATTCTGTATTACTCAGAGTAATTAATTTTGCAGCAACAACAAATCTCTGAGTCTTAACACAACAAAGAGTTCTTTCTCATGTGTAAAAGGACTGTGCAGCTTGCCCAGCATCCGTCTGGGAGCTAGCCACCAGACATATCTGACCGCCAAGGTTACAACCCCAGCATAGGAGACACATGGGCTTTGAATTGCTTTAGTCCAAGGGTGACATGTGTCACTTCCAGTTCATAGCCCATGGCTAGAACTAGTCACTTGATCTCAATCTAGCTATAAGGGAGCCCGGGGAAGTGGGGAAGCATATATTTATCTGTGAGTGGACAAGTGAAGCACTCTGTTTCAGTGAAGAAAAGTTTTGACTTTACCTTGTTCTTAAATTGCAGGTAGAAAACCAACGCACAAACCTTGCACAGACACTGAATACAAGTGTAGCAATGGGAACTGCATTTCGCAGCACTATGTGTGTGATAATGTGGATGACTGTGGAGACCTTTCTGACGAAACTGGTTGCAGTAAGTGAACACTTAGTTTTATATTTCACTATGGTGAAATAACCGGACAGGCTCTCAAATGGCCCAGATGGGCCTCAAACACGGTATAGTCAAGGATCACCTACAAGTTAGGATTCTCCTGCCTCTACCTCCAAGTGCTAGGATTATAGGTGTGTGCCATCGTGTGTGGCTCTTTCTTTTAAGTAGAAGGAAGACTTTGGCTTGGAAGCGTTAACATAATCAAGGGATGGATTTGGTTCATTTGGAACTGTTGAGGCCATATTAGTTCATAGGTTTGACGTTCCTTCATAGCTCATCTAATTGTTACTGCTCCATTGGGTGGCTGGGATTGTCTACCTCCATACCGATGCTCAAGAAGTTTAAGTCACTTGCTGAGGAGCAAAGAGAGGAACAGAAGCAGAAATTAAGCATCTATGGAACTTGAGGCAAGGAAAGTGGCCTCTGGTGCCCTTAGGCAGCTGTTGTGTTAATTTTGACACAGTCTGATTTCTTTCTTTCAGTCAGTCAACTAGCTATTGTGTGTATGTGTACCCATACATGCCATAGTGTATGTGTCTCTGTGTGTGTACGTCAGAGTATGGTATGGTTCTTTCCTTTCATCTTTCCATAGGCTCCAGATATGGAACTCAGGCCATCCCAGTGGCTGCTGAGGGAGCTCTTTAAACACTCAGAGCCTGTAACTGGTCATGTTATTTAGTGCCATGTGTTTTCAACTTCTTGGGTATTACATGATTCCCTCCTGCAGTGCCCCACCATACCCCGAGGTATCCAGAAGACTTTTTGATAGTAACTGACCACACTGAGTAGCTTGACACTAATCTCACCCTTTCAGAGGGACTTGGAGTGCCTGTCAAAATGAAGTGACTTAAGTTTTTTATAGAATTTGGGAAGCCAGGTGGTGGATTTTGACATGTAAATAGCTTCAGAAGGCTAGCCAATTTCTAAGTTTGACTTGGGCTAAATGAGGCTTTTCCTGTTGCCTGTGCCTGTGTTTAGGACAATAATATTCTATTCAAGGGGAATTTCAATAAAGGTTGGTTTATTTAAAGGAAATAAGCAGTGTGACATTAACTTTCTAGATGTGATATGGAATTCAGGTATGGGCTTTTTCATTTGACACGGGTGTACAATTCTTTTTCTTCCTCTTTCTCATTTTATTTCAAAATGGTCTCCTATGTAGCCATGGTTGTCCTGGAACTCACTATGTGGACCATAGTGCCTTTGAACTCATAGAGGTCTACCTGCCTCTTCTTCCCATGTGCTGGGATTAAAGGCGTGCTCAACTAGGTGTAGAATTATTTATAATGCCAGTGCTCGGGTCCCAGGCCCATTCGTCCTGTTCTTCTTGTTCCCTCACTACCTCCCCATCTCTTCCTTCCGTTACATTCTATATCATTGTTGTAGTTAAGATAGGATTTTTAAAACAAAGTAAGATGATGCTTTGGAATACCAGCAAAATCACTGCTTATGCATCACATGTGTGTGACACATGCATCCCCTGAGCATGAGTGTGCTCAGAGCACCCTAAACCCAGCTCAGACACTACATTTTCAGTCATGGGAAGACATGCACATTTTCCTAGCACCATTCAATTATAAAGGAAATAAACTGAAGTCAGGCTGCAGATAAAAAATTTCTGTAACAGGAAAGGTAAGAGTAACTTGCTATTTCTGTGATATTTCCATTCCCATTTTTTAAAAAATATAAACTGGAAGCTAGAGAAACTGTCTTATAAACAAGAGCCATATGCTTATGTTTGTAGAAGCTGGTTGCTAGGCAACTGCTCTGACACTAAGCTGCATGCCCAGCCTTAATGCCACTGTTCCATGGATTAAGGTGATGGCTAGATGTTCCTGGTCTTCAAATGAAAGAAGTTGTATGGAAATCTTCCATTCCAAATGCTGTGATAGTTCTGCTCTTGTTAAGGTCTCTTACTTTGGAAGAATAATGATTCAGTCAAGGGGAGATTTCTGCATTACAGATGGACTTTAGAGCTGAAAGAGGATCACAAAGTCTAATTTTAGAGTTAAGAAAATAGTTCATTGTTAGAGATACTATGGCATTGGAAAGAGAATTACAATAAGCTTGCCAATATAATGAAAAAATTCCTAGAGATACCCCAAACACTGAAACTGTCTCAAGAGAACTAGAAAACTTGGAATGGTTCATTTATTTTGAAATATAAAGTTATTGGCAGCTCAGATTCTAAGTTTTCATGGCTGTAATTTTTGGGCAGTGGTCAACTGAGTGGCATTTTCCTACTCTTGGAACTCAGTGTTTTTCGTCTATCCTAAATATGTAATTGAATATCTTCATTACGCCATAAGAAATAGAAGTCTCCTTTGATATGAACCAGGAGACTACATATTTTCTTTAGCTGAAACAATTACAAGCCTGGGGCCCAAAACACACTTCATTTGAAAGGCAGACCAGGCTTGACTCCTGAGGCAAACGCTGCTCACCACTCCCGTTTCTAGCCTCAGCTTCCTCAGCTTCTCCGCATGACCTAAGTTTGGGAGTAGGTGACAGAGGATGAAAGAAAGCTGACAATGACAGGAATGGGTGACTTGGAGAGATCGCCAGGAATAAGATCACCAGGCAAGGATGCAAAAAGAGAATTTGGACAGAATCCAAGCTGTGAGGCATCTATCCTGGATATTCTAGACCCCAGAAAACTAGGGATAAGAGCCATTTAGCAGGCTCCAACACGTCATCTTTTGCTTTATTATAAAGGCAATAAAGTCTGGAGATGTTAACATGTAGAGGCTGGGTGTAGCTCGATGTTTATGTTGTAGAATTACATGCATGTTTAGCATGTGCAAAGGCCTAAGGTTGAAGGCTCAAGGTTCAATCTCCAGCACCAGAAGAAAAGAATTTATCTGAATCTCATAACCAAGAAAGGTTTACTCTCTTTTGTACATTAATTTCTACATTTAATACACTATTTTAAACAATGTTATAATCTTTTTTCCATTTGTTTTTAGATATCTCCCATAGCAAAGTATCTTTGAAGCCTTGGATCTTCATAACAACCCATAATATAAACAAAACTCATCTTTCTGAGATATATGCTTCCTTTTGTATTTTAACACGTCTCAAAATGAAGTACATCTTACAAATTATAATGTGTCATAGTACAAGCTATCATTTTCTGTATCACTGATGATGGATCAGTGGTAACTTAGAGATTTAAGACAGTACATTATATTTTATTTCTTCCTTACTATTGAAAATATAATTATGCTTTAAAAAAAACCTATCAGTGCTATAATCCTTAAACACAAATCTTAGTGCATACTTTTATCCTCCCTAGAAGAAATTCATTAATAGAGTAACAGTAAAAGATATGAATATAATTTTCTGTTACTGGTAATAGAGCTCAGGGTTTTTCTGTATGCTGACAGATAAATTCTCAATCATTAAGCTACAATGGCAGCCAAACGGGTATTGTTAAAGTAGTTTAAGATAATATATATTATAAAATTTCTGTTATATATACTAATTTAAGGCTTTATATATATGAACTAGACAAATTCCTAGACAGACACAAACACTAAGTGGTATCAAAAAATATGAAAGGAAACCTGAACAAACTTATTTAGGAATGTGTAGTTGTGGAGACTTCAGATTCAGTCTTTGTTAAAAGCATTTTGTGTATGTAAAGAGTATAATATGATTGCATATGACTACACCTTGATAAACACCCTTTCAATTAACTAATTTTGTCAGTTAATACTTGGCAAAATTAAAATCTTATAAAACTGTAGTTTTTTTTCCAGCCTCTAGCTCTCTCTGTCTCTCTGTCTCTGTCTCTCTCTCAATCTCTCTCAATCTCTCTCTCAATCTCTCTTTCTCTCTCTCTCTCTCTTTCTCTCTCTCTCTCTCTCTCTCTCTCTCTCTCTCATGTGTGTGTGTGTGTGCGTGTATAAATACACGTACTATCTGTCTACCTAATTGCATAAGATGAATGAGCAAGAACATGCAATGTGGAATCTGTGTTTTCATAATTTCTGACTCTGGTGTTGGATCCTCTGAAGTTGAGCCTGGTAGTGCTTTATATGGTGGGAAATAGCCTCAAGGACCATTGCATTTGTGTAGATAACATCCAGGCCTTTAACAGAACAAAGATCCCCCCTAATTTCAGGGCTTCTGGGAAAGGGTCATCTGAAGGTGCTGTCCAGTTGGTCATGTGTCTGTGTGCTTGTGTGCTTGTGGCTGACCTGACTTGTACCCTTCACTTATAATGCTGGGATTTTGTTTTCCAGATCTAGGAGATAACAGAACATGTGCTGAAAACATATGTGAACAGAACTGTACCCAGTTAAGCAATGGAGGATTTATCTGCTCCTGCCGACCTGGGTTCAAAACTAGCACACTGGACAAAAATTCCTGTCAAGGTAGAACATTTTCCCTTCCATTGTTATTTAGAGAACTTTACATTTTTTTTAAGTTTTCCACTTATTGCCTTTTAATTAAGCCACTGTATCATTTCCTTAGAGGGTTTGACCTCCTGGTGTCTCTGGTACACGGTGTCAATAATGGAAGTTTTGGTGGTAATGGCTGCTTATATACTAGTCTGTAAAATAAAACCACCAGAAATCAAAAGGCTCAATGTCTTCATCATAAGTCAAAACCCATGTATTTATTACATACCTACTTAGGCAAGGTATAAATAAGTTCTGTGGCATGGGCTTAGAAGGTAGCTCATCAAGAGAGAGATGACTACGGTTTTAGGTATCTTTTACCATATGTATTATTGTGTCTAATTCATATGTCTAATAAATTCTTAGCAGTACCGAGCCTGGGGCATCATGTATACTAGACAAGCAATCTACCACGAAGCTATAGCTTCAACCCTTCAGAGATCATTTAAAGAATTTTTTTGTTTACTAAAGTAGATCAGTTGTTAGACCAACTCAGTGACTCTTCTTGAAGCTGTTTAGTTATCAGAAGGGAGAAAAGGTCAAATATCAATCATACAGATGTTTTTAGCAAGGCAACATTTGCCTTACTAGTACATGACGTCATGCAGCTTTACTTAAAATAACCCTCTGTCCATTGTTGACCCGCTTAGGGGCTTCAGGTTTGGTAGTAGTCCATTGAAGTTTTCTTTTTATTTCAGAATGTCTTCAACATATTTTGGTCTCATGTGCACTCTTCTTGGGTCTCATTGCTTGGGAATTCTAATTCTGAATGGGACAGAATATGCATTGCATTCTTGGTTTTTATTTTGCCTGCAGACATCAACGAATGTGAGGAGTTTGGCATCTGCCCCCAGAGCTGTCGAAACAGCAAAGGAAGCTATGAATGTTTCTGTGTCGATGGCTTCAAGTCTATGAGTACCCATTATGGAGAACGGTGTGCAGCTGACGGTATGATGGGTCCTTGTTTGGAACAAGTCACCTCTGGGGGACATCAATACTGACATGCCAGGAAATTAATTTCCACATTTTCTAGTCTCAGCTACTTCTTTCTTAATACCTATTCCTCTTTCTCCTCTTCTGCTAGCTTAAAACTATAGCCCCCTAATAAAGATGTAAAATTGAAAGCCAGATATCAGTTATTATTTTTAATTTAGCCTCTTGTATAACTGGACAAAAACTTCTAAAAGGGGACAGATGTTAGGAGACACAAACAACAGCTTATAGCAGGATATAACAAATTGATGAGGTCTTCGACTGCATAGGGTTGATGTCAAAAGTATCCCTCTTCAGGAAAAAAGACATCAGGAGGGATATGACCCTCATGCCTCACTGGAATACGACAGGAGGACCGAGCCATTACAAGGTCCCCTTCAATTATTGGAGGTCAGGCCTCTATCCCCGCCTTCGCAAGATTAGAATCACCACGGCCCTTCTATTCTTAGAGAAAGGAGGAGATGTCAGGGGCAGCCCTGCTTATACACTGAAGGCCCAAAATCAGCCATAGGTCTAAAATCAGCAATAGGCCTGACATACATACATGCTAACACAAAGTCTTGGGTCTCTGTGGAAAAACACTGAAACAGATGGCTATAAGCTATTGTAAACAGGCAGCTTTTGTGGAAATTTACCAACCTGAGTAGTCATAGACCTTGTAAATAGGTAGCCTTGGTAGACAGTACCAGCTTAGATAAGGACAAATGACAAATGAATCATAGGCAGAGTCATAGTGACCTGTCCTCTGAACCTTCACCCAGCTGATACCCTGTTCTGAAAGGTATCTACTCCCTCTGAACACCTATGCTCTGGTGTCATCCCCTTCCCCACATCCTGCCTTTTTGTGTTTATAACCCTGTGTGAATAAGTAAATTACAATTTGATTTAAATAATTAAATAAATTTAAAAAAAAAGAAAGAGAGAAAAACAAAACAAAAATTGATGAGGTCTTAGCTCTCAGGCCAGTGAGATCCAAGATGTGAAGTCCCATAATGCAATGCAAGCCCAAATACATACAACTGGGGCAAATCCAGGAGTGGTTTTTTTTTTTTTGTTATTGTTGTTATTGTTTATGAACTGCTAGTCATAGACAGAAAAGCTGGTACATTCAGAACATCAAATCATCAGGTTTACATTTTAGGCAAATGCCTATATCTAAGAACTCAGCTAAGTAAAAACCAGAATAAATAGTAGGTAGAAATGACTAGAGAAAGCCTATAGTCAGAAATATTATGTTCCAAATTGCAGAGATCTGCTCTAAATCAATGTTTCCTAGTAAAGGAATTTATGGCCTTATTTAGGATTTGAAATGGTTAGACTGAATGGTTCAAGAACATAGTGAGCTAAAGTGTCCAAAGAGTCTACCCAACACATAGCATAAGGTGCATGTTTATCAAGCAAACTAGTGTTTTAGCCTCCAAACAGCTTGCGAGTGAACAGAAGTCATTTGAACAGCTGGTCCTGCAATAAGCAATTAAAAAAAAAAAAAAGTTAAAATCTTTTAACTAAGGGGATAGCTGAAATAAATTAGAATATTCATATAAAACATAATGTCAAGTCTGAGGAAATATATGAAATGAACTTTTAAAAGTCACTTAAATTCCATTTGATTGACATTTTGCAAGTAAATTAAAATTTTAAAATTCTAGAGAAGTATTTTGGGATGAGTCACTGTTGAAAGAGCTACTTTAAGTTTTTTAAAAAAAAACCTAAAAATTCAAGAACAAGCTCGCTTGCTTCTCATTAGCTAGCAGTTAAATTGGGCTGTTGAGGTGATTATCTGTTAAGACAATCACAAAACCTGTCAGTCAAGAGCCAGGGCAGATAGTTAACTTTCTGGGATGTTCTCAGCAAGACCCTGAAAACTGTATTTCTTCTGTGAGACTCCATATCTACATTCTTTTCAGTGGATGAGGGAAAGACTTGTGGTTAAAATGGGTGTTCTTTGTAGTAGTCTTGTCTAAACTGCTATTGGGGACAAGTAAATAAACAAATATATAAGTTAGTTTAAAAACAAAAACTGATGCTCACATCTCTGGATTTTGACTCCAAGGGTAGCCATCTGTGAGGGTCAGCTCTAAAAGTAACTCCTCCCTCTCCCTCCTCCTCTCATCCCTGCCTGCGAGGGAAATAGCTATAGTGCATTTGATACCTATTTTACTTCTCACGCATTCCAGTGGCATTCAGAGAGACAAAGCAGCTCTTTGTTTGTTTACAGGAAGCCCTCCTCTCTTGCTCCTGCCTGAGAATGTCCGAATCCGGAAGTACAATATCTCCTCCGAGAAGTTCTCAGAGTATCTGGAAGAGGAGGAGCATATCCAAACGATTGACTATGACTGGGATCCCGAGGGCATAGGCCTCAGTGAGTATGAGACTTGCACGCTGGTCATTGCATTGATTTTCTTGACTCTTAGATGGTGAACTTGTGAGATTTCCATGTCATATCGAGTGGAGTTTTGCTGCCTGAATCGAAGTGGAGGCTCATATCCGGCACATCCTTGGATGTGGACTTGAGTCTCTGTCAGATTTTCTTGATTTCCCACTGAAACTTCTCTCCACCTCTCCTTGTACTTTAACCTCCCACACAGCTACCCTTTGCATACACAGCTACCCTTCCTTTCTACCGTAGCATTGTGGCAGATTTCTGAGCACCCAACGTCACCGCTGTGACATTCTGGCAGAGTCCCACAAAAGCCCACTATGAGGCAATAGCATTTTATATGTGCTTCTAGACACATGCTACATGCCTTTTGCAGTTAGTTGTTCACATGACTCTTCTAATTGTGTACCCTTTGGAGACTGAATCTAATTCATCTCTACATACCCAGCTCCTGACATGATATCACCTTATGACAATATATGCAGTGGGCACTAAAAGATCTTAGCTAAATGAAGAAAAAAGTGAACGGTGCCTGAACATGTCATTAGGCATGGTCTTCTGTCCTTCTGTCCTGTTTTCTAGAGTTATAACATCAGCAATCGTTACAATTCTTTAGATCCCCCCCTTTTTTTTAAAGACTGTAAAGTATTAGTAATCTTGTTCTTATCTACCTGAAAGGGTTTTTTGGGGGGATGGGAGGAGGGTAAATGTGACATGTGAAATGTTTATGATCTACTAATAACGATGCCAATGTGAAACTTATTACAGTGTTTTCACATTCATTTATGCAATGCAATACTTTTCTTTACAACTCTAAGTTTATTTCAAGAAGGATACCTCTTTAAGGAAAGCAGTGTAGCCCAATGTGCTCTGAATTTGAACCTTAATTTTCGTGTGATCAGATTAACCTCAGTGTTTAGTGGGTGGGGGCAGGAGACTTGTAAGTTAAAAGTGTCCTGAACTACTGGGTAGTGGGCCCCTGTCTTGGCGGGCCACACTCTTTGTGTGTTATAGAAATACCCATTGAATAACTTCTCAGCCTTTTTGTTATGATCAAGTATAAAATACCTTTTGTATCTTGTAGCAGAGGAAGTTTCAGCCTTTCTAGTTCAAGTATGATGTGTATGGCCCGTTTGATGTAAGGGAATGAATTGCATTTGAAAGTGAGGAGCTAGAGGGATCAGTGCATGACTCTATTAGACCCAAGACCCACTCTTACTGTGCATTCCTTTCTAGGTATTGTATATTACACTGTGCTGGCACAGGGCTCTCAATTCGGTGCGATCAAACGTGCCTACATTCCGGACTTTGAATCTGGGAGCAACAATCCCATACGGAAGTTGACCTGGGCCTGAAATATTTAATGCAGCCGGATGGATTAGCCGTGGACTGGGTTGGAAGGTAATATGTCACTCATGTCACTTGCCCATTTCATTTTCATGAAGGGGTGCTGCTTCACCAGGTGCATGTGTTATAATGGTGAGCTCAGCAGCTAGCTCAGATCAGCCCTGCATGGGCCTGCTCTGGCCGCAACGATCACCCCTGCTTGCCTCTGTGTGCAATACAAACATTGTCCTTTTCTATACTCAGTGTATACCACAAGATTCTACTTAGATGTGAGAGCTCTGTATTCCAAGACTAACTTGGAGTATAGCAGTGTTCTTCTTCAAGTGTATTACTTTGAGATTAAACATCTCATCTGGTAATTATTTGGGAAAAAGAACAAGCCACAGTTTTTAGTATCCAAGCTAGTTGATACCAACTGGACCATTAATAGAACCTTTACCCTGTTCTGTTGGACTGTTTAGAACCTTCTTGCTCATAGTTTGGGTGACCTCTAGCTTAAAACCCTCCAGAGAATTTTGCTCACAATGATCCCAAATATGCACCCTGGTATGCAAGTGTTACCAATAACCCCTTCTTCCAGGAAGAGGCTTGCACTGGTCTGACACTGGTGGGAGAGCATCTTGATCTTGAAAATGAAGTGAGAGTGGGAAGCCCCAGTGCCTCCCTACCTGCCTGGAGAATGACGAGTTACAAATTCTGAGTTACAAATTCGTTTTTTCCCTTTAACAATCTTGTCCTGGGAGACTCGAGCTTCTCCAAAGAAGTTAATTGAGTCCCCAATGTGCCTGGAGGCTCACGGAAGACTCCCCGCTCAGCATCTTCTGCCAGGAAGCCTGGCCTTAGAGAACCATTACAGAAACCTCTAGCTGTTAACACACCTGCAAGGAAGTGGTAGTGTCCCTCCCATCTGAAGTTTTACCTCTGTCTGAGCCTTGGCGGATGGATGAGGGAACTAAGACACCGAAGGAGTTCATTCTGCTTGCCAGAGAATGAGCTTGCAGCTTGAGACATGGAAATAGGGCAAGGCTAGCCTTGCTGAGTTTTTATTTTGAAATGTTATTTCCACTCATCTTTGGGACGGATGCTCAATTCTTCTTGATTACACTTCGGCTCATTGCCAAGGGGGCTGAGATTCATGGGCAGTGAGAATGAAAAGCCACATGCCTTAATCTGCCTGTGGAAACCATGTGACTCAAAAATTGAGATGGGTGATCAATCTACTTGCTGTTATCTCCTGCAAGCACAGATACAGTGTCTGTGTATTTTACAGGCATCTGGGTGTTTGTTGAACTGGCTAGAAGTTACAAATTCAATTTTCTCACGGTTCACATTTCCTTTTAAATGATTGGTCCAGCCCTTTCTGTTGTTTAACTCTGTCCCTCTCCATTCAGGCATATTTACTGGTCAGATGCTAAGAGTCAACGGATTGAGGTGGCTACCCTTGATGGAAGGTACCGGAAGTGGCTGATCACCACCCAACTGGATCAGCCAGCTGCCATTGCTGTGAATCCTAAGCTAGGGTAAGTATTTGAAGAGATTCTCTTAGGCAGTATATAGTTTCTATGGGAGAAATTCCACTTTGGGATACGTATGAAAATCCCTCTGCTTACTGGAATCCTTTCTCTGCACTTCCATTTGGATGCATTCAAAAGTTTCTTGCTGATGGGAATTCAGCTGGCAATTTGGTTGTATTTCACTGGTGATAAAATTTTATTTCCAATGTAGTGAAAAATGCATAAAAGGCATGTTCATACACATACATTGTTTACTTATAAAAATATTGCAATTGGTAGCTGACCTCACTGTGAGAGAGAACTAGTTTGGTCCTTTCCTCTTGATTTTTGACATTTACATAGATATTTATCAAGCACTTTGCTTATTTGGACAGGACTGGTATCCTGTATTTGTATTTGAAACACTGAGTTATTATTACTTTGGTTTTTTGTTGTCTCCCGTATGTGAAATCAGGCCCTTAGGCATTCAGCGGTGATGCTTAAGATGTGCTTCCCTGAGATCTAATGCCTAATGTGGACTTGACCTTAGCATCAAACTATGCTTCTTGTGTATAACATATATTGGAAATAAAGAGGCATCTTTATAGAAACAGTATTACTGACTCTGGAAAGTGATTGGCTGCACTGTTGATAATGCTTCTGGTGCCATAGAGGGAGGAAGCTCCATGAGATGAGTTGCTTCAATCAGGAAATTTTCCGTTACAGGCTTATGTTCTGGACTGACCAGGGAAAACAGCCTAAAATTGAGTCTGCCTGGATGACTGGGGAACATCGCAGTGTTCTGGTGTCTGAGAACCTTGGCTGGCCAAATGGTCTTTCCATAGATTATCTGAATGATGATCGAATCTATTGGAGTGACTCCAAAGAAGATGTTATCGAAAGCATAAAATATGATGGGACTGACAGGAGACTCATCATAAACGAAGGTTAGCAGTTAGTTAGGATTTATGTATCAGTAATGTTCTAAAGAATTTCCGCTGTGTCTTAGGACAGCTTCTGTAATCCCTCAGACTTGTGTCCATCAGCACCCAGCTGCTTTATTAAATTCAAACTAATTCATGATAGTTCTTTTTATATTTTTACAGATCAGATCATGAAAGAACTAAGGTTTCTGTTAGGCCCCTCTGAGATTGTGTCTTCCATATGTTAAGTCATGTGTGTTCTTACTAATATACATATAACTGCTTCTAGGCCTATTCATTTCCCATGTGTTAGCCTGTTCCTGTGTTCAACTAGAAGCATGTAGAAGGAAAGGAGTATTTTATTTTATTATTCAAAATCTAAAACAGAAATCTAATAATCCAGGACATACCACATTTCTCCTAACTGGCTCTTACATTCTAAGTGGGAGATGGGGAGGGTCTTAGTTCATCACATTGTTTTTAAAAATGGAATAAAATCAGCAGCTTTAAAGTCAGACCATTTATACTGACTCAGTTTAATTTACCTTGAACTCACTATGTAACACTTTCAGAAAGTCTGCCTAGTATGCTAGATAACTTTGAGCCAAATGACAGGTACAGTAGTGCTGGGTATTGTGTCTCATTAGCTCTGTTCTGTCTCTCCACTATTGCTATGCAGCAATGAAGCCCTTCAGTCTGGACATCTTTGAAGACCAGCTCTACTGGGTAGCTAAGGAAAAGGGAGAAGTGTGGAGACAAAATAAATTTGGGAAAGGGAACAAAGAGAAAATGCTGGTGGTGAACCCCTGGCTCACTCAAGTCCGAATCTTCCATCAACTGAGATACAATCAGTCAGGTAATCCAGTCTTGAGAAGAGATGTCCCCGTGGACCGGACACCTTATTTAGGAGCGCTCGCTATAGTGTTAGTGGATGAAGGGTCATGATGGGGGGGAGCGGGTCTGGATTCGTATGTGGGTCTTATGAGGAGAAAAAGTCAGGATAATTTTTGAAATGACAAAGAAATTAGCCTTTACCAAGTTATCTGGTACTAGATTCTTTCTTTACTAGCATACCATGTTGGCTTGCTGTGTCCTATCTGTGGGTATTCAAAGTTCTCAGTCATTGTGCTTTCTGCTGATTCAGGGAAATGTGAAAGCGGTTCACCAGTCCTTTGCTACTCTGTGCAGACTGAGCACAGGTGACATAGATTGGTTACAGTGCAGATGCTTAGTCTTCACTTGAACTTGTAAAGCAGCATCTGAATTTATGCAGATTTAATATCACATTAAAATGTGAAGAACTCTACTCCAGAACTCTGACAAAAATAGTCAATTGGGGCAGATTTTGGATGCGACTTTTGTGAAGTGTCTTGTTATCTCATATCTGTGTCTCAATTAAGATTGTGTTTTGGATGGTGGTAAATAAAGATCATAGATTGTTAGTCTGAGAAAGGATCCAGGGAACATGAATCTAATTTAACCCTTGGATCCTTCACAATTCGTGTGGAAGTATATTTCAAATGATTTTGGGATTACACGAAGAGTTTTTTTTAAATGTACTAGTTGGGCTCCATCCCAATGTAATAGTTTGAGTGGCTTCCAGCTCATTCTGTCAAATCAGTTAAGTACCCTTGTTATTTACAAACAAAGAAACTGAAGGCCACAGTAAAATTCTTTCCAGAAGGTTTTGTAGAAAGCTCATCCAGGATGGGTTCTGGGTAGACTTGATGCCATGACCCATCCAGTTTGGTCAGTGACAAGTCTTGTTATAAGACTTGGGATTCATTGATCTTTTGAGCTATTTAAAATTGCTTAGCACTAACAGATATTAAGATTATGCCTGAACCAAGCAGACCCTCACCTTCCAAGAGCAGAGATGAATGGCAACAATGGAGACTGAATAGCACAGAAATCACATGGGAAGTCTGTGCCACATTGGTAGGGTGGCACCTATGGTAGTGTGGGTGAGTGTGGCTCTCCAGGTAACAAGTGGCCTAGAGGTCCTGGATGGTGCTTGGGCTGTGCCAGTGCTGGGCAGAGCCACATCAGTTAGTAGGCATGCCTTGGCTGAGGTACCCAGTCTCCTGCCAGGACCTAACTCAGTTCTCATCTCTTTTCCAGTGTCCAACCCTTGCAAGCAGGTCTGTAGCCACCTCTGCCTGCTGAGACCAGGAGGGTACAGCTGTGCCTGTCCCCAAGGCTCCAACTTCGTAACTGGCAGCAACGTTGAGTGTGATGCAGGTGAGAATACTCACTGCTTGGGAAGCCTGGGGCTGTCAGGAGTTGTATGATGTACCCTGTATGATGTGACCTTTGCAGATTCAAACTGGGAGTAGCTGGAAAAGGGGATGAGGGAACCCCAAAAGCTGGGTGAGTCTCTGGGTGCAGTCATGTTGCCATTTGTGTTATAAAGACGTTCCCAAGAGTGGTTTTCTGTGAGGCTCTTCCTCCTTTCGGTAGATTCCCTTTTTCTCTAGAATCCACTCAAGGTAGAGAACTATTTCCTGAGGTGGGAGGAGCTTGCATAGAGCAGGGAGGGGCTTGAGGACACTCCTGCTTTTCTCACATGCGCCTTTCAGAATTTTATTTTTTATTTATTTTTTTTTCTCTACATGTCTTTAATTTGATTTTTACAATTTTTAGTCAGCATGGATTGCAATAAATGGGTCTTCAGCAGAGTTACTAATGGAAAAGTTAGCTTTGCCATCACTGCCAACACTTATTTAAGTCCAGTGCAACTCTTTCAGAATTTTAAACCATCAAAGGACTGTGTTCTGAAAGCTGGCTGACCTGGCTGAGAAATGAGGTCCAGAGTGAGGGAGCAGTGGTTTGGTTCTCGTGCAGTTCTCTGGATGAGCTCTTCTCTGCAAAACCCGCTTTTTAGTAGCTCTTCCAAACAGTTAATAAGTCATGGGGACAACAACTGCCCCTAGTCAACATCCTCTGCTTAAGGAGCAATCAGAAAATCATCCTGCAGTTTACCCTGCACCTATTTTATGGCTAACATCCTGGGGAGGGGGCGCTTCCTAAAGTCTAAGCTAGTGGGGAAATGAAGAGGCAGGAATAGCTCCTATCGCTGGAGGAGCACTCGATTAAGCAAGGATTCATCTCATTTGAAGAACGTGCTCAGGGTGGAAATACTGCTTTTCTTATCTCTACCCCGTGTGTGCCTAGAGAACCGCTGACAAGATTTTGGTTTTTTTTTTTTTTTTTTTTTTTTTTTCTGAAACTGGAGAGATGGCTTAGTGGTTAAGCGCACTGGCTGCTTGTTCCCAGCCCCCACACAGTGACTCAAAACCACCTGTGACTCCAGTCCAAGGAAGGTGACCTGACAATTTCTGGCTTCTGAGGATACTACACTCTGTTGTAGGAGGATACTGCACTTCTCTGGTGCACAGACATACATGCAGGCAAACACAAACACTATATAAAATTCTCATTTAAAAGAACTTTATCCAAAGTAAGCGCTCATTAATGGTAACCGTTGGGCCTTGATGTGGTCTGTTGTTAATTAACTTATCAGTTGGTTCGGTGGTGTTTATTGACTGTCTACTCTTTGAGTTTACTTGGTAGTCATACAATACACTAAGAAACCTATGAGTATGTAACAGCACGGGTGGTTAAAATATAATGGACAAAAAATGCAATAGGACAGTGCAAGGCAGGAGGATGGCACGGTGGTCTTGGCTAGCCTCTCTGTTAAAGAGAACATTGAGAAGAGACCTATAGAGCCCAGAGAGTAGACAAACTCCTCAAATAAAATACACATGTGATAAATGCTCATCCAGGGAGTACGCTAGGGCTGAGCCAGGAGCAGTAATCCAGAGGAGTGGTCCTTATAAAGGAAGGATATCTCTCACTAGCTGTCCCTCAGGTGCTTGTGTGTCTATCTGTGTCTGTGTGTCTGCCTCTTGCCTTCTTCCACGACGATACTCCGGAGTCTTCGGTTGCAGTTTCAACCTATGTAGAAACAAACAAACAAACAAAAAAACAACAACAAAAAAACCTCTTGGATTTAATAGTTCCCAGAAGAGAATCTGGAGAATTTCAGCTGACATAATGTATGCCCTGGATTGAGCATCCCCTCATTGTTTAGAAGAGGAAAATGCTATGATGGTTTCTCCACAAGTTTATATAATTCCCCAAAATCTTATCACTGTTTAGGAAGGTAGTTTGCTTTAGGGAGTAGGGGCCACCCTATCAGAGTCAGCTGGCCTGACCCTCCCCATCCCCCAAGTCCTGGGCAGGTTTTGCATGGTGCAATGCTCTCCTGTGGGGTGTGGCTGAACTAACCCATGCATGGCTTTCCTTTCTGCAGCCAGTGAACTTCCCGTCACCATGCCTCTCCCATGCAGGTGCATGTATGGAGGAAGTTGCTATTTTGATGAGAATGACCTTCCCAAATGCAAGTAAGTCTGACTCTTGGTCCCAGCTGTAGACCTGACTCTTTAAGGGAACCTGAGATCTTAATCTAGCTGGGAAAACAAGTACTAGAGGCTCACCCAATTCACGTTTCCCATCTAACCAGCTTTTCCTCCTTTGGGGAAGTCTGGGGAGGTGAGGCATTGCTTCCCAAATCATAACTGGCATAAACCTAGCATAAACCTTACCTGAAGATCTGGTTCAAATGCATTCTCAGGGATACGCATTTCTAACAACTCTTGGGAATGCCGCAGAGTGAGGAGTTAGAGAGAGGACAGTAGTATGTCTCCACATGCCACCTCACCTGGGAAGATGGCTTAGGATATGGGAGAGCAACTGACAGGAGAGACTTCTAATACAAGGATCATGACAAGCAGACGAGTCTGGAGTGAAGAAGCCTGAGGGAAACTGTCATCGCAGAGCAAGATGACTCTTCCTCCTCGAAAGCAGTTAGAGGACGGAACACTGCCACTATGTCTATTCTCCCTCTCTAAGAAAGAAATGCATGGAGCAGAGGAACCAGTAGGCTTATTTCTGACCTTCTAGGTGCTAATCCACCGCTAGTGGCTTTCTTAGGTTCTTAGGTTGACAGAATAAGCAGATGTGGAGCGGGCTGCACTGCTTGCTCCTCATGCATCACTGGATCAGGGCTCTCTCTGCCTTCATGCATATGTATCAGTCTAGCCTCCTATAATAATCAGAGTCTCCTTCTGATTCCAGATGTTCTAGCGGCTACAGTGGAGAATACTGTGAGGTTGGGACTCTCTCGAGGCATCCCTCCAGGGACGAGTAAGTATCAGGAATATGGTGACCTGCACCAGTTACAGCCCCCATCTTCCTTTTAACCCAGTCTTTGAAGACCCGGTGGTGACCCCTCTAGCCCTTCCTTCCTTGTTAAGGTGCTGATGTTGGCTTTCTGCTTCTTCCCTCTGCAGCAATGGACTGTTCTGTTGACATTCGTGATGATCATCATTGTTGGGGCTCTGGTACTCGCTGGATTCTTTCACTACAGGAAAACTGGCTCCCTTTTACCCACTCTGCCCAAGCTGCCAAGGTCAGTTTCTTTAGGAGGCGTGTAATAAGCCTGTGTATGATGGATTTTTTTTTAGAAGAATGATAGCTCATCTATTCCCATGATGTCAAGGTAGTCTTCATTTCTTTGCTTGTTTTATGAGTTAAGATTTATTTTTCATGTGGCCTCTACCTTGCTATGGGACCACAAGTATGAGCCACCATATCCCCCAGTTGTGAGGACTGAGAGCAGACACTGTCAATCACAGCTTCTTCATGGAGCTTCCCCCTGAAGCTTGTGCTGCAGACTGTTTATCATGTAGGGCAGGCAAGGACGGAGCTAGTTGTGGGTTGGCTTGACTTTCTTTCTAGTGACTCCTAGTTCTTGTTCCGATGTTGTGTTTGGGAATGTGCTTTTATGTGCACTTGGGGAGAGAATTGCACATAGAAGATTCAGTAATATGGAAGGAAAGTAATCATTGCAAATTAAAAAACAACACAGTAGGAAAAGAATCATTACAAAATTAAAAAACAAACAAACAAACGTAATAACACAACACATGGCTTTGCCTTATTTCAGCTTAAGCAGCCTTGCCAAACCCTCTGAAAATGGAAACGGGGTGACTTTCAGATCAGGGACTGATGTGAACATGGACATTGGTGTGTCTCCTTTTGGCCCTGAGACAATTATTGACAGATCCATGGCGATGGTGAGTGCGGCTTCCATGGGATTATTTGAAGGCTTTCATTTACACTAATTGATGGAAGAAACGCTTCTTACAAGGAATAAAGCTCATCTCGGGAAAACTAACACGAATACAGTCTATGCTCTCTAGGCCTTAGCTTTAATGGAAATTGGCTCTACAATGTACCATCTATTCATGGATAGGCAAGGAGCTGATTTTTTCTAGCCCCGTGTGTAGAACAGGGATTTGCCTACCTCTTACGAGAACCAGGTGGCATACTCTGTAACGGCTCTAGTACAGCCTTGGCCCCGTGGGGCTTTCTGTAATCTGGAAACCCACTTCCAGTGCTTTGTCTCCACCTCCAGTCTTCCATCCTCACCCCTGCCTGCATGAACAGTACTCTTCATGCTGCCTTATTTTCCTCTATTTCCTTCCACCACCTACTTTCTTCTTCAATATTCCAGCCCAAATGCATTACGTACATTAAAGAGCTAGAGAGAATTCAGCTACCGGAAGAGTATTTGTGCTTTCTGGAGCAGATGGCTTAGTTCAGTTTTTACTAGTTGAAACAATAGTTTGTGACTTAGATGCCATGGGACTCTGAGGCTATTTTCTCTCACCCTCTCTAAGACCTCATCTTTTGGGTGGCTTTCTGAAAGTATCTGGTGTACATCCAGGTATGAGGGAGACTCCTTTCTGTCTGAAGCAGATCAATGGGTGTGACCTCTCTCTCTTTCCTCCCACCAGAATGAACACTTCGTCATGGAGGTAGGCAAGCAGCCTGTGATATTTGAAAACCCAATGTATGCAGCCAAGGACAATACTTCCAAAGTAACCCCAGCAGTGCAGGTGAGGTATCTGCCCCATGATCTGTTTTCAGCCACTGTTGCTGCTCGGTCTTTCTGTGTTGCAGAATGCAGGCCTCTACCCTGCCCTCTTAAAGGGAGGGATCACAGTAGCCTGTATCTCAGCTTCACCGTGCTCAGTCACAAAGCCGCGCCCGGATATAGTCCTGTGTCGTTGCAGAGATGTGAGGCTTAGCAGCCATGCTGGGGGTGGTTCACTGTTCTCAGTCATTCTGAGTCACCTGTGTCAGAGCAAGGGGTATGAGTTTATTAGAGATCCTGGAGATATAAGGCCTTATGACAGGAACAGGGAACTACATCAGAAATGAACGAATGAGCAATGGTATCACGAGGGCGCTATCTGAGAGGGTGAAAGTGAGAGCAACAGCCTGTTCTGAAGAGTATAGAGGTCTGAAATTAAGATTTGCTCAGAAGGCTTATTACTCTGTACCTTTAAAAGAAGCTGGGAGTAGAGGTAGGTGCTTTCCATTAGCCTGGACTAATGGCCCAGTGTTGCTTCCAGATCCATCAGCTTTTGGCCTGTTCCCCCTTTGTCTATGCAGCTACAGCAAATAGTTGTCAGTGTTTGCTAGTGATTTTGGATTCAATACATAGTATATTTTAATATGAGGTGATAGAAATGTTTCTTTCAAATGAGTTTTCTCTTAAGAGCAAAAAGATTTGAATCTTGAAAGAATTCCCTGCTCTTTGATAATGCATCATGGGATACAAATGACATCTCATCTGGTATTTTTCACATGAAATAAAATGAGGCTATGCACACAACAAAATGTAAGCTTAAAAAGAAACAAAATGGTGAATGTAAAATGCAAGGAGCTACTGCTTTCTGTGATACACACACACACACACACACACACACACACACACACACACACACACAGTTTTCAGGGTGATATTCCTTAAACCAAGGAATAGCCAAGCAATTATGTGAATTTTACAAAAATAGAAAAGTATTAAGGCCATTTGCTTACTGTTTTTTTTTTTTTTTTTTTTTCTAATTTATCCTCTTTTAGGCAATCCTCAAGTTTGCTCATTTTATTCTTTTTGCTATTTATCTATTTATCTTTGGAGACATAGTCTCACCGTGTAGCCCAGGTTGGCCTCAAGCCTTCTAGATATTTGTTTGCCTCTGCCTCTGCTTTTGCCTCTGCTGGAATTAGTGTGTACCTACCACACCTGACCACACTCATTTGTTTCTTAATATTCAAAGAGGATTCTGTCCACTGAGTTGGTATGACTGTTTGCGGCTGTTACTTAGTTACCGTTACTTGGTGTTGTTACTTAGTTAGCACTTGGTTGCCAGTATGCAACTAGAGCACCTTTTATCCCAAATTATGGTCAGCAGTGGGAATGAAGGGAGTAGAAAATGCAGCAAGAGTTACATTAAATGAGGGGTGACAGTGACGGGTCTCCTTGCCTGCTGCAGTTGATATTTTAGGTGACTTGGTGGTTGTTGCTCTTAATTGGGGGAGGTGGGAATGGTATTTAGTTTACAGCTTCCAGTGTCCTTTATCAAATAGAAAGGTACCTGACCATATCTGTGGAGAAGTGTAACAGAATCCAGATCTACTTTTTATGTATTCATTTCTTCTTTCAAAACTGCCTAGGGGCCGTCAATATGCTCACAGGTGACTGTACCAGAAAATGTGGAAAACCAGAATTATGGAAGGCCCATAGATCCTTCTGAGATTGTTCCAGAGCCAAAGCCAGTGCCCCCTGGAGCTGATGAGACTCAGGTAATGATAACTGACTCATGAGAAGACATTGGCAAAGAATTTTGACATTTCTGGATTGATGCTAATCCACAGAAGACCACGTACAAAAATGGAAAACTAAATTCTAGATTTAGTATGTCTTCATGAAAAGGACATTGAATCTGGGACATTTACACAGCATACACAGTGATGTGTTGAGGGTACATATAAAAGACCCTTTGGTGGAGAATGCACCTTTCCCAAGTCACTCTTAGCGCTTGACTCTTACCAATGTCTACCAGCAGGTGGCACTACTTTATTACCACTTCCTCTGTGTCCAGATAACACCTAATTGTCCATGCAATCCTCCCGCAAGCATTGCTGTATTTAATGTGCCAAGGAAACTAGTTCAGGAGACAAAAACACCGCTTGATGAATTTTTCTTTATCATATATGCTATACCTTCGCATATCCTAGACTCTTTGGGATGTAGTTTAACAAGCCACCTTTGAAAATTAAATTGTTTTAAATGGACAGTGTGCTACTAACTTATGAACTTCATTCTGCTTCGTGATAGAAAACATTGGGTAGGACATTTAAATGTTCCTGATCCTTGTGCAGAGAAGTTCAGTGATGTCGTCTGTAATTCAGTGTGATTAAGGAGAAAGATCAACTCTCGAACATACACACACAAAGACATGGAAGCTCACACATACCATAGACAGGAAGGTTTTCACTCACTGTTTTTCTAGGGACTTTTTTCTCCTTAAGCTACATTTAAAAGTGGACATTGAATATATGTTTTCCCATAGCCACCAGAATACCTGAAATATCAAATGTTCAGTCCCCAGGTCTAGCTTACTCCACGGCAGTGCCAGGTTTATTTCTTATTCTTAACATTTGTTTCCAGACCATTCCCAATCTTAAGATATCTTTCTTAGAGGTAGCTTTGTCTGTAAGGAAGGGGTAATGTGGCAAGAAGATGCTCTGTGAGAAAAAAACACGAGCTCGGCTGCCCGGGCCCGTGTGGTGGTGACCTGAGTGTGTGTGTTGGTGATGGTGGTGGTGGTGGGGTGTCGGAGTCCAGGAGGCTTTCTACGCCGGTGGGTCCCACATACAGGAGAAAGTCTGAAGTTTCAAAGGCTGGAAGCTTTGGCGATGGCAGGCCCCAATGATACAAGAAGTCCAGTGTTCCAAGAAGCTTATTGTTCATGGTGTGGTAGTTGGGTCTGGATGTGTGTGCCCCCAGTTCAGCCAGGGGAGAGCTGGCTTAAATAGGGGAGGGGGAAGAGGGTCTGGAAAAGAATAACTTAATTAGCTATGCCCCCCCTCTTAGGTACTCATGAATATGGAAATCTCTGTTAGTCACACCCTCTACCTGGATGGTGATCACAAACCTCTCTGGGAGAAGCTACTCTGAGCCAAACATGTCTGCAAGATGCAGGCTAATGGGGATTAGGCCCCTGTGGTAGTCTGGATTGGGGGGTGTGTGTGTGGTGAGATACATGCTGTCCCTACCCAGGCTATGGTTCACCTGTTGGGTCTCCGGCTATCTCAAACCCAGTGCTCTACTGGGGAGACCAAATCATCCCTTTGCAGCCCCACAATGCTCCCCCCACCCCAACTCCAGTTCCCAGAAACAGAACGGACTTGGGGGATTGTTGGGAATGAGAGTCAACCTTCACCAATTGCGACATAGAGCCATGTCTCCATCTGTGCTGCCCACTGGTTCTTGCACTTGCCTCTGCCGATACCCTCCATGTTCTGTTCACCAGCATTTGTCCAGAGATCCTGTATCTGTGACCCCTGGGACACCAAATAGTCACTTGGCTCAGCAGAAACACTTGCTTAATTCACTGAGGATGTGCAGGTTTAGAGATGAGGACTACCATATTCCACTTGTTAGCAATTAATTAGTTCAAGGAGCTTTTGCAGACTAAGACAATGACTTGAGGTGAACCTTCTCTACTTAACTTCACATTTCCAAATGTATGGCTCTGACTTCCTTCTCCTTCTTCCTCCGTTTGGCAACATAGACAGTGGATGTGTGGGTTGGGTGAATGGTCTTGCTTTTCTTCGATAGTCATGTGCTACTTGTACCAAATTTTCCAGCCATCTTGCAAAACACATGGGTTACTTGAGCTGCCTGGAGGGGAGTGCCTTTGAAATAGGTGGCCAGCACTACAACCACTCGGTAGGGTGGGGCCAACCCACTATTGTGTGTGTGTGCTTGGGGTTTTCTCTTTGTATTCTTCTTTGGTCTCTCTGCTAGTCTACCATAATGTAGCTATTTGTCCTGCTGTGACTCAGTGTGTCATACAGGAGGAACAAAAAAAACCCTGCATCAAAGGATTGTTGAGACAAAAACAACCTTACAAAACCTTAAAGTCATTCCTGATGTACAGCAAACACTCAATAAATGTTAGTTGTTATGATGATGATGATGGCGATGGTGACAATGATGTTGATGGTGATGATAGAGGATGTGGAGAAGTGAGAGGGATAGTCTGGCCAAGACATAGTTTTGGAAATAGGAGACACAATTTGGCTTTTCCTTGAGCTTCTAGGCTGCTCTAGAAACCTCCCTCTGTCTTATTGTCTTGTATACTCTGTATCTGACTGGCTGCATGGCAAATCTTCTAGATGGCATGAGTCCAGATTCTCAAGCCGCACATTTTACATTGAGGAAAGACTTTGAAATTGTTACATGAAAACAGCTGAGAGAGTCTTAGTTACTGTTCAGGGACCAGAAGAGGAAATGAATAACATACTACTTAAGCCACACCCCTAAGTTAATATGTTTTCAATAAGAGTTTAAAAACCTTGGAAAAGACTCCTATGAAGAGAACAAAAAAAGAAAACTCCGTTACTGAGAGCCGCCTGTCTCCCCTTTTTGTTTAGGGCACAAAATGGAACATCTTCAAACGAAAACCCAAGCAGACAACGAACTTTGAAAATCCAATCTATGCAGAGGTAACTTTTAATCCCTGTTCTAAGTAGACATTCACTGTTTGGCTAGATTGGGCATGCATTGAGATTATTCTGGACAAACTGCAAAGGTTAGTCCTCGTACAGCACTGTTTCTGGCCATGCTGGGGTAGTCGATGTCTCATCCACGTCTTTTGTGGTTGCAGATGGACAGTGAGCAAAAGGAAGCTGTAGCGGTGCCTCCCCCTCCGTCTCCTTCTCCCCCTGCTAAAGCTTCAAAGAGAAATTCGACTCCAGGCTACACTGCCACAGAAGACACCTTTAAAGACACTGCAAATCTTGTGAAAGAAGATTCTGATGTATAGCCTTGCCAACTCTCTAGGGAACATTTAGACACTCACTTTTGCACATATATTTTTTACAGACAAATGAAAAAGAAGTTAACATTCAATACTTTATAAAAAAAATATATTTTTCTCTGTTTGCCTATAATTGAAAGGTGTGTCGTGTGTCTTTTTTACTGATGCCATTTCATATTTTTACAATTATCACAAGGTACTGTGTATATCTTGCACTGATGTTGTCTGGAGGTGATGCTGTGAATATATTGTACTTGTGTAAATTTTGGAAGGATTATCACATCTCTGCCTCTGCTAATGAAAGTGCCTGTTGAGTGGGTTGGCGAGCTGAAGAATAAATGATCTGGTGAGGAAAGGCGTTGGCTTAGGGCTTTGGATCTGTCTAAAGAGGAGATAGCACTCAGTTTCCTTTGAAATAATCTAAGAAGAAAGTCCTTTAAGCTTCATTTGTGGATCCATTTTTACACATCAGCACGTAATTAATAATCAACATTACGTGTCAACTTGATTAATAAGTGTACCAATAGGGGCCAGTGTTGGCTTCATACACTGTAGATGCTTCAGATGACACAGAAGGTACACAAGGTGATTTAGTTGGACCCCTCTGTCTTCTAACTCCAGCTATGTTTTTTGATTGTGCTGTGTCCCTAGTTGCCAAGTCAACATCTGTATCTGCCATGTCACGTCCCACACTGAGCTCTTGCTTGACGGACCTTAAACCAACTTACGGCCTTGCCTGGCATCTCAGGTTCACCTACCTTAGTGACTGGAATTCTGGAGCTGACTTGCTAAAAACAAACCCATGTCTCCATAAAGTAGGGTGCCAAACAGATACTGCTAATCAAAGCCTCAGCTGGGTGTTTGACTCTGGGTGCAAAATGTTATCGTATTGACTATTTATTTCCTCAATTGACGATGAATAGAAAGGGAAAACATTCTTACTGAGCCTTTTTCAGGTCTTTGCCTAAATCTGTACATTTGTGTCAGGATGTACTTACTGTGCGTCCCAGCTCTTCTTTTGAGTAGTTGGTATATTCTCTATCACAGGAACCATGGCATGAGTATACATTTTCTATAGCAAGTAGCATTCCCGGTTCTCTGTGCTAATATTGCACATGTGTTAATGAATGAATGGAAGGGTGGGAGAGTGGATGAATGAAATATACTACTGATTATTTTATTCTCGAGTCCTCGAAATATTTCGTTGCTCATATTTTGAGTACCGATTGTAATTACTTTGATTAGAAAAGAAAAAGCTACTGGAAATGATGCTGCTGGAAATTTCTAATAAATGTGTATTTTATCAGATGGCTTTTGGGTCTCTGCCTCCTTCTTGAGTCTTGGTCACAAGTTGCTTGAAACTGTGCTTGGTTGCTGTCTTAATTAGGGTTTTACTGCTGTGAACAGACACCATGACCAAGGCAACTCTTATAAGGACAACATTTAATTGGGGCTGCTTACAGGTTCAGAGGTTCAGTCCATTATCATCAAGGCAGGAGCATGGCAGCATCCAGGCAGGCATGGTGCAGGAGGAGCTGAGAGTTCTACATCTTCCTCTGAAGGCTACTAGCAGAATACTCACTTTCAGGCAGATAGGACTAGGGTATTAAAGCCCACTCCCACAATGACACACCTACTCCAACAAGGCTGCACCTCCTAATAATTCCACTTCCTGGGCCAAACATATATAAACCACCACATTTGCTCTCTGTGACACCAATTCTTCAATGCATGGAGACTAGTATGGAGACAATCCAGGTTTCTGATTTTAGCCAGACCCTTGAAAGGATGCCCACATCTCCTCTGAAGTTGAGATGGAGATGAGAAAAAGGTTGTGTTTTATTGTCTTGGTGTCCTTTTGTATTTGAAATGTCGCAGCATGGAAGATGGAGCTACAGATGAAGGGCACACTTTCTGGATGCTTCTAAGAACATTCTTGTTTTAGAAAAAGGTGGAGCGCTCCTTTGCACATTTCCCAGTGTCTAGTCCCAGAATGAAGTGGATATATGAAATTGTTCTAGTTCTAGTTTCCAGGCCCAGCTACATGGGACCTCTTTTCAGACACTTAGTTTCTCTGGAGCCTACTACAAATATATAGTTTTTCTGGAACTTTAAGACAACAACATGAAGTCCTGGCTATTCCCTGACAACGTGGAGAGTTTTACTACAAAGAAAACAGAAGTGTCCCCTCTCAAGAGCATAATTGTGTATTTATTGCTTCAAAATTTTTGACTGTTTCTTTGCCAGCTTGTAAAAATTGTACTAGGAGGGACACTTCAGTTGTGGAAGATAAGGAGCTCTGTAGTGGGAGATATTTAACTCTCCAACCCAAATAGGACTGGTCAATGAAAACACAACTCAGTAATTATGAATATATTCTGTAAGCCTAGATTGGGCAGATACCCCTACACTACTCTGTTCCCCAGCTATGAGACCCTTATAACTTGAGGGTTTTCCTGACCCAGAGTTTGTCCTTCTACCTCCTGCTTCCCAGTCATCCTCTCCTTCGTCATCTTCCTCCTCATGGTCTTCCTCCATCTCCTCCAGTCGTCCTCCCCCTGCTCTCCTCCACCAACCTTTATTTCTCCACCTCCCTCTTCCTCTGCCAATCACTGGCTCCAGCCTTTATTTTACAAATTAAGATGGGCAGAAGGTTCACTAGAAATCACCTGTGTAATGACTCACACCTCCTCTGCAGCCCTTCGCAGGAAAGGGGAATTAGTATCAAAACACAAGGCCAGGGCTATCCACAATATACTTTCCTCATACTTTAAAGGACTCAAATTCAGTCCATGAAGAGCAATGTGACTTTATTTCACACACACACACACACACACACACACACACACCACACACCACACCTCATGCACAGGCAGTTGTGCAGGCTATGATGATAGTTGCTAGGCTTTAAACAGAGGAATCCATGACTCTGTTGGTTTAGTGTGGAGTCACACTCCAGTCCTGGGCAAGCAGTATTTGTCCTATAGCCAGTGATCTCTGGCTAATTGAATTAGCCTTGTACTCTTGAACCTCTCAAACTGTTACCTAACTCAACTTTTTCTCTTACAAAGTTGGCTGCTTCTTTATGAATCTGATGGAAATATTTGTAAAAGGCTGGGTACTATAAAGTGTCCTTGATGAAATAAGGAGTCAAGGATGTCCTTGCACCACCTGGTAGCACCTCCTGACTCTAGGTAGAGCAATCTGTGGACCAGGTGACACAGAACATTGTAGAGAGACTCCGTGGAAGAGAACTTTTATCAAAATCCTAGGTGATAGGAAGGACCCAATTTAGTGCTAGCTTATACCCTTTCTATCCAGTAATGTGTAAATGGAAGGGGAGAAAAGACTGCTCATGGCCAAGTATGCAGGAAAGACATTCAGATCTATATTTCATGATGGCACATATTCTGGAGAGCCTCAGGCATGTTCTGGGAGAGGTAAGGGAAGGCTGAACTGCTGCCTTGGAAGCTCCCGTGCCAGTGTGTTCTGGAGATAGGAATGTCCTGAGCGTTTCAAACAGCAAAGCCTTTGGTTCTCCATTTCAATCAGGCATTGACCACTGATGATGCCCACAACCTTGGGTGGGTAGCATCTTAACTAGGGTACGCTCATTGAGAGGCACTCCTCTGCAGCAGGGAGGGCACTTAAGTGTGGCAACAGAATACAGAGGGGACACTGTTGAGACTTTAACTTCCATCGAAGGATGCCTGGTATCCTTTGTTTTCTGGACTCAACCATGATAGAACAATTGCCTAGCTAGGATTATATTGCATTTAACAACAGATCAATCTACTGTAAGACCTGGCTTTACCTTTGTCAGATTGCTCGATGTAGCCACCAAAGACTAACACCAGAGAAGATTTCATCTCTTCTCTGATCCTCTCTCTTTCTGTCTTTCGTGTTAGATTGATTCCAAGGGATAAGTTGTTAGGGTCTGCCTTGGAGGGGGGAAGGTTGGAATTTAGTGCTTTGATCTGGAGGAGGAGGGGATGAGAAGGATGGACTCTGGGTTTTGAGGAAAGGAGAGGGAGGATGAAAAAGGAAAGGGTGTGTGTGTCCTTTTCCTGGACTAGAATGCTCTTGCTGACTAGGACTATACATACAGCTGTGCTCTAAGTAGAGGAAGATGATGTTGAGCAGTCTTCTGAGAATGCAGACTTACTAGGTAGCATTAGAATTCTTCAGATGAGCAGGACACTTATTTGGCATCAGACAGTGGTAGAGGAAGCATGTCTTGAGTTGTTTCTATCTGATTGTTGAACAGTGTTCTCGGAGAACAAAACTGACCTGAGTTACAGAAAGGTCAGCTCTAGTTGAGACCCTGCTGGCTTTGACTTACTGTGTTTGCTTTTCAGGTTTTGTGGGCAACTTGGTTCCTTCTGGAAGGGTATCACTAGCTTCTTTAGCTCGTTTACCAGTAAGCATTGTCTTTTGTGAATGTAAAATAAGCCTACCATTTAGATCCCAAGTGAAACAAAACTAATAAGAAATGTGTTGATCTGAGTATTATTTTATTTTACCATAAAGTTGTTTATATAGTGATTCCCTTCTTTGATAAAACACTTCTGTCTTGATTAGGGTTTTACTGCAGTGAACAGACACCATGACCAAGGCAGGAAAACATTTAATTGTGGCTGGCTCACAGGTTCAGAGGTTCAGTCCATTATCATCAAGGCAAAAGCATGGCAGCATCCAGACAGGCATGGTACAGGAGGAGTTAAGAGTTCTACATTTTCATCTAAAGGCCACCAGGAGAAGACTGTCTCTTCTGCACTGGGTGGAGCTTCAAAGTCCATTCCCACAGTGACACATTTCCTTCAACAAAGTCACACCTACTCCAGCAGGGCCACACCTCCTAATAGTGCCACTCTCTCCATGGCTTTGGGATAGGGCAAGCAAGTCTCTACTTAGATCCACAGGCTGGTCACAGAGACAGTCCCCTAGTTCGAATGTGGTCTGTGGCCTGGGACAATGTGGAGTCCCTGGAGTATCCATTGATCCAGAAAACAAGAGAAGGAGGAAGTTGAGAAAATCCGGAACAATTTGGACCCATTGAGCCCATGAGTTTGACATTGTTTGGGGTGGGACCTGGGAAGTAAGAAACAGTGGTTCCCAGAAGATGAGGTCTTTGCCCAAGTTACTGAGAACTCAGCTTACCTAGTGTTGGGCAAAGTTTTAGGGCATCCACCTGAGGTATTTACTGAGAGAAGCTGGGATGTGACAGCAGAGGCTGCCTAGGTTATCATGACCAAATTTAGCTCAGAGAAGGTAGGACATTTGTTTACTTGTGCTATAACCCTGGTGACTACACCATTGTTTTTGATACTCAGAGATCTATTGAATAAGTGACTTAACTAGACATTTAGTAAGGGTGGGAGCACAGTTAGGCTTGGTGGTTCAGCATCACGCAGCTGGTATGATTAGGCCACTGTGTCCTTACACCCTACCTCTGCTGATATCCTGTCTGGAGGTTAGCTTGGGAATTCTTCCTATGTGTGCAGCTCTATGCAGTTCAGGAATCAACTGGTGGCTCCCACAGACTGCTAAGGGGTGGGCCAGGCTTGCTTAGGGGGCAGCTGTGGAGTTTCACACAGTAAGGGTTCTAGAGGCTGCTAGGCACTGGTGAAGGACTGCATGAGGGGACTGCAGGAGTCAGGTGCAATGGGTTTGGTTTTTTCAGGAACTTTCCCAAGACTAGCCTCAGACAGGAGAGAAGGGCTGTTCCTTTTCCTTTTACTGCATTCTCCTGATCATGGGACCATCTAGTGCCAAATGAGAACCCTGCCATGTGCTGTTCTGTTTATGGATGAGCCACTGTTTGGAGTCAGTGGCTCTTGCAGGCTGGAGCCGCACCAGTACCCACATTGTTAGAAATCCATTCTCAATTCTAATGGTGATTAACGGTGTAGATCTCAGAATAAATCCATTCTGTGATCCTTACACAAACCAGGCTTTTCTGGAGAACATCTGGGGTTTTATTTGCATAATAAGAGGCACCTGGTCCTTGATGGAGAGTGAATGCTACCTCTGAACCTGGCAGGCAGGCTCAGTGTTGAGAATTCTTCAATAAATCAGAGAGAAAATGGAAGCCAAATATAATTTTTCTCTATAACATTTCAGACGATGTCCCAGCAGGATAGGACCTTAAGGAGAGTGTGTACAAATCCAAAAGTTAACTGAGTTCAGAATCAGATGTCATGAAAGTAGACCTCTCCACAGTCTTCCTGGGGAAGGAAGCTGAAGGAAGAAGCTCACAGCTATCATATGGAAGAAATGCAGAGGGAAGTCCTCTTAAATATATTTCCTTTGTTAGCTAGGAGTAATGGTGCACATCTTTAATCCCAGCACTCAGGAGGCAGAGGCTGGTGGATCTCTGAGTTAAAAAGCTAACCTGGTCTACAGATTGAGTTCCAGGACAGCCAAGGTGCCATAAAGAAACCCTGTCTTGAAATTTTTTTTCATTTGTCATACTAGCACATATTAATTGTACTAAAATAATGAATTTAATTCCGATATGCTTATAGGCATCTATGATGTACTTATGTAAGGTGTACCTCATATTGACTCTTATTTTTATGTTTTTTAAAGTCTGTATTACAAGTATAAGAGAAAACACTTAATGTTTTTCTGGGTTCAGTTGTTATATTTAATACAACGATTTCCAGTTCACTCTGTTTCCATCCAAGCACTTCATTCTTCTTTATGGCCTAATAATACTCCACTGTGTATCTATGCAACTCTGTCTCTACTTATCTTTTGATGTGCATCTTGGCTGATTCTATAACTTGCTTACTGTGAATAATGTCTCGGCTCCTTTGGGTATCTATCCAGAAATGCTACAACTACATCATACTGTAGTTTCATTCTTAATTGAGGAACCCAAGGAAATTTCTTCTTAGACACTCTATTAGTGAGCTTTCATGACTATAAGGAAATCCTTGATATAGACTACTTATCAAGAAAAAAAGTTTAGCTATGCTTTGGGAATTCAAGCCTAACCATCAAAGAGCAACTTCTTATGCAACGGTAATGGTGAGACCTGGGTACCTTCTCCAATGACTCAGAGACCTCCAGTAGGCCCTACTATCTTTTAAAGCTTCCATTGTCTTCCAACAGGGTCACCATGGAGACCAAGCCTCTGACCTTTGGGGAGGTATAACTAACCCATACCCAGACCATAGCAAGACCACATTAGAGATTTACTATACTGCCGGGAATGCTTTTCTCACCTTTCAGAGAAGACTGACCAGCTAAGCCAGGGCCAGAGAACCATAAAAATGACCAGATCACCATCTAACAACCATGAATGATGACCTGGTCACTCAGGAGAGGAGTTCAGAGAGACTGTGGCCGACAGTTCATGTTCACAACCCTGTCATTGCCAATAGGACAGTAGTCTGCCCACTCTACCAAAATGCAACCTTCTTGGCTAATCCAACAGATTACATAAAATATAACTGTCCCTCAAATCTTTTTGTTTGTTTGCTTTTGTGTTTTTCAAGACAAGGATTCACTGTATAACTCTGGCTGTCCTGGACTCACTCTGTAGACCAGGCTGACCACAAACTTAGAGATTTGCCTGCCTCTACCTCCTGAGTGCTGGGATTGAAGGAATGTGCCACCATTGCCTGGCTAATACAGCTGTTTTTGGTTAGCTCCTTGCCTCTGCTTGTTTGCTATGGAAACTGATTTGAAAGTTTTGCTCTAAAGGCAGCTTCTTGCCCCTCTGCCTCCATCCCTCATTCCCTGCCCCCCCCCCCCAAAGAATGCTGGCAGTTATTGTCAAAGGACTAGATGAAAAAGAGAGAAGGAAGAAAGGAAGGTAGGAAGGAAGGAAAGAAGGAAGGGAGGAGAAAGGGGGAGGGGGAGGGAGACTGGTGACTGGGGTTGGGGGCAGTGATCCAACAGTCAGAACTTCTGACACCCTCAGGATATTGTTTCTGTAGGACATCACAGTTCTTTCACAAGCCACAAAATAGCAGGATCTCTCTCCCTCTCCCCCCCCCCCCCTCCCTCTTCCTCTCCCTCTCCATTTCCTTCTCCTTCTCCGTCTCCCTCTCCCTCTTCCCCCTCCAAATGTCATTTTTCTTAATTGATCCAATAGCAGAACAGAGAGAAAAATATTATTTGAAAGAGGACTAGGAGCCAGGTGGTGGCACACACCTTTAATCCCAGGTCTTGGGAAGCAGAGGCTGAATTTGGGGCCAACCAGACCAGAAGTGTGAGTGAATTCCAGGGCTAGCTCTGATGACAAAGTGGTCAGTGCTCTTGTACACCTGCAGGACAAATGGGCACGGCAGAAAGGCGACACGGGGCCTGCAGGACCTTTGTGCCTTTGGCTGCCTTCATCTTAGGTTCTGCTTGAGAGGAGGCTCAGGAAATCCTTCCTGGGCTTTGTGGCTGCTTCAGGAGAACAGGTGTGGGGACAGCTTCTGGTGGTTTTCCTTATGCCACTGGGGTGGTGGTCTTAAGCCGGCTCAGTGGAGGGTCTATAACACCGAGTGTCTAACTGTGTTTTATCCCCAGGACAAGGCCAGCTTTGAAAACAGAAAAATGCTCTTGGGAAAGAGATTATGGGTTGGAAACATGATATTTAGTCAGTTTCTACTATCTAGAGATGGAAGTTGGCAGCTCTCTCTCTCTTTCTCTCCTTTCTTTTAATTCATGTTAATGAGGTGGTCCTATTCTGTTTGACAGCCAGCTATCTATCTCTTCCTGGTTCTGCACTCTCAAAACTACAGTTTTGTTCTGCTTTTGTTGTTGTTTTGCTTTTGTGGTTGTTGCTTGCTTGTTTTTAACTAATATGGCAGGTTGCCTTGGACATCGGGTTGGCCAGTCAGTGCCTGCTGTGTACTGTCCCTTGCCCCCTCCCACACAGTTACAGGAGTAGAGATGCCTTGCCACTGTCCATCCTGTCTCAGAGAAGCACAGCTAACGTTCTTACGTTCAGCTAACACATTCCCCAAACGCTTTGTCATATCTCTTTATAGAGATATGCTTGCCTCTGAGGTGCCTCCCCGCAGGCCCATCTCCAGGGAGCCAGTGGTATCGAAGTCAACGTGATTATTCAGGCCTGAGAGAGGCAGGGGGAAGGACTGAGAGGAAGATAGACACAGCAGCCTGGTGAGTTTACAGACATGACCGGGTTAAGCCTCCCTCTGATGTCCCTGAATACACGGAGGGGGGCTTTGTAGCAAACTTTGGCTTTTCATACACTGTGGCTACAATGAAAACAGAGCTATAGCATTTGATTGACAGAGTGGAGTAGCAGCTCTTTATGCAAGGCAAAGCTTTTGTGTGAGAGTAGGTGAAATATCTTTAGTTTTCAGTCTCCGCCTTCTCCACCCTCCCCCCCACCCCCACGTCCTCCCCTTCGCTCAAAACTGCCTTGGCTCTTGTATAGAGAATTCAATTTGAAAAACCAAGCAAAGGTCCCACCATTTTTTTCACTTTCTCTTTTATAACCATGGTTAGCGACTGGATTTTAAAAGAGGACCCTTAAGCGTGAAGTGGAGGGACTTGGACATTCTTATTTGCATGTTAATGCCAGACCTTGATGAGTAACACTCATCCCATTATTTTGAAAGTTGTTGCCAAGAGCTCAGCTTCATGGGCACTATGCAGCAACTTTACACATAGAGAAAACTCCACTGTTTCCTGCATTTCATGTTATACAGGGAGCAACAGCTTCTCCAAGTGGCCAGCTGGTTCCTTTGGGCCTCTTCTCTCTAAGTGGGGCAGTGAGCTTTGGGGACCCAAGGCTGGCAGGACTTGGCAGATAGAGAGAGCACAATACACACACACACACACACACACACACACACACACACACACACACACACATCTATATCTTTTGATCACTTAAAGTGTTATATTTGCCATTGATTGTTTAACTTCTGGACTATTCTGGGTTATCACAAGGGCTGACAAACAGCTCTGGCTTGATCTCTGGCTTTCCCTGCGACTGTGAGACTGTTCACTGACTGTACTCTTACAGCACTACCACAGGACACGTACTAAGTTGGCTTTATTCATTTCTGGATGATTCTTATGGGCAGAAAGGGGAGCAGCTACTTCCTGGCATTAAGCTCAGCAAAAGCGGAACAGCTGTTGCTGGGGAAATCTTTTTTTCTTTTTTAAATTAGTACCAGACACCTCCTAGGTCCTGCTTGATAGTGCTAAGAGGTGGACCAAGATGTGGGAGAAAGGTCTGTAGAGGAGGTATTATAAAAGAGGCATCTGCTGGCTCTCTATCTCAATCTGCCATGTTCCAGCACTAATGGCGGCTAGCCGGGTGTTCTCATCACTGCAGGCTCTCCAGCAGGGCCGGAGTTTCCTTCCCGGTCATGCCAGCCCCATGCCTCGATCATTCACCCTACCATCAGTCACCACACCCATCACCTGATAAATCAAAACTCTTAATTCTTATAGTTAACCAATGAATTTATATCAATAAAATCTCAACACACAAGATGACCACACAATTTAGACACGTTATCCCAATTATCCTAACCTTTTGATATGCATAACTACCTGAGACTACTAAAATCACCTGGGTTCACGTCTACCTCCATCTTGCCTTTTTTCTCCCCCTGTTCCTGTATCTCCCTCTCTGCCACCCTTAGCTCCGCCTCCCTTTTCCCTGTCCAATCACAGGCCTCCCCCTGCAAATAGCTTGGACAGGGAAATTTCTGCCACAAAGGTCACATGGTTTCCATTCATTATCTGGGCTTGGGAACTGAAGAGAAGTTACAGGAAGAAAGAGGGGCCGATTTAAGAGAGGGTTGGCAGGCAAGCTGGAGGCTTGCGCTCAGACCTCAGTGTCTTGGAGCTAAGCTGGTGTCAGGACATTCCTTACGGGGTGTTTAGAAGACCAGTCTCATCAGCAGATGAAGTTAGATTCGAGAGTCAGAGGCTAGAGTTAGCACTCACCATGTCTACTAGACAGAGGTGTGCCTTTTAAGCATTTCTGAGAGCAACTTTTAAAATGGTGACCGGAATAAGTGTATGTCAGGTTCCTTAGGGACATTCCGGAAGAATGAAAGATGCACCAAACATGTCTTAGTTTCAATCACCTATCCTTCTTGCCTTTCCTCATCTAAATTTGAAAGACCTTCTATGGATTGTGTTTGTGAATAGGCTATTTATATCCACCAAATATAGTCAAAGAGTTTTTTTTAGTTGTTTCCTGTTCTAATTGGTTTTACAATTTGCTTTCTAGGACAGCATATCAGTACATAGCCCAGGCTGGTCTTGAACTTACGATCCTCCTGTCTCACCCTTCAAAGTGCTAGAATTATAGAAATGTGCTACCAAACTTTGAAGCTTAAACGATTTTTATGAATTAATTAGTTTGTGCATCTATATGTATCTATGTATGTGTATGCATGTGTTGTGTTGTGTGTGTATGTGTATATGATGTGTTGTGTGTGTATGTAAATGCTTGTGTTTTATGTTTATGTGTGTGTGTGTGTATCCTTGTGTTACGTGTGTATATAAATGTGTATGTTTGAGCACAACACTCAGTCTTCTCCTAATCTAGTTTTATTGCCAATAAAATGAGGCCTCAAATGCTTGCTGCTCTTACAGAGCGCACGGATCAGTTCCCAGCACCCACACTGGCAGCTCACAGGATGCCCGTGACTCCAGCTCCAGGGGATGCAATGCCTCTGGCCTCAACCACAGACACTGAGACACATGTGCGAATACCCCACCATACACATGCAAATCAATCGACTCATAAACCTGTTGAGAAGATATGTCAGGTCATGTATATAGCACCTACCCACATAAAAAGCACCCAATGACGATGCTTTTCTCTATTATCCGCTCACACTTTCTTATTTTGGGTTCATGCGGCAGCTTGTATAAGCTTCCTTGATATTTTCCAGAAGTGCAGGTGATCTTACTTTACATCCTGCTGAAACAGAAATGCAGCTGTGCCTTTAGCCATGTAGATACACACTGTAGAGATTTTACGTTCTGCAAAGAGCTGTCTCTGCTTGTTCCTTGCCGGGGGGGGGGGGGGGGGGGGGGGTGTGTGTTTCTCTGAAGATGGCTGCTTCAGAAGTCCTGAGTCAGATTCTGCAACTGTTTTTCTTTTTCTGTCCCTTCCTTTCACTTTCCTTTGTTTCTTCCCCTAACTTTTTAAAAAAAGATTTAATTTATGTGTGTATAGTGGAGTCTTTGCACATGTGTGTCAGCGCTGCTGGTGGAGGCCAGAGGCATCACACTCTCCTGGAGCTGAAGGTACAGGCATCCTGTGAGCTGCCCAGTGTGGGTGTTGGGAATTGACCCATGCGTTCTGTAAGAGCAGCAAGCACTTTTAACCACTGAGCTGTCTCTCTGTCTCTCCTTCTTATTTTAGGGGACATGGCTTTAGCCCAAGTTGCTCTGGAACTCACTGTGTAGCCTTGAGCTTACAGCTATCCTTCTGCCTCAACTTCACAAATATTGAGATTACAGGTTTCAGCTACCAGATCTGACTTGCAGTCATTTTCATGAAGTTTCTCTTGTTGTCATGAGGTTACTTAACAAAGCAACAGGATGTCCTCAGTTTGTTCTCTCTCTCTCTCTCTCTCTCTCTCTCTCTCTCTCTCTCCATGGTACCTTTGTTAAGACTGAGGGTGAAAATTGAAGTTCAGAATCTGACAGTAAACTAGCTATGACGGTACTCACCTATGACCCTAGCAATTAGGAGGCTAAGAGAGAAAGAAGCCTTGTTAGGATTTTGGGCTACAGAATAAGACTTTGTCTAAAAAAAAAGAGAGAGGGAGAGGGAGAGGGGAAGAGGGAGGAGAAAGAGAAGGGGGGGAAAGGGGGGGAGAGGGAGAGGGACAGAGTTTCTAAACAAACCCCAAACCAGCACTCTGACCAAAGCGTTTCCTGTGGTTTCCACTTTCATGACATGAAGCTAGCAAAGTACAAGAGCACAATTTTGCTGAATCATTACCAGAGGAAATCAACACAGTTCATGGGACTACGGCAGCAATTAGCATCAGCTCAAAAGCCACTGGAGACTTTGTATGAGAACCTGTTCCTTCAACAAGATTGTGGCAGTCATTACTTTTTGACAATGACAGTATTTAGAATTCAAACCCTCTGTGAATTGACCTCAGGGGTGAAAGATGAAGCTTCACACCTCATAAGAAAGGCTAGAGTTGCTTCTGGGAGAGTGTTGGCAGGAGAGGCTGATAATTCAACCGCTACCCTGGCTCTAAGCTGTAGGGCAAATTGTGAAACCCACCTGGCTCTGCGTTTCTTTATAGGAATTTTGCAAGGTTGCTGTATAAAGATCAAATGAGATAACCATGCATGCAATTAACATAGTTTAATTGACAATCACCAATTATACTGTATAGAACCTTGTTACATAACAGTTGCTCAACATTGGGTATCGGCATTCATCATTATCCTCACAACCGTCATCATCACCATCGTCTTGCTTCTGCAAGAGTTTAAGAGCAGATGCTAGGCTTACTTCTCTATTATGGTCACTCTCTGAGGTCAATTTTCTTACTGTGCAATAGGACCCTCCTGTCTTTCCCCAAATTGAAGAAACCCATCTCTTCCTGCCCAAGTCCGACTGTGTCCTTAATCTAACAAAGTATACATTTCCAGTTCCCCCACCTTTCCGGTACACTGTTCCCCTTTCTTTGAAATTACATGGTACAAATTTCTTTGAAACTCTGAGGTGAGTGAGAGAGAGAGAGATTCAGGGGCCTTGCTGTTCTGCAGCCCTTGGTCCTAGGATCCCTTTGCCCAGTCCTCCAGTCTCTAACTCTACTTCCCTCTTGTCACAGTCTCACAGGTAGGACTCTGCCAAAGAGATCCTGAGAAAATGATGGTGGTTGATGCTTTAGCTCACAGACCTTAAACCTTTTTTCATCATTCTGTTGGCTCTCTGTGCCACACTTACAAAACTGAGAAGAAGAGAAGTCAAAATACATCTCTTGTTCTTGTCTTTGGCCAGCCTATCCGAGTAACAGATCGAGATCCGTTCTACCATGAACCTAAGTTCATTTTACATTGTGCCTACCACATGAATACCTGACATTACTTAGCAGCATGCTAAGATCTGACACATGTGTGCTCTGTTCTAAGACTTGAAGTAGTTGTTTTCCTAGTCTCCACTTTCCAGCTAATGTTCAAGCCAAGGTGAAGGGCAGAGCTGTTCCCACTAAGGGTGTTTCACCTCTGAGTCTTTCTTCATAACCCGATGTCAAATGTCTCCACAAAGATTCCTCATGAAGATGTTTTTAGAGATAGAATTTTAAACTTTTAAGTTATATGTACATGTATGTTCATGTGTGTGTGTGTGTGGGGGGCACCCATGGAGTCTAGAAGACGGCATTAGACTCCCTGGAATTGGAATTATAGGTGGTTGTGAGCCACCCGATGCATTCGGGAACTGAACTCAGGTCTTTTTCGAAAGCAGAGTGTGCTTTTAACCACTGTGTCATCTTTCCTGACTCTCACAAGGATTTTTAAAGAAATTATTGAGAAAAAAGCAAGAAGATAAGGAATTTTTTTCCACTAGTGGCTTAAATAAAAGAAATTTATTGTCATACTTCTGGAGATTAAAAGTCAGAAATCCAGATGGTAGTAACATTGGTTCTTTAAAGGCTGTGTGGAAATGTCTGTTCAGGCCTTCCTCTATGTCTTGTAGATAACTACCTCACCGTCTTAGTTAGGGGTTTACTTCTGTGAACAGACACCATGACCAAGGCAACTCTTACAAGGACAACATTTAACTGTGGGTTGGCTTACAGGTTCAAGGTTCAGTCCATTATCATCAAGGCAGGAACATGGCAACATCCAGGCAGGCATGGTGCAGGAGGAGCTGAGAGTTCTACATCTTCATCTGAAGGCTGCTAGCAGAATAGTGGCTTCCAGGCAGCTAGGATGAGAGTCTTAAAGTCCACACTCAGAGTGACACACCTACTCCAACAAGGCCACACTTTCTAATAGTGCCACTCCCTGGGCCAAGCATATATAAAGCATAACACTCAACCTGTGTATATTAGTTTGTCTCCTCTTCTTCCTCCTCTCTTCCTCCTCCTCCTTCTCCAAGCATATCTACCTTTATGCTTTATGTCTAAATGCCTCTTTCTTATGAATGCAGTGATCCTATTGGATTAAAGTCTACTCTAAGACTTTATTTTGTTTTGTTTTGCTTTGATGTTGAGACAGTCTCTCTATAAAACCTTGACTGTCCTGAGACTCACTATGTAGATCAGTCTGGCCTGGAACTCACAGAGATCTGCCTGCCTTCACCTCCCTAGTGCTGGGATTAAGGAGCAAATCACCAGAACTGGCTCTAAGACTTCATTTTAACTTGGCTATCTCTCCAAAGACTCTGTCTTCACGTAAGGTCAGCTTCTGAGATACTAGGGGTTTGGAATTTCAGCATATTGTTTAGTGGGACACATTTCAACCCGTACAGCTTCTACCTGTCATTTCCAGCATGATGACACCATTTCATCACATCGGGGAAGTGGTTTGTTAAAGAGAGAAGTGGCAAAAAATGTTGGGTTTTCTTTTGGCTATATTTTTGAGACAGGGTTTCCCCATGTAGCCCTGGCTATCCTGGAACTCGTTCTGTAGTCAGCCTGGCCTCAAACTCAGAGGTCAACTCTCTGCTTCTCAAGTGCTGAGACTAAAGGTGTGTGCCACAACATCTGGCTAAAAGTTGAGCTTTGAACAACTTGGTTGGTAGTGTTTTAGCTAATAGTCAAGTAGTTGGTCTCTGTGCATTAGTATACAAAATAGATGAGCTTAAGGAAAGAAAAATACTGGAGAGTTTCAGTAAATGTCCAACATTTTTTTTTTTTTTTTTTTTTTTTTGGAGGTAGGTATATGCGTGGAGGTCAGAGGACAACTCTCTGGAGTCAGTTCTCTCTTTCCACCATGTGAATTCTGGTGATCAAATTCATGGCATTAGGCTTGGTGACAAACAGGTAAAGACCTGGTGAGCCATCTCAGCTCCAGGGTCTAATATTTTGAAGCCATGACTGCCCCTGTCATGGATCTTCCTCTCAGTGAACTCACTCTTCGTGAACTAGACAGCCCTGCAGGGCAATGCAGCATTTTCTGAATGGATTCCTGAAATAATTAATTGGATTCAAATAGAGATACAACTCACCTTGAATACCACTTATTAATGGATGGATGATTCTACTAGTAGTCACAAGAAGGATTTTGTACACATGCAATACAGGTGCATTTTCCAAAAGTTATTCTCTACCTATGAGTGGTTGAACTCATTGTTGCAGAATCCATGTGCATAAGATAAGTACACACACAGCGGAACTACCACGCCCCTCAGGTTGTGAGCTATTCCAAGAATACTTCCAGTTTCCTTTTCTTGTGCTAACCTTGACGTTTCCTCTAAAGAAGACCAGAAGTTAGCTTAACCTTGCAAAGATTTCTGTTCCATCTCCTCTCAACACCACAGACTTTTCTCCTATTGGAGGCTAAGGCAAGCTTTCATAGCTTGGGGGAATAAAATTTCACATCTTATGACACTTGGGATAAGAGACATCTGGAATGTTGTTCCCTTAGGCTTTAGAATTTGGAAATTCTAGCTCTTTAAGTATAAGCGTGTGTCATATCCGAGGAAAGCCCCTCTGGCAGGGATAGAATCAGAGGGATTAAGAATCTATTTCAACAGAGACAGCAAGTGCCTCCCATCTTCTTGACTCCCTTTTCAGCATCCTTGTGTCCTAGGGTAGCATTCAGTCTATGCTCACTCACAGTAGCTGACGTCTGTCAACCCATCAGTACAACAATCCTCCCTATGCAATGCTGAACTTGAACTCTGAGCAGCTTCCACCCATGGCCCTCGTTCTATTGCTTATCCTCTTTTGAGTGGGCTATTCTGTCTCCCCTATTTTTCCTCCTAAGAGAATCACCCCAGCTTCTTCAGCTCTTCTGCACCTGGACTTCAGCTAACCCTGTTGTCCTGTGTACAGTGAATACAGTTACTTATGAGTAGGGCTCCCAAGAACACTCTGAACATGTAAGAGTAGGTAACAGCCTTTGCCAACCTTCTTCTGCAAGCTGTTCATTGAAATTTTAGGCCGGGGACTTCCGGTCTGGGCCCCAGGCACGGAGCAGATCCCGGCGGCAGCTCTGCACTGAACCTCACAAAACCAGTCAGAAGTGGAGTACCCAGGAGCTCTAACCCAGGCAGTATCTCAGGTAAGGAGACAGCAACACCCACCCCAAATAGGGAGTAACTGGGACCCACTGGGACCCACTGGGACCCACTGGGATCCACTGGGACCCACTGGGACCCACTGGGACCCACTGGGACCAGGGACTTCACTCCTGGCCTGGAGCACTGGTTCCTTCTGGTCTGGGCCTGAGCACACAGCAGATCCCAGGCGGCAGCTCTACACTCAATCTCACAGAACCCAGGGGAAGCAGGGCTCCCAGAAGCTCTAACCCAAGCATCTTCTTAAGCAAGGAGCAGCAACACTTGCCCTAAACAGGGAGTAACCGGGACCCACTGGGACCTACTGGAACCCAGGTACTTCACTCCTGGCCCGGAGCACTGGTTCCTTCTGGTCTGGGCCCAAGCACGCAGCAGATCCCAGGCGGCAACTCTGCACTCAATCTCACAGAACCCAGAGGAAGCGTGACTCCCAGGAGCTCTAACTGGAGTAATATCTTAGGCAAGGAGGCAGCAACACTTGCCCCAAACAGGGAGTAACCAGGACCCACAGGAATCCAGGAACTCACTCCTGGTCAGAGCACTGGTTCCTTCTTGTCTGGGCCTAAGCACTGAGCAGATCTTGGGCCCCAGCTCTAACCTCAGCAGCAACACCCAACCTAAACAGTTCTGACACAACCAAGAGAATAGGAAAGACAGGCTTCAGTCAGAGACAGCACAGGTAGCACCAAGGAGAGCCAGATGGCAAAAGGCAAGCTCAAGAACATAAGGGCCCAGGGCACTTGACATCATTAGAACCTAGTTCTCCCACATTAGAAAGTCCTGAACAACCCATATCACCAGGAAAGCAAGAGTCAGATCTAAAATCACTTCTAATGATGATGATAGAGGACTTTAAGAAGGACATAAATAACACTCTTAAAGAATTCGAGAAGAACACAGGTAAACAGGTAGAAGCCCTTAAAGACAGAAAAATCCCTTAAAGAATTACAAAAGAACACAACCAAACAGGTGAAGGAATTGAACAAAACCACCCAGGACATAAAAATGGAATTAAAAACAATAAAGAAATCACAAAGGAAGACTACTCTGGAGATAAAAAACCTAGGAAAGAAATCAGGAGTCACAGACGCAAGCATCACCAACAGAATACAAGAGATAGAAGAGAGAAAGGTGCAGAAGATACCATAGAAAATATTGACACAACTGTCAGGGAAAATGCAAAATGCAAAAAGCTCTTAACACAAAACATCCAGGAAATCCAGGACACAATGAGAAGACCAAACCTAAGGATAATAGGTATAGAAGAGAGTGAAGATTCCCAACTTAAAGGGCCAATAAATATCTTCAACAAAATCATAGAAGAAAACTTCCCTAACCTAAGGAATGAGATGCCCATAATCATACAAGAAGCCTACAGAACACCAAATAGACTAGACCAGAAAAGAAATACCTCCCGTTACATAATAATCAAAACACAAAATGCACAAAACAAAGAAAGAATTGTAAAAGCAGTAAGGGAAAAAGGCCAAGTAACATATAAAGGCAGACCTATCAGAATTACACCAGACTTCTCACCAGGAACTATAAAAGCCAGAAGATCTGGACAGATGTCATACAGACCCTAAGAGAACACAGATGCCAGCCCAGGCTACTATACCCAGTAAAACTCTCAATTACCATACATGGAGAAAACCAAGATATTCCACGACAAAACCAAATTTACACAATATCTTTCCACAAACCCAGCACTACAAAGGATAATAGCAGGAAAGCTCCAATACAAGGAGAGCAATCATACCCTAGAAAGAGCAAGAAAGTAATCTCCTCTAAGAAACCCAAAAGAAGATAGCCACACAAACAATGCCTCAACTTTTAGCAAAAATATCAGGAAGCAACAGTGTCCTCTCCTTAATATCTCTTAACATCAATGGACTCAGTTCCCCAATAAAAGACATAGGCTAACAGACTGGATACGCAAACAGGACCCAGCATTTTGCTGCATACAGGAAACTCATCTCAGTGACAAGGACAGACACTACCTTAGAGTAAAAGGCTGGAAAACAATTTTTCAAGCAAATGGTCCTAATAAACAAGCTGGAGTAGCCATTCTAATATCGAATAAAATCAACTTTCAACTTAAAGGTGTCAAAAGGATAAGGAAGGACATTTCATATTTGTCAAAGGAAAAGTCAACCAACATGAACTCTCAATTCTGAATATCTATGCACCAAATGCAACAGCACCCACTGTCATAAAAGAAACCTTACTAAAGTTCAAAGCACACATTGCGTCTCACACAATAATAGTGGGAGACTGTTGGGAACCAACAGTTAGCCGAAAGCGGCTATCATCTTTACAGCCATCTCGACCATATACCCTGACAAGAGACTTGTTTTCAACAGCCTGAAACAGCTGAGCACACTCTGATAAACATCTTGTTTTGCTGTTTAGAGCTGCCAGCAGCTAGGAGCATGTCGTCTCCACGCTGCTAGGCGCATGACATAGTGCCTTCAGTTGAGCTTGCCCACGTAGGCAAGTCATGTGGTAAAGGGTATAAATACCCAGGATTTCCTTTCAATAGAGAGAAAGAAAAAAGACTAGAGACTTGATTAGACCCTTTGTCTTGTCTCCATCCTTTGCGTCTTCGCCCCTCCATCCCCACTCTCTCTCTTGCTAGACCCTGACCGCAGACCAGAGCAGCAGAACGGCCTTTACAAAGTAGCAGAATAGGCCGGCCATTACTAAGGAGCTGAAACAGCCGTTACTGAGGAGCTAGACAGACTGGTTGGAGGTTACAGGAGACTTCAACACCCCACTCTTAGCACTGGACAGATCATAGAATGGAAACTAAACAGAGGTACAGTGAAACTAACAGAAGTTATGAACTAAATGGACTTAACAGATATATATAGAACATTTCACCCAAAAACAAAAGAATATACATTTTTCTCAGCACCTCATGGTACCTTCTCCAAAATAGACTATATAATTGGTCACAAAACAGGCCTCAACAGATACAAAAAACATTGAAATAATCCCATGCATCCTATCAGATCACCATGGTCTAAAGCTGGTCTTCAATAACAACAAAGACAATGGAAAGCCCACATTCACATGGAAACTGAACAATACTCTACTCGTTGATAATGGGGTCAGGGAAGAAATAAGAAAGAAATTAAAGACTTTTTAGAATTTAATGAAAATGAAGACACATCATACCAAAACCTATGAGACACAATGAAAGCAGTGCTAAGAGGAAAACTCATAGTTCTAAGTGCATACAAAAAGAAACTGGAGAGAGAACACACTAGCAGCTTGACAACACACCTGAAAGCTCTAGAACAAAAAGAAGCAAAAACACCAAGAGGAGTAGACGGCAGGAAATAATTAAACTCAGGGCTGAAATCAACCAAATAGAAACAAAGAGAACTATACAAAGAATCAATAAAACCAGGAGCTGGTTCTTTGAGAAAATTAACAAATAGATAAACCCTTGGCCAGACTAATCAGAGGGCAGAGAGACAGTATCCAAATCAATAAAATCCAAACTGAAAAGGGTGACATAACAACAGAAACCGAGGAAATTCAACAAATCATCAGATCCTACTACAAAAGCCTATACTCAACAAAATTGGAAAATCTGGATGAAATGGACAATTTTCTAGACAAGTACCAGTTACCAATGTTAAATCAGGAGCAGATAAACCATCTTAACAGTCCCATAACCCCGAAAGAAATAGAAGCAGTCATTAAAAATCTCCCCACCAAAAAAAGTCTGGGTCCAGACGGTTTTAGTGCAGAATTCTATCAAACCTTCAAGGAAGACCTAATACCAATTCTCTTCAAACTATTTCACAAAATAGAAATGGAAGGAACACTACCTAATTCATTCTATGAAGCCACAATTACGCTCATACCTAAACCACACAAAGACCCAACAAAAAAGGAGAACTTCAGACCAATCTCCCTTATGAATATCGATGCAAAAATACTGAATAAAATTCTCTCGAACTGAATCCAAGAACACATCAAAACACTTATCCATCATGATCAAGTAGGCTTTATCCCAGGAATGCAGGGTTGGTTCAATATATGGAAATCCATCAATGTAATCCACTATATAAATAAACTCAAGGAAAAAAAACCACATAATTGTATCTCTTGATGCTGAGAAAGCATTTGACAAAATTCAACACCCCTTCATGATAAAAGTCTTGGAAAGATCAGGAATTCAAGGTCCATACCTAAACATAGTAAAAGCAATATACAGCAAGCCAGTAGCCAACATCAAACTAAATGGAGAGAAACTTGAAGCAATCCCATTAAAATCAGGGACTAGACAAGGCTGCCCACTCTCCCCCTACCTATTCAATATAGTTCTGGAAGTCCTAGCCAGAGCAATTAGGCAACAGAAGGAGATCAAAGGGATACAAATTGGAAAGGAAGAAGTCAAAGTTTCACTATTTGCAGATGATATGATAGCATACTTAAGTGACCCCAAAACTTCCAGCAGAGAACTCCTAAACCTGATAAACAACTTTAGCAAAGTGGCTGGGTATAAAATTAACTCAAACAAATCAGTAGCCTTCCTCTACACAAAGGATAAACTGGTAGAGAAAGAAATTATGGAAATGACACCATTCACAGTAGTCACAAATAATATAAAATACCTTGGTGTGAATCTAACCAAGTAAGTAAAAGACCTGTATGACAAGAACTTCAAGCCCCTGAAGAAAGAAATCAAAGGAAATCTCAGAAGATGGAGAGATCTCCCATGCTCATGGATTGGAAGGATTAATATAGTAAAAATGGCTATCTTGCTGAAAGCAATCTACAGATTTAATGCAATCCCTATCAAAATTCCCACTCAATTCTTTACAGAGATAGAAAGAGCAATCTTAAAATTCATTTGGAATAACAAAAAACCCAGAATAGTGAAAACTACTCTCAACAATAAAAGAACTTCTGGGGGAATCACTATCCCTGATTTCAAGCTGTACTACAAAGCAATAGTGATAAAAACGGTTGGTATTGGAACAGAGACAGGCAGGAGGATCAATGGAATAGAAGACCCAGAAATGAACCCCCATACCTATGGTCACTTGATCTTTGACAAAGGAGCTCAAACTATCCAGTGGAAAAAAGACAGCATTTTCAACAAATGGTGCTAGTCCAACTGGAGGTCAACATGTAGAAGAATACAAATTGATCCATACTTATCTCCTTGTACAAAGCTCAATTCCAAGTGGATCAAGGACCTCCACATAAAACCAGCTACATTGAAATTAATAGAAGAGAAAATAGGGAAAAGCCTTGAACACATGGGCACAGGGGAAAAGTTCCTGAACAGAACACCAATGGCTTATGCTCTAAGATCAAGAATTGACAAATGGGACCTCATAAAACTGCAAAGCTTCTGTAAAGCAAAGGACACTGTCAATAGGACAAAGTGGGAACCAAAAGATTGGGAAAAGATCTTCACCAACCCTACATCTTATAGAGAGCTAATATCCAAGGTATACAAAGAACTGAAGAAATTAGATTCCAGACAATCAAATAACCCTATTTAAAAAATGGGGTACAGAGCTGAACAAAGAAATATCAACTGAGGAAACTTGAATACATCCCTAGTCATCAGGGAAATGCAAATGAAAACAACACTGAGATTTCACCTTACACCAGTCAGAATGGCTAAGATCCAAAACACAGGTGACAGCAAATGTTGGCAAGGATGTGGAGAAAGAGGAACACTCCTCCATTGTTGATGGGATTGTAAGCTGGTACAACCACTATGGAAAGCAGTCTGGAGGTACCTCAGGAAATTGAACATAGTGTTACCTGAGGACCCAGCTATACCACTCCTGGGCCTTATTTATAATAGCCAGAAGCTGGAAAGAACCCAGATGTCCTTCAACAGAAAAATGAATACAGAAAATGTGGTACATTTACACAATAGAGTACTACTCAGCTATTAAAAACAATGAGTTCATGAAATTCTTAGGCAAATGGATGGAGCTAGAAAATATCATCCTGAGTGAGGTGACCCAATCACAAAAGAACACACATGGTATGCACTCACTGATAAGTGGATATTAGCCCAAAAGCACACAACACCTAAGATGCAATGCATAGACCTCATGAAACTCAAGAAGAAGAAGGAAGACCAAAGTGTGGGTGCTTTTGTCCTTTTTAGAAGGAGTATCAAAAGATTCAACCAGAGCTCCCAGGGTCTAAACCTCCAGCCTGAGAACAGGTAATTGAGGGTGGCCTTGTCAGGCATCAGTGGAATTAGAGGACCATGGTCCGCAAAAGTTTGGATTCCCTAGTGTTGGGGAATATGAGAGCAGGGAGATGGGTTTGGGAGGATGTTCGGAGCATACCCTCATAAGAATAGGAGGGAAGGGTATGGGATAAGGGGTTTAGGGGGAGAATGGGAGAGGAGATAACATTGAGAGGTAAATACGCAAAATATCCAATAAAAAACATAATGGGTCTGACAAAAAAAAAAAGATAGCTTACTTATTTCAAATTATTTTCAAAAGTTTCTAGGAGACGCTAATTGGCTAAGATCTTATTTTAAGCTCTCCACAAAAGAATTTAAGTCTCTGTTTAATATTCTCAAGAGAGATGTAAATTCTAATTTCCCTCAACAATTAATTGACAAAACAGGAGTAATTTTACAAAAAGTAGAAGAAGCTATTGTTAATCGATATATTATATAGACTGATTAGTTGTTGGCTGTTCTATAACAGTCCCTTGATAAAAGAGATTGTTAATGTAGATGTATATTTCTTTAAATAGTGTCTTTATGACTCTCTGAGTGTGTAAGAAGCAGCTGCTGGTGCTTCTGCCCAGATCTTACAAGAACTCTGAAAAATGTGTTTTAAAAATAAAAGAGGGGGAACTGTTTTCCCCCCAGAAGGAGTCTCCTGAAACACTCTCCATCATGCCTTGTTTACTTTTAACTCTCTAAAACTGAAAGCTCATGGCAAATCTGCTGCTGACTGCCTCTGGCATCGCTGAGACCAATAAAAACTATGCCATAGCTATGTGGAAGGATCCTCTTATCCTTAAATGGAATGGCCCGACCCAGTTCTCATATGGGCTGAGGACTGATATGCCTGTTTGATACCACAGAAGGCACAGCTAAACGGCTGCCAAAAAGATTAGTGAAATCAATAGATACCCCCACAAAGACAGGCCCAACTACAAATAAGATGAATAACAATTGACCTCCAGGGAAGAGAAATCTCCCTGAGAATTCCCTTCTTTTTCCTTTCCAGGTAAAAATGAAACACCCATGATGTCTGCTGGTAGAAGTTCTAATCCTGATGCTGGCCTTCAGACTTATACTACTCAGACCTTTGATGGGCCATTGACAAGGACATCAAACAACTAGAGACTGACATCACTAATTTGAAGAAATCCCTCATTTCGATGTCTGAAATGATCTCCAAAATTGCAAAGGACTTTATTGGACTTGATTTACTCTTTTACAATAGAAAAGACTGTGTACAGCTCTTGACTGTGTACAGCCCTTAAAGAAGAATGTTGCTCTTACATAGACAAGACAGGATGGTTAAAGAGAACATGAAAAAGGTAAGAGAAAGCCCGGAGAAAAGACAGAGAGAGAAAAAAAAGAGGAGAGATGGTACAAGGATTGGTTTTCAATCTCTCCATGGTTGTCAACCCCACTTCCTCCCATCTTGGGACCATTAATTGGGTTATTTTGCTGATTTCTTTTGGTCCCAGGCCTTAAATAGGCTGACTAACTTTGTGATACAACAGATAGATAATTTGGTAGCAAAACCTATTCAGATACATTAGCATAAGTTAGCCATGGAGGACCACGAGACTCAAGATGAGGTTGTTACTCTATCCAGGGTGTTCCCAAAACCCATCTCCACCCAATCTAAAAGAGGGGATTTCCACCCTAGACCAAGCAGAGAGGGGCTACCCAGAACCCCCTCTGACTGGCGATCTGAATTCTTGCTTAGGCTGCGAGGCTAAGTACTGCATGGGAATATAAATAAAAGTTAAAACTATCTCTCTGGGTTCCCTGAGGGACAAGCCTGACTGCATAGGGGTTGATGTCAAAAGTATCCCTCTCCAGGAAAAGACATCGGATGCGTATGGCCCTCATGCCTCACTGTACAACGATGGGAGGACGGGAGCCATTACAAGGTCCCTTTCAATTATTGGAGGTCAGGCCTCTATCCTCACCTTCGCAAGATTAGAATCGCCAAGGCCCTTCTATACTTAGAGAAGGGAGGAGATGTCAGGGGCAGCCCTGCTTATACACTGAAGGCCTAAAATCAGCCATAGGCCTAAAGTCAGCAATAGGCCTGACATACATACATGCTAACACAAAGTCTTGGGTCTCTGTGGAAAAACACTGAAACAGAAGGCTATAAGCTATTGTAAACAGGCAGCTTCTGTGGAAATTTACCAGCCTGAGTAGTCATAAACCTTATAAATAGGCAGCCTAGGCAGACAGTTCCAACTTAGATAAGGACAAGTGAATCATAGGCAGAGGCATAGTGACCTGTCCCTGAACCTTCACCCAGATGATACCCTGTTCTGAATGGTATCTGTACTCCCTCTGAACACCTATGCTCCAGTGTCATTCCCTTCCCCACATCCTGCCTTTTTGTGTTTATAACCCTGTGTGAATAAGTAAATTACGATTTGATTTAAATAATTAAATAAATTTTTAAAAAATGAAAAAAAAAAAAAAAGAAATTTTAGGTCAAGAAGACATTAAGAAAACATGCTGATAAGCATGAGAGCCAAAGCAAATCTTTATCTTATATACTACTAGTGGGAATGTAAACTTGCCCACTTTATTTTTAAAAATTGAAAATATATCTGCCATGTGACCCTACTATATCCCTTCTGGGTATTTTTTCCAAAGGATTTCAACATGTCACAGAAGATACATGCATGCTGCTGTCTCTTGTGTCAGCAATCACAGTAGCTAAGTTATGGAACCAACCTAGGTGTTCAGCAACAGAGATGAATGGATAAAAAAATTGCATATATAAACAAGGAAATCATTTTTCAGCCATGAAGAAGAACAAAACCCATCATTTCCAGGCAAGTGGATGCAACCAGAGATACTCATGCTTATCTAATCGAACCAGTTTTTAGAAGATAAATGCCATTTTTTATTTGAGTCCTGGATTTTGTACAAATACACAGAAGCATATCAGTATAAATGACATAAAAGTGGATTTGAACCTGTCTAGGGAAACAAACGGGGCTGACAGGAGTTGGGAAGGATGAGAAGGAGAGAGTGGAGAGTGTGAGAGAATATGTTCACTGTCCAGTACACACTTGTATGAAAACACCTTTATTCAAATAGTAACACAAACAATGAATATACACGATATTTTTAAAAACATTAGGCCAAGGTCAGGGCCTCTTTTGTGTTTTTCCTTATGGAGGTAGAGGTATGGTTACAACACACTGTTACATCACTCTGTTGACTCATTTTTGAGTTGCCTCTTGCACAAAACTCTTTAGTGTGTTGGCAGTGAGGCTTTAAATCCTAGAACTGAATTTTGGAAGCACAAACAAAACTCTGTGTCTTTACCATGTTAGCCCATGAACTTACAGAAGTATTTTTTCTTTAACCAGGGTTCTGCCTCCTCATATACCTCGCTGTGTCAACACACCTGTCTCTGTGTCTAATGGAACCATGGATGGAATGTTCCCCTCAGACTTGATCCCTTTCCAATTTGGAGGTGAAGGAGTGGCCTGTTGGGAGAAGGGAGAAGGTCTAAAGAAGAGTTGAGGGTTAAGGATCTGGCCAGGAAAGTTTTTCTTTTGTCCTGAAAGCAATCTATGAACCCTGAAAATGCCGATTTGTATTGATACTTATGACGAGAAGCTGAGTTTCTTACACAGTTTCTTGCAGCAGGGGTTCAAGAGCAGGAAATGAGAGAAGCCCTTGCTTACCTTTCTCCACCATCGTCTGAGAGGCCCAGGGCACATGGACCTGCCACGTGGCTCAGTGGCTAATGGCAGTTGCTGCTAAGCCCCAGTATCTGGTTTCCAAACAGTAGAATTCCCGGACTCAGAGAGTAGAAGGAGAAAGCTGATTCTCACAAGTTGTCTCCTGATTTCCACATACATGCAGTGGTGCACTCAACCCTATACACACCACACGCACCCACACACGCACGCACGCACGCACGCATGAGCACACACATGCAAGCACATACACACACACACCCACACACAAATTAAATGTGAAGGAAAAGTAAAAAATTCCCAGGGAGTGGAGAAAGTGGAGCCTCTAGCCAAGAGTCTTGTCTTATATAATGTTCAGTACTTGGGGTTTGTAAATTGCTAATCTACAATGGCTCCAGCATGCCAGAAAGAATTCACAGGAAGCCCATATATTTAACATTCATTGTGTGACATGTGCCTTTTTTTTTCTCTCTCTCTCCCCATTTCTTCCTTTTTTTTTTCTTAGACTTCAAGGATGGGGAATTTAGCTTGGATTATTATACATGCAAGAATTTGGATCTTACGTTTTCTATTTGTCAAAGAGAACAGTAAATGTATCTTCTGTGTAACAGCCATAAAGACTTCATAGAAAATACATGGACTGCGCTCCGGGGTAGAGCATGGCTGTTTGAAAAGTTGAATGAATGAGAATCCTTCTTATAATGACAGAAGTGGGTACAGGAGCCCTGAAGTGTTCTAGTAACTGGAGCTAACTGACAAAGATGGTGACCTTCCCTTCTTCAGTGATGTCAGGGCAGAAGAGTGTGACATTGCAAATGTGCTCCATGAAATGTCCCTGAGACAGATATTGGATTATTCCTATCAAATCATATTGTTCAGTGGTTTACTGGCATTTTCTTAGATTGCAGTCTGGTAGTGACAGAAGCTCTGAACTCATCTAGTATCTTTCCATTCTTCCAATGCCTAGGTTAGCCCTAGCTACAGGGACCACGACAGACTGTCAATATTTTTTTATTCAAAACAAAAAGCAAAACAAAACAGCAATAAGAGACTTGTTATTTGTGTCGCCCTGATCTTTGGTGTCTTTCTTTTTGTTTGATCTTAAAAGCTAAAAGATTTTAACTCTTGGGTGAGGAGAGGTGAGTGAAGGTCATTGAGATTAGCAAAGAGCAATCACAAACAAATTCCACAAGCAAGTAACAGAAAGCAAATACGATTGAGGATGACAAAGAAGGGAAAGAAAATTCAGAGATGGAGTTAGAAACATGGCATAAAATTGCTGTTATTAAGAAATAGTAGAATTTACAAAAACAAAAATGCGTGAATCTCTACAGGTTTCTCAAAATTATATAACACTTGTGCTTATGATCATTATTGAGCAGGTACGACTGATGTCATGCTGGTTAATAAAGGTTTTTGCTTTTGTATAGTCAGAATCGAGGTTTAGGAAGATTTTGAGAGCCTTGGATTCTTTATCACACAGCAGTGTTCTGAGCATGGGCTTTGGAATGAGGCTGCCTGGGTGAGCCCTAGCCCAAGATGACGAGCACTCTAAAATACAGAAAATTACCTGAGTGGCTAAGTTCATCTCCCAAAGATGAACAAGATGAATGCACAGCTGACTGGCTGACTGAAATGTAATGAGGGTTAGATGAAACTGTTCTTGTAAGGCATAGCAACTGTACTAAGATTCTATGTCACAGGAAGCGTCCGCTAAGTCACCAGGGGCATTATTTTTCCAGCCAGAATATACATATATTATATATATAATTGTCTGCTTTCTAATCCAGGTGCTATCATTTGGTTCACATATACTCAAGTCATAGCTGCCAAGGAAGCAGAAAACCGGACTGAAGGCTGAGCATAAACCTTTTGCTATGTGTGACTGTTGTCCACAGTTTAGGCTACAGATCCATAGTGAAATCCTTTCTGTCTCCAGTTTCTCCAAGAGCAGTAAAATGGGTCAGTTTAGGGCTGTTGATGACTTCCCTGACTCAAAAATGACAGAAGGTTGTGTTGTCCTTGCCTGATCCATTTCAGGTTCTATCCTATTTCCAGGCACCAAGTGGGGTGCAGATCTGTATCTTTCTCAGGCAGGTTTCCCAAAGGAGAGAGCTTGGAAATTGTAAACTACAGACTGCAGCAATGATCTGGCTAGGACAATGCTTCATAAACTAAGCTGGAAAATAAAACATTTTCCTTTTTAAAAATAAATCACAAACTAGGGTGTGGTGTAGCTCAGTGGTATAGCATGGGATTCTGGATTTGAGCCTCCATATCAAAAAGAAGGGCGAAGGAACCCCAGAGTTAGGTAAATGTAACAGTCAGAACTGTCTCCTTTGCATGCAAGAATTCAGGAAGGCATACTTAGATTAAAATAGATATAAATCACTTGTAGGTAGCAGAGTATTTCATGTTTGGCAATTTCTTCATATCAATAAATGAGTCTGTGATGTCTTATGCCCCCAAGAACTACTGGGATTAATACTGTGGAGAAAGGCAAAACTTGAGCATTTTCCTGGGATTTTTTTCTCTTTATACTAGGCTGAGCTACCCACAGATGTTTTAGGGTCTTGGAGATAGTTTAAACAGAAGAGATTCTCTTTAGCCTGGACAGTTTACACATGCCCATATCCAGCCACAGACATAAATAATTAATTCTTGACACTTGGCCTGTCCAGTGACCCCCTGGGCTCAGGATAGCTTATTATGGCAGCAGGCTCCTTCATAATATCTCTGAACCAACAAGTGAAGAGCAGCCATCATGTTCCACTAAGCAAGCCTCCTCAGGGGAGGCTGATGGCAGAACTACAGCAAGGAGGAAGTACTCAAAGCTTAACAGAAGTGCAGCCGGCACACTGCTAACACGGATGCTGCAGCTGACAAGCTTGCTCTTAATGGTAGACCACATGACACTTAGATTTTGATTGGAAGAAGGAGTAAGTGAAGCGTAGCTACTTAAAGGAGTAAGAATAATAAAAAGCATCTCAGGATGAGTCAAAACAAAGACAGAATTAGAAGGTTGGGCAATTGGACTAGTATGGTGGGAAGATCAGTGAAGGAGGTCCCTTCAGATGCTGCAAATCTTGGTAGCCTTGGCACATCAGGAAAGTCAAAGGGCAGCAAGCAAGCCACAGAGTCTGAAGCCATAAGATGGAGCCAAGACCCTGGGCCTTGTAATGAGCAGCTGTAGCCAACAGAACTGGTGTGCTTCCGCTGTGATGAGGCTGACTACAACTAGATGAAGCCAGAGGTGAGGTGCCTCTAGGGCTAGGACCAGATGCTGTAACTTCATGATAACAGCAATAGTGTGTCCTCTGTGTCCCTCTGGAGTATGAGGCTTCTGTTGGAGTCTCTCTGCCTTTCATTCCCTGTCTTTCTCTGCCGTTCTATTTCTTCCCCATCTCTAACCGCCTCTCAGTTCATACAAGTGCTCTGCGTAACAGCGCCTTTTATCTCTTTCCTGTTCTTATCAAAGCTTATCAGAACGTAGTGAGTCCCAGCCTGAGTCTTCTTCTCTGCCAGATTACAGAGCCATTGGATCCACTAATGAAAGACTTCTTATAGGTCAACATTTTGATAAGAGACAATGTTTAACAATCTGGATTGCTGAACCAGTAAGGGGCATCACTTTCTCTTTCATCTTACCAATCAGGCTTTAGTAGTGTCAGGCAGGACTGGCTTATGTGATAGGCCTTCTCTGTCCTTATTTTCACAGAAGCCTTAAGAAGGGAGCATGGAATATCTTCTTTTTATAAACAGAAACATGGTCTAACTGAGTCCAAGTTGGGTCTGGTAAAGAATGAGATCGAGGAGATAAGTCTCTGAAATCAGTCAATCTCGAAGCTGGGGGCAGGCATTTGTGGTCAGTTGAGTCACACAGCTTTGGGATTTGCCAGCTCTATTTTCTGTTTCAACAATAAAAAGTCTTGTAAAACTGCTGGCATGTGAGACAGAGGTATCCAAAATGTCTTGGCATCTTTCCCAGCAATGTACCGAGTCTTGGGGAAGAAGCTTGTTAGAGCATGGTCCATGCACTCTACCACGAGAGAGAGGTCCAAGTTCACCGAGGAGATATTGCTTTTCAGTTTGTGTAGACCTATAAAAAAGAGAGAAAATATGTTCATTCTTGGGCAGAAAAGGAGAATCAGTGGGAAGCTAGGGTACAGACAGGAAGACTAACGATAGGGACTTTATTTTTAATTTGCCATTATACATGAGGCTCACTGGAATGGTTTTCCATTCTCCAGAAAAGGATGGTGGAATGTCTTCTTTAGGCAAGTTGGTCTCATCTCACACTTGAGGGTGGGGGGCGGCAGAATCTCCTTACAGTGCTTGTTGAAACCCAGATTTCTGGGTTTTTCAATACAGAATTCCTGAGCCAGTAAGTATGATGTAAGTCTTAGCGCTTGCATTTTCCACAAGTTTTTGAGTGATGCTGCTGGTCTGAGGACTTTGAGGACTATTTCTTTAAAGGCAGTAGAGAAAGGATACTGTATAGGTAAGGCCCACGAGGGCCTTATCTCTAAGAAGTCATGAGTTTGATTTCTAATTTATCTGAAAGAGTACTGTGTTATAGAAAATTCGATTGTATACATGACCTTGTGTGTGAGTGTACATGCAGGCATACGAGGGTGGGGAGGGAACTTAGACACCACACATCTCTACAATTTTGTCCTAAACCAGAAGTTTAAACATCTCTGGTTGTTGGGCAAATGAAGTGTTTGAGTCATGACCTAAGATCCCATAGAGAGTCAGATAATCTCACAAGGGATTGGGAATGATTTGAAACCCTGGATTCTTCAATAAAAGAGAAAAACTAGCCATTCACAGGCAGGAGAATGAAATTGGAACTTTATCTCATCCTGAATATAAAAGTCAACTCAGAACATATTAAAGACTTGAAAGTAGAACCTAACACTGTAAAACACGGAATAAAAGCTTTCTGAAATTGGACCTCGCAGTAAGTTTTGAAGTTGATCCATACAGCAGAGACCACAAAAGTCAGAATGGATGGACAGGACTGTATCAGATTAACAATTTCCTGTGCATCAAAGGAAGCAGTTAAAAGAGCAAAGAGATGACTCAAGATTGGGAAAAAAGTATTTGCAAACCATACATTGAGGGGGTTAATATCCAAAAAGAAATATAAAGGAACTCCAACAATTCAATAGGAAAAAACGAACAATCTGATTTTTGAAACATGAAAAGGAACCAGACAAACATTTCTCAAGAGGCTACAAACAGGGCCAGTGGCTGTGTATGTGAATGTGTCAGTCACAGTGCATTAATTGCTCTAGTGCTCAAATTTAACCCGCAGCAAGACATCATAGTGGCCCATTAGAGTGGCGGGTGATGAGACAAATGATGAGCCAAGTTGACTGGGATGCTGGAAAGAGATCCTGTGCATGAGAATGTAAACTAAAGCAGCAATTATAGAAACAGGTAGGAGGCTTCCTTGAAACATACAAAGTAGAGCTACCCTATACTATTCACATGCTTTCAAACACACCTGAGCCGTGTCTTCTCAGAGGAAAACCTACCATGTTAGATCGCAGGCTCCCAATTGTTTAGGACCTAATAAGTGATGGAGATTATTTATTTAAGTAGCCACAAGTTGTTTAAAGAACATAGTAAGTATTGATGACTAGTTTAAATTATTGTTCAAATTATTAAATATTTAATATTTAATATCACTATAAAATTGGATTCAATGCTCAAGAGTTTGAATGTTTCCAACCCAAAGAAATGATAAATATTTGAGGAAAATCAATATACCAGCCATGTTGGTCTGTTTATCACTGTTGGTACTCTTATTATGGTGTGCCTCATAAGTATGTACAATTGTTATGTGCCAAAATAGAAAAAATGGATGGAACTTTGTGATATAGCCATAGGTATTTATCAACATCAACATCATTATCTAATATAGAAAACTCTTTTACATGAAGAACTTTGTCTCTGAAGTGTTAAGTCCAGCAAGGTTAAGTTCAGTCTGTTTCCTTTGACCTACACAAAACCTTTAGAGTCATAGTGCAAGAAATACAGCTTTTAATGGTGATGGTTCTAAGCTTACAGAGACACTCTTTGGAAAGTTTGTCAATCAGGCATTTTAGTTGAAATCCTCAGGAACCTTTTTGCGTGTGTGTTGTGTGTGTGTGTGTGTGTGTGTGTGTGTGTGTGTGTATCATATTGATTGGTTGGGAATGTCTATTGTTTTGAAAACTTCCATATGTGTTTCTGATTTGAGTCTTGAGTCTCCGTTCAAACTGCTGATCTTGAACCTTGTCATAGGGCACTGTGTTACTGTAACTAAAGAAGAGGCAGAGCCACATTTGGGAGGGACAGTGTGACTTGGAGGGAGGCAGGACCTGGTACTTCTAAAGGCAAGAACTCCGTGTTTGAGGAACATCAAATAAACATTACAAGGTTCAGAAAAACCGGAGCTGGGAGAAGAGTCCTAAGCCAGGAACTTTGATCAAAGTGTTCATTGCATTGCTTCTTTTGAATGAGTGCCTAAGAACACACAGCACAGTTGTGCTGGGTTCACATCTAGCTGTGCAATCGCACCACTCTGTGTCTCTGTTCCTGTAGAATGAAGGATATAATAGCAGTTGTTCCACAGAACTGGAGGATTATAAATGAACGCGGGTGTGTGAGGCACGTAGAAGGATGATGAGTGCTTTGTAAATGCTCACAGTATTAGTCATCACTGTGGAATCATTATTAGTCTCTCTCTCCCTTGCCTCAGTCTTTTGACTCATTTTTACCACCTCTTCCTCTTCCCCTTCCATGTGTTCCTGTCCCTAATAGCTTCCTCCACTCAAATAACTCCTGGATTTTAAAGCCTTATTCAAACCAGTATGAGGTTTGAATATGAGCCCCTTTCCTGCTCTGTAATTTCCTGGGCAATTAGAGCCCATGCCAGCGGCATCACTTCTGGCTCTCTGGGTTGCCCTGCAGAGGATCTGTCTGCTTGCTGCTGTATAGTCTCATTGTTTCACGGTTTAACTTGGTTCCTCTTTTGTTATGAGCTATGGAACAATATAAGGATCACATTCTGAGTCTTCTCTGTCATTTGTCACCACCACAGATCTGTGGGCAATGCCAGACGAGTGGCTTGTGTTATGTAATAAGATGAAGTATGTGTAGAGAGGAAGGCTACTGAGAGCAAGAGTGCTCGCTTCAGACTCTGGCATGACCAGGAGATGCTGGGCACCCTAGAAAGGACGTTTTACCCTGCAAAGCCTCTGTTCATAAATGACAGAATTCAGAAATGCTTAGTATAAAACTTGGCATTTGTTAGTTTCTTAGTAAGCACTCATAATCACTCAGAGAAGCCAGAGGTAACTCTGAACTTAGTACTCCTACTAAAGATCCACATTGCTGTCTTTGTGACTCCTTCATTCTGACCAGGAGAGGGGAATCCCAGAAGACACTGCGTCTACGCCCAAACTCACTTTTTTCAATGTAGCCCTCTCCGTATTGTTGTTTGATGTCTGGAGACAGATGTTTCCAAATGGCGAGTTTTTTTTCGGTTGTCTTGATTGGATCTGCCAGCTCCGTTTTGAACAGCCCTGGTTCAATGCATGAGACATGCACGCCGAAAGCTTTCATGTCCCGCCTGTGAGAAGAACAATCAAAGAAGCTTTTTTTTTTTTTTTTTTTTTTTAAATTTAAAAACAAAACAGAACAAAACCCCATGCTTTCACTGAGCTGTGTGTCTAGTCCAGGGCTTCATGCATGCTAGACAAGCATTCTGTGATCACATCCTCAGTTTTTTATATCCTTAATTTTCATTTTGTTTTATTCAAGTTTATCTGGAGAATGTTTATTACTCTTCAACTAGTTTCTTATAAGTCTTTTCAGAGAACCACAGAATGGCTAGGTTGGCAACAAACATCTTGTCCTATCCTGTTACGTTGACGATGAAGAAACTGGAGCTGAAGGTGACCAAGTGAGGATGAGTGGTAGAACAGCTGAGAGCAGACCAATGCTCTGAATAGCCCCACACCAATCCAGCGTTTTCCCTCTAACCCATCTTCTTTTGTTAAACTGACAAGCATTTGGGTTAAGACCATTTCTTCTCCATGTTCAAAGGGCCAGATGGTGAGATGCATGAGTGACTGGCTTGGATGGACAAGTCTACCCTGAGTGTTGGAATGTGGATTGCAGCATAACTGAGGATGAGGAAGGATGGAGTGTCACAATCCCTGGCACGCCACCCTGATGCCTGAAGAACAAGCTCTCCCTTCACATCACTACAGGAGGCCTCAAGTCTACACAGTTACGAGTCACAGGTTTGAGATGTGGGTGCCTCCTTCCTGTCAACCAAAGAGTGTGTTGCAGACCAGTTCATGAATAATCGTTTTCTAAATTTAATGTATAAGAGCATATAAAAAGGCAATTATTCATTTTATAGGCATCTTACCCATACTGAGGCTTGAAGCCAGACCTTGTAGTGCTAGGCCAGAGCTTTGCCACTAAGCTATACACCTGTCCTCACTACTCACTATATGTTTTTCAATATCTCAAATGCTATTAACTTATGAGCCATCTCACCAGTCTATACGATATTTTTAAATAAGTACCATTTGTGATCTTAAAATGTAATCCAGTTTTTTCAGATTTTGATTTCTTGCAACAAAACTAGTACACATTTTGAAATATAGTTTACTGACAATGTAAATTAACTTGATCCTGGGAGATTTTAAAAGGTATATTAACATTAAAATCTTAAAGGTTATTTTTTCAACCTAATTATATTTTATTCATCTGTCAACTGATGTCTTTTGGATCTAGGAGAGAGTCGTTCCAAGGAAGTATTTGAGAAGACATCTTTCCTCATGTATTCATGGAAATGACACAGGGACAGGAGACGGGCCACTCTGCTAAGCTTCTGAGGGAAGTAAAGCCAGCATGAAAGCAATATATGTGCTGAGCAAATACAGCTTTAGCGTCTCAGTCCTCTCTCTGTTGGTCTGTTGTCTCTTAGTCCGTCTGTCTATATGTAGATATCCTGAACAGCCATTGAACTAGGCTTCATGCATAATTCCACGTCAAATACCAGTTCTATGGTCCATAAAGACATAAACACTTTCTGTTAAGTACTTTCAGACAGTGTCTAGCCACCCAACAGATTCTACAAGGACTACAGCATTTTATTACAGCTAGCATTTTAAAATACTAGCATTTTATTATGTTATTGACACTGACGGATGGAATGCTTATTATTATATTGCTTCTTGAAGAATGGAATGAAAGGTCGGCTGAGATTGAAAGAGAGTGCCATGACAGTGTTACTCCAAGCGTGATGATCCCTGAGCCATCGGAAATGTCTACTAGCTCTGTAGAAAAGCAAACTCTCTGGTTACATCCCAGACCCACACCCAGCAAAATCTCCATCATATGCATAATTTAACAAGTCCTTCAGCTACTCAACATCATATTAATGTTTTGGAAGAATTTTATTGTGCTTATTTCTTAGGGGACTCAGACTTGACAGCTAGATCATGAAGTAGAATGGAAGTTATCAGCCTTTATTAACCTCATGAGATTATCTATCTTTTTTTATTGGTAAGCTAATTGTAGATCTATGATATATATAAACTCTAACATATGCTTTTAGTATTACTAATTGAATAAGTAAATGCGGGAATTAAAGGCAAGCCAATATCTATTTTGTCCTTTCTCTTACTTGTCTCAACATGACTCAGCTGACTTAACTTCAGTTTGCTTCTCCAGCTCCTTCTGTTTGCTATATCCCAGAAGGCTCACCAGCATTAAGTGTACCTACCCTAGCATCTGGCAGCACAGTCTGTTAGAATCAGGAGCGGGACTACACAGTGTGGGACTAGTGACTCCTCATGTTGAGTTACTTCATCCTTTAGCTGGAGCTACCAGCCTCTGTGTCTCCAGGACGTAGAAACTTACTTCCCTGACTCTTCATCCTATAGTCCTCGGAGAGCAATGCTCTTTGCTGTTAGCCTTTACTCCTATCCTTGGGATATCTCTTCATACCTCTCACATGTTTGAAAATTGTCCTTTAAGTAAATTTTGTTCTCTTAACACAAGTTTAATGTGTGGACATTTTTTTTTCAGAACCTTGACTGAAAAAGCACATATGGACTTTGAACTGAGAGTCACAAATTCTAGTTCCTGGTGAGAGGAGTCTAGCATCCTCTTCCTGCCTGTCTCATTGGATGCAACTGCGAAATCCAACTGGAGTGTATTGGGAAGCCATTGAGACCTAACTTTTTCTGCTGGAGGCTTACATAAACGTGGACTGTTCTGTTAGTAACTATCAGGAATAACAACAGAGAGATCCACCCTGGATGATTCTCTGTTTGGACAAAATGATCTGTTTTATGGGATGATTCACCCCACTATTGTCATCACACACTAATACAAAAGCAAAAAGAGTTAGATCAACCTAGACTTGGGTTCAAATATCAGTTCTACCACATATCAGCTGTATAACCTGGGCAAGTGGAAATATTTTAAAGTGCTCAAAAGGGTACCTCATACATACTAAGTGTCCGGCATGCGATAGCAGCAATTGTACTAAGTCAATTGATTCTCCTTACCTTAGGCTGTCATTGAAACCTTCCACTGCATACTTGGATGGGGTATAGCCCCCCCCACCAAATGCAAGCCGGCCTCCAATGCTGGAGACATTAATAACACGCCCTCGAGCTTTTTTGACCAGTGGAAGCATATTCAGTGTCACGTCGATGAGTCCAAACAGGTTAACTTCAATGGGTTCTCTGTAGTCGTCCACTGTCAGCCAGTCAGTGGGAGCCAGCACGCCAAGAACACCAGCATTATTGATCAGACCCCAGAGACCTGGAGCAGAGAGAGACAGGAGACAAGAGAAGAAAATGTCATTTCTATGGGCATCTCAGAGGGACATGCAGCCCTTTTTTTTATACAGTGGTGATACATTTTATACATTTCCTCTTCAGAGTTATTCCTGCTTTGAGATGTCTTTGCATTTTGGAGAAGTGGTAGCCGGCAGAGTGGGAGGCTATGTCGAAATTATTCATGTTAGTTATTGGAATTCAGGCTCACTGCTATTCTATTCCTGGTTCCAAGTGTCATATTTTTTTATGCTTTTCTGAGGAAGACTTTTTGATTTCTCAACTAAGATGTAGAGCAAATTGGTCCACTTTCCTGCCTTGCAAGATGGTGCAGCCAGGGTCTATTTATAAAGTATACTGTATGGGTAGTAAAATGATCTGAATCTACCTTATGCTGAATTTTGATAGAAAAATAAGTCATCCACTTGACTATTTCTCGACTGGAAATATACAGTATTGCTAAAGGTGAGCACAAAAATTTGTCTGGAGGAGGCTTTGCTAAATCATTGTGTTTGAGTTTCAGAGTCTTAGCGTTAAAGATGTCACTGAAGCACACACATTGGCTTTCTTCTTTTATGGACCCTGATAGCTTCTTTTATTCAATATACAAAGCTAATAAAACGTTCCAGTTCAGAATGTAGCCAGTTAGCAAAATCCACAGCAAAGAGAATGTCTAACGCTCTTTGGACCACTGGACTTGAAGGACCCTTCTCATATCACTGGCTCCTGTTCTACCGACCACTAAAGATGGATGAACTCTGGACCCATCTGGTGAGATGTGGGTCCCAGGTAACCAGGCAGTGATCTGGATGTCATTTCCTTATTTCATAGACTTGAATATCAATGCCCTTTGCTGTGATGTTGTTGAAGAAGGTCACAGAAAGCTAGGATCTTTATGTCTGTTCTAGATCCATGTGCTGGGACTCAAGGTGGGTCTATCTGGGGTCCATCTCACATACACTGGAATCACTCAGAAGCTCTTCGGAGATTCAGAAACATGTTGCTGGGACTTAAGAGACTTTCTCTTGATAGCCATTCAAGATGTGAACATGTGCTTCACATCTGAAATTATTTGTTATTCTGCTTCAGTTAATTCCTCATCCCCAACCTCCCTAGCCCCGCCCCCAACTCTAGTTTCTTACCTTTTCTCCTACATGGCTCTTCACCCATTGGGCAGTCTTCTTGACATTCTCTGGGTCAGTGACATCCAGAAGCACTGTGTGAAGTTTCTCTGAGGTTTTGGCCTTCAAAGCAGCTGATCCTGACTCAGTCAGGCAGGCGGCAATGACACGGAAGCCTTTTTTATCAAAAGTTCTGGCTGCTAAGTTTCCAAAGCCTGTGTCACATCCAGTGATGAAAACATACTTGTCAGTGATGTCTACTATCTTCAGCTGCCCTTTATAATTCCACAGAAACGCACAGAGGAGCAGGAAGGCCAACACCCAAAACAGCATTTTCCTTTTCCTATATGTGACTGGGACACTTTATTTCAATTACGATAAAAGATGATGTCCTGGATGTTCAAAATTAGGAAGAAAATTCAAGTCAGAACAAGCACATGTTGGTGAATGCAAGTTGTTTTAAATGAATTTGAGTAGACAAGATAGTTATTAAGACGATTTTTTTTTTTTGGTTACTTGTTGGAAAGACAAACCGGTTAAATCACACACTGCTTCTTTAAGTTAATACCAAAACTAACCAATCAGAATTGAGAAAAATTCAGAGGGAAAGAAACGGAGTGCAAGCAAAGTTGACCCAGGTCACTGGGTGAAAGGAGCAGGCAGAGTTGCCTGGAGTAATGACATCAATCTCACATACAAACTCATCCATCTGAGAGACCGAGTCTCACAGTAAAATCTTACATCCCACTCCTTAGTAAAATTCGAGAGCAAAACAGGATCAAAATCTCCTAGAACAGTGGCTTTCAACCTTCCTAATGCTGTGACCCTTTAATCCAATTCCTCATGCTGTGGTGACCCCCAACCATAAAATTACTTTTGTCACTACTTCTTAACTGTCATTTTGCTACTGTTCTGAACCGTAATGTAAATATCTGTGTTTTCTGATGGTCCTAAGCCACCCCTATGAAAGGGTTATTCGACTGCCATGGGGGTCACAACCCACAGGTTGAGAACTCGCCCTGAGGGCCTAGCTCAGTTTTTCTTTCCTGCCAGACTCCTGGCTTTTTTCAGAATCTAGGAGAGGAGAGCATTAGTGCTGTTACCACTAAGAAAATGTTCGTTCCCAATATGTTTCTATTTTCTTATTGTAAATGAGGTAGAGTCACCCTTCCTCCTGGCTCAGAGAGTATTCCTGCTCTACTCAGGAGACTGAAGTGAGAGATCCTAGTAAGTCAAGGAGGAAGGGGTGGGGGGATGAATGTCCGGTATCTCAAATCTTTAAATTTGGTCTTCAACACAAACCTATCGTAAGGAAAAAAAAAAGTCACTTATCAATGGGATAAAATGAATCAATTTTATTCTGTAAAATTGAGGCTTTCACCAAACCACCTAGAAGAGAGCCAACTAGAATATAAATTTTGCTGTGATTCGAGGGTAGCCCAGGACCTAATATTAAGCAGGAGGAAGGCTTCCTGTGCCCTTCCTCCGGAACCTGCGCCTTTGTTTTCCCTAAGCATGCCCTACTTGCTGTTGGCATTGGCACCTGCAAATGGTACTCCACCCAGTAGGAGGAAGTCATCAAGAGTCAGAGGGCGGGCTGCTGTTCTCTGGCTGCCTTAGGTCTGACATCATGGAGGTCCAGCCCTTTCAAGTTCTGGTGAGGGGAAACGGGAGGAAAAGAGGTCAGTTCCCTCTCCACACCGGAACCAAGAGTTTGCTCCCAAGTCGGGAAGAAGATCCAGAGAGAGCATCCTCTTTTCAAAGAGCCTTCTCTCCTCCCCACAGCCTAGAGGCCTAGAAAGTTCCCTGTCATGTCCACAGGGTGCATTTTCTGTTTTTAGGGTTTATTTTTATTTTAAAAAATGATGTATTTGTGGGGGTAGTTTGTGTGTGTGTGTGTTATGTGCACTGGAGTGTAGGTGCCTTCGGAGGTCAGAAGAGATAACGGGATCCCCTGAAGCTGGATTTACAGGTGGTTGCCAACAGCCTAATGTGGGTGCTGGAAACAGAACTCGGGCCCTCTGCAAGAACAATACATACTTCTAACAGCTGGGCCATCTCTCTATCCCCCAGACAGTGTCTTTGTCCTTGACCCACTTTCCTGTAGAATCACAGAGGCCTGGAATATGTCCCACAAGAAAAGCAATAGACACAGACCAAAGTGCAGGCCTGTGGAAGCTTCCAGAATCTATTTATGGATACTAAGAAATCGTTTCTTTTCTTTTTTTTTTCTTTAACCCTGTCTTAAAGTAATGACTATTATGCTTGACTCAAGATTTTGTTTAACAAATATGTCTATAAACAATTACATAAATAGGATTTCAAATATGCTCTCATACTTAATTTCTACAGTTGTACAGCCAATAGTATATTTAAGATAAAAAGTAACTCGGTGTATCATCTTTACTTCTTAAGGAAAAAAATGAATTCTGTTTTTAATCCTTTTTTTTCCTTAAAAGACTTATAAAAAAGAGATTAAAAAAATCTACTGAGAGATATTAAACTAGCAAAAAATATTAAACTTTGGGCAGCATGGATATGCAGCTGACCTGGTACAGCCATAGATGCATTTGAAAACAGGTTTCTAAATTACTTAATCGTTTGGTTTAGTTTCACCAAACTTTTTTTGTGTAGGAATTGATTTGTTGCACATAAATGTCCATGCATCAGGGCTTCCGCTTCTCAAATACATAATAATTTAAAATGTCTAATTATGAGGAGAAACAAAAAGCACTCATGAAATTACATATTTAGAGATTTTAATGACATTTCATATTTGCAAATCTAATTAGTTATAGTGTTTTGTCTAAGTCTGCCCTTGAGAGTTATTGAATGTCTAATTTCATTGTAGATCAAAGTTCCAAAGAAATTATTTGGAAAAAAAGCAAAACATTTGTGGATTGTAATGTCCCTACAACAGAGAATGTAATTTGTCCAACTGTCAGCTTTGCCAGGGACAGAACCGAGAGGAATAAACTGTGAGGTTTGTGCCCACCTTGGAAAAAGCGTCTCCCTGGGGATTTACATACAGTCTCATGTGGTTTTCTCTCTAGCCTCCTGGAAAGCATATTATTCACCAGTTATAGAAGATAATAAAAGATTCAAAGATATAAGGTGATTTGCCAAGGTCATTGTGTCCTGGAGCACCATGCCTTCCCATGAGAGAGAATGGAAACCCCGAACTCCCTGGCTGGCCTGAGCAGTGTCTGAGCTAAGCTCAGAGTCACCCCAGTACCTGGCCAAGACTGCTGAGAGGCTAGGCTGAAAGTCCTCAGGCCAAAACAATCTGTGACATCTGAAGTAGTTGTTTCTTTCATCATCTCCCCTCATGCCCTCCTCTCTCTCTCTCTCTCTCTCTCTCTCTCTCTCTCTCTCTCTCTGTATGCATGTGCGTGTGCATATATATATATTCCCCCCCCACACACACCTTAGGGGGATTGGGATGCTGAGGGCCATGAGGAAGGTAGGTGCTATTCCTGTGATGATGTGAGTTACCAGACACAAGAGTCTTGATTACGATGGAGAAAGGGTTTTTATGTCAATGAAAGCCCCTCAGAGTTTCTATACAACTTGGAGAATTCTATATATAGAATTCAAGGAATGATCCATTTAGGGAAGAGAATGTTTCAAGTATCTTTGGTTTATGTCATCACATCAGGCTTCCTTTAAAAGTCTATGTATTTTAAATCATTCATTGAAAAGTATTTACTCTTTTTAGACAGTGGTTATAACAGCCATGCAAATCAAAATTCCCTAGAATACCTTAGCCTCAAATACATGTGTTTCAATAAGAACAAGTGAAAGCACTTGTAGTCCATGCCTTCACCATAAATAGGCAACAGACAATCTTCAAACCTCAAATTAAATGACAGAGGAAATGAGTAACTGCGTATGGCTGACAGATGTCAGGTTTCACACCATCAAAGAAAAGAGCTGAAAAGATAAAGATTCGAGGGGAGGGGATGCTGACCTGGACCCTGTGTAATTGAATGAGAGAGAGAGAGAGAGAGAGAGAGAGAGAGAGAAAGAGAGAGAGAGAGAGAACCATCAACTGATGGTTTGGAATATGTGTAAGTAGATATATAAATAAATGAACAACTATCTTCTTATATCTACCTGATAAAGTATAAGAAAGACCTAAGAATGATGAACAGACCAAGGACCAGAACCCATTTTCTCAATCTTATAATCATTGGAGAAGTTAATATGAGGATAAAATTTGTCTTGGGAAGTATAAAATGATCATGAAGTGTCTTATGATACAAAAAAGGGGCTAAAACATGCATAAGAGCCAATTGGAAGGGTCTTTACTCACTAAGTATGACACAATTTGAGCATCAAAGCAAATCATGTTGTAATGGATCTGTAAGGTGTTGACTATATCTGAACATAGTCATTTTGATTAACATCAATAAGCAATTGTAAAGGAAAGGGAAGCCATGCCAACTAAGTGTCAAATAGGATGTAGTTAGAAAATCAGTATTAGCAGTGACATAGTAACAATTGTTTCAGGCAAAAATTATCAGTGGATAGATACTAGGATGACAATGTGAAATCTCAAAGCCTGTCCCACAAAGACAATTATTAATTTAAAAAGAGAATGATAGTGATTTCACAGTGAAGAAATGTGAGTGATCACTTTAACAAAATGATAGAAAGTGGTATTCTTAGTCATGGAGCAAACCAACATCATGTGCTTCTTGGTTGACACCCTGGAAAGGACAAAACAGTGCTCGATGCTCAAATTCCAGCTAATCAAGCATGGAACAGTATTCCCAGTTCTACAGAATGTGTGCCCTGTGCTCTTCAAAAATACCAGTCATAAAAGAAAAAAAGAACCAAGGATGCTAAAGAGAGAAGACAATGAAATGCAACACACAATCACAGACTGGTAAACATGTTTCCTTTTCTCAGAAATAACATTTTACAAACTAGTGAAATCTGAAAAAAAAAAAAAAAGTAAAGTTAATAAATTTTACTTTGAAAATTATATTGTGGAAAATGATGGGCTGTTTTCCACCATTTATATTGAAGTATTTAAAGATTAAGGTGCATGATATCTTCAACTTGCTTTCAAACCATTCAAGCTGGGCATGTGGGGACAGGTCTTTAATGCCAGCAGTCAGGAGCCAGACACATACAGCTCTCTGTGAGTTTGAAGCCAGCCTGGTCTACATAGAAAACTCCTGGCCAGCCAAAGCTATATAGTAAGACTTTGTATCAAAAACAAAACAAAAGGAACAAACGATTAAAAATTCAATACAAAACAAAACACAAGGTTTAGAAAAAAATATATGCATATATACACAAACAAAAACACACACATAGACCACACACACACACACACATATACATATATATGTATATATATATATACATATACATAGAGTATATATATATATATATATACTCTAGATTGTACCATTCTTTTAGCTTTTGTTTAAGTATGAAATCATGCCCACAGATTCAACCAACTGCAGGCTTGAGTACTTTTGTAAACTGAATCTCCACTGAACACACACAGACCTTTTCATTGTTCTTCACCCCTAAACAACAGTGTCACTATGTACACAGTATTCATATTAGGCATTACAAACGGTCTAGAAACTATTAATGTATACCCAAAGGTGCAGAGGTCATACGCAAGCACTGTGCCATTTTATCCATTGGGAATCCATAGATTCAGAAGCCCATGTGCGAGGAGAGGGCCCTGGAGTCAGGAAACTCTATGTGAATGACTGATGAATGACTACATTTCAAATAAAACAAAGTAAAAATTAGAGAAAGAAAAATGAAGCTCCCCTCACTCCAAAGACTTTATTGAATTGCTTTGGGCTCTGTGGACAAAACATAATGCCAGGGTTTTGGAGTGACCTGGGATACTGGGCCGCCTGTCTTCTGTCCTCTAGAAAGCCTATCCTTACAACCACTGGAGGAAAGAAAAACTCAAAGCTAAGCAGCTCTCTCTCTCTCTCTCTCCTCTTACTCTCTTTCTTTTTCTCTTTTCTTTACCTCTCTCTCTCCCTCTCTCCCTCTCCCTCTTCTACCTTTCTCTCCCTCCCCCCTCTCCCTCTCCCTCTCCTCTTCCTCTCCCTTCCCCGCTCTCTTCTGCCTCCCACATAACCTCCCTTTAAACAGACACAGTTTTCCCTGGTGATAAGAAGCAGAGATGGACTGTTTCGTCATTAAGGACGCACCCTGTATACTGTTATTGAGCACCCCTCTCGGCTGACGGTTGTCTCCGAGGTTGGTGTCCCAGCTAGTTGCTTGAGTCTGAGGGACTTCTAACCCTGACCTTGAAGATCATTGACTTGTGAGGCCCATCCTTACTATTGTCTATAAATGTCACTTCTTCTTTTAGTCTCTGCATTCTGCATTCTTCTAGGTCACTGGACTAGGTCAGCTGCAAACCAACATGGATCCTTGACCCCTAGTAGTACTTTAGCCAAGACACATCCATGAACAACAATCCCAGGTCAGGGCTTTCAGGTCCATGACCTGCATACAGAGATTGATAGTCAGCTCACCCGAGAAGTAAATGAATAACCACAGCTAAACAACTGCTCCAACCACTCTTTCGTGAACTCTGGTCACATCTCTGCAGTTCCCTGGTGCCCATGATTTAGCAGTAGGGCCTTGACCTCAGTTGCTTTAGTTGTTTATCAGCTGTGTCTTTCAATTTTTCTCACAACAATCTGTTTACTAAAGAGTGCTGATCCTTGGCTTCAAGCACTAAAACTGTTTTTTTGGGAGTTCAGCCCTCAGAGTACTCAGAGTACCTTATGCATCCTCTCTGAGGCTTGCCCAGTGGTAGCACAGGGATAGGATGCTTTCCCTAGAACTAACATGGCTTAATGTCTGCTACACCTTCCTTGCTGAAAGGGCTGCTCTGTCTATTTCTTGGATGTAAGCATGGGCTTTCCAATTACAGCCCTTTTGATATTTTGAATTCCATAATTAATAAGGTGAAGTCTGGCTAGTGAATTACAGCATTCTCAGCAGCATCCTTGGCTACACACTAGATGTCAGTAATGCTGCTGATGAAGATGTCTCCAGACAGTACTAAGTGTGCCTTGGAGACAAAATTGCTCCTCCTTGAGATCCGTTGTCATAAAGATTCCTTTCTTGAGGGTTCAGAATGCTATCCACCCAGGACCACTTATTTGGAAACCCAGTCATTAGAGTCTTAGTGATGTTTCCTTGATGACCATTTATATTTTTATGGTATTAACAGAGAGGTTTTGTTGCTTATAAAATTGCTCATATCCTGTTTTGGTAAGTACTAACTTTTGCAATGTAAAAAATATCTACTTTTCTTACTATGAAGATAGAAGATATCTAGCAGACCAAGTTATATATAATACCATTTGTGGATTCAGAAATGACCACATTAGCACGCACAGCATTGAGTGCTAATAAGGGCTGGAGCCTGGCTGAGCTGGGGTTATGACAGCTTGCACTTGGTAGCAAATCGACCATCTAGAATCCTGCAAATGTTCCCAGGGAACCCAAGTCCTCAGATTTCTGGTTAATAATTTCAAGTGCAGATGTGAATAGCAGGTATGGTTGACTGAATGCCACAGCTTTTGAACTGTGGCAATAGGGTCAGGTAGCTGAATGTGGGATTAAAGAGAAAAAGCAACAGTGAGAGGTTATTGAATAAGCAATAATTAAAAATTATCTCAAAACCAAACATAATGTATCCAAGATTTGGACAGGACTTGTCCTTGTGGTAAATGGCTTTCCTGTAGCCATGGCTCTGAGTACACAACACACACACTTTGCCTTGTGCACGCAGTGGCAGCCAAGGCTGCCTAGACTACCTTGGCTTGTATTCAAGACTCTTGTATGTGAAGATTTGCAGTATTTTCAGCATATGGAGGATAGGAAGGTTTTTTTTTTTTTTTTTTTTTTTTAGAATGTAATAGTTAAACTTACGGAAAGCAAGGGCTTAATATTTTCTTACGGTTATTCTTTCTCATATAAGTATCACACTGGAAAGTCTTTGGATTAGATTGTGATAGAGCATTTGATTATAAAAATTACTGTTGGAAGGGACAGAGAGAAGGCTCATTGGTTAAGAGCACTTGATGCTCTTGAGAGCACATGGGTTTGGTTCCCAGCACCCATGTAGTGACACTCTACTTCCAGATGATCTGGAACTTTCTGTCTTCCAAGGGCATTTATGTATATATTCAGGGAAAACACTTATACACATAAAAAAAAAAAAAAAAAGAAAACAAGCAAAACCTTTATTTAAAAAAAAAACAAACTGCTGTTTGAGTTGTTGACTTGAGTTTCATTAAAAAAAAAAAAAATAAATGAATTTCCAGCTTGGGGTTAGGACAAAATTTTCAACAATTTTGAAGCTGCCTTGAGCAAGTTTCTGCCATTTTGCATCATATATTTATGCCAATGATATTTTCAGTATTAGCAATCAAAATGTCAGTCAACTCTGAAAGATGTTGAAGATGCCATGGCCTGTAGTATCAAATATTTAGCTAAGGTTTAGTTCTTTATTTTTTAAATAACCAAGCACATCATTCATCAGCATGTAAATTTGTTTTCATTGTCAATTATTGATAAAATTATGTGTACCCAAGAGAATTGTTTCAAAATAAATTTCCTTGATTTACCAGTAAATGTTTGCTTTGTATGCCTGTTTTATAGATCTATATATTTGGGACTATATAAATCTGTGTTTCTTGGACACGTGGGAGAGGCTTAAGAAACCCTGGTCTAGGCTGTTGCCTGGACCTATAGATATTTATCTTAAACTTCATGATAAAATTATTTCCTTTTTTTCTGGGTGTGGTAACCCAAGTCTGTAATCTCAGCACTTGGAGATAATGATTGGAGAAACAGCAGCCTGGACAACACAGTGAGCTCCTGTTTCAAACACCCAAAACAAACAAATAAATAAATCTCTATTTAGAAGAAACAAATTCAGAAATGCAGGCTAACTGGTTCAAGGTACGAGCTATGCTTCTGGATGACTGTGGGACAGACCCCTCTGATTCTACCCGTGCTTCCTGCATTCTCACTGGGCTCTGACATCTAGGCTCTGTGCATACTTCTCTACCACCTTGGTGCTGTGTGTGATGCTCAGCCCTAGGCAGAAGAGCAATAGGCAGGGCAGAAGGAAGAGAGGAAGTTATCATCCACTTTACTACCGCATCACTCTGTATCATGATCCTTGGATAGATTTCTGAGATCTCTGAACTCTAGGACAAAGAGAAAGAATGACCAGGACAGTAATACAGTGTACTCATTTCCAATTTAGGTCATGAAAAAGTTCAGGATCCTATCTCAGAAATTGCATAATATGCATCTCATTTAATCATCATGCTATTTGGGGAGTTGGGTCTAATGTCACAAATTAGAACATTTGCTACATGGTGTTTAGAACTGACTTTCCCTTTGGCAGCTTAAACTTTGAAAGAAGACATGGAAGAGCTGTGTGGAGATAATGTCTGTCTGTCTTAGGGTACTGTTGTGGACAGACACCATGATCAAGGCAACTCTTATGAGGACAACATTTAATTGGGCTGGCTTACAGGTTCAGAGGTTCAGTCCATTATCATCAAGGTGAGAGCGTGTATGGTGCAGGCAGAGCTGAGAGTTCTACATCTTCATCTGAAGGCTGATAGTGGAAGACTGACTTTCAGGCAGCTAGGACTAGGATTTTAAAGCCCACACCCACAGTGACACACCTACTCCAACAAGGCCACACTTCCAAATAGTGCCACTCCTTGGGCAGAGCATATACAAACCATCACGTTTCACAGTGTCATTGGTTGCTAGGGGGAATGAAAATATTTTATCAGAAGTACTCTGTCCTACAACAGAGATTCAGAAGGAGCCATGAAAGGAGGCTGGCTATAGTTAGAGTAGGAACCACCTGTCAGCAGCTGTCAAAAAATGCTGTACTTCACAGCGATCGCCACTTCCCCTTTCTAGGTTCTCTTCCTAGGTTTCTTAGTGAGGAACTTAAAATAAACCCATTGATTTTAGTTCTATTGGTTTCCTTCCTCTACTGGTAGCAAACAGGAGAATAGACAAAAATAAACACTAACGTTCAAAGTCTTTCTTAAATGGTAGAGCTCTTTCTCAATGGTTCCTCCCAGATCGGTTCGTTTTCTGACCGCGAAACTCCACAGAAGTTTCTCTTTCAGAAAACACTGGGAGTTTATTAAATTTTTATTTACCTTCAACTTGTTGCAGTCTCTGGATCAACAACAGAGTTGTTGTACCAAGATGCATCCAACAGAAAACATTTAGTGATGATGTCTATCTGAAATATCTTCTGGGTTTTCTTATGGAATGTAAGCAAATATTCTTAATAATGACTACCCTGGGACACGTGTGCTTCTTAAATTTAGATATTGCCTATATGGTTTAATACTCAGAACTTATTCTGTATATTTTGCCTTTTTACTGAAGTAAAAAAAAAAAAAAAATTAAACCTTTATGTGGCCTTTCAGAGATGTCTGGTGTGCTTTTCTCTAAGGAAATGGGACCTGAGAGCCTGGTGATACAAATGAGGTCATATGGGTAAGGAAACGCTCTCGCTTGAAGAGGGAGATTAAAGTCAGACACCCGAAAAATCTGAGATGGATTAAAAAATGGTGTCAAGGACCCCAACACAAAATATGTTTGCAGTAAACAGCAATTGTTCTGTTGCAAATCTAGTGAAAACCATATGGACCATGGTGATAACTTAGCCAAGGTGAGGCAGTATTCAGCAGCCTGGAACGGTGAGTTCCCTCCCCTAACAGGAAGAAGAGAAGCTTCCTTAGTAAACATTTCACCAGAGTCCCTGCAGGAGGGCACAGCTCCACGCCCAGTGTATGGTGGGAGAAATACTCATTTGTGCTTCCTCTGCAGCTCCAGGCCAGGGGCTGTCCTGCCTCACCAGAGAGGGACAAACCTGCTCATGTGTAAGGAAAACACTCTTAAATTAAAACAATTCACCAGAGCATCTTTAATGAATATGAATCACCCCAAGTCCTTTTGGGTTTATTGTTTTGTCTGTGTGTCTTGTGACAGTAATGGCATATTAGGAGTCACTGTTAAATCTACAGTTTCTTTATTTATGGCCACAAAATAGTAATTTATGGTCCCAAAGAAAGTTCAGACTTGAGTATATGTGTGTTATTATTCCAGTAAGCATTTTCAAATCCCTCAGTGTCTTTCAACCAGTCAGCTTTGCTCCAGAAGAAAATGTTAGTGTTTTAAAATTATCTACCTTGGGAATATGACATTTGTTATAAGGGTCTTGCCTCTCGCAATGTATGAAGCAACAAGTTTTCCTTGTGTTTAAACTTGTATTGAGATTTAGTCTAAGAATTAGACACCATTTTCAAACGTGAAAATATCCAACACAATAACGAAAGAACTATGTGTTCTCACATCATGCTAAGGATATTTCAGGACATTTAACATGTGCCAGGTGACTTTGCAGAATGATTTCCCTCATCTGCAAAAACCCAAGTGTGTGTGTGTGTGTGTGTGTGTGTGTGATTTGAAATAGCAAGTCACTTCATCATAAAATGTGGAACAACTATTACAGCAGGCTTTTTCCCCTGACAATTCAGAACCCTGGGACCAGTGTGCACCTTGGAAATATCTTTTCTTCATTCCCAACTTTGTTTTTCTCTTCTAGTTTAACGTTCATCTACATGTGTTCACAGAAACTGATGTACTGGGAAAGTGGAGAAACAGATTAGTTCCCACTTGGCAGTTAATCGGTTAACCGGTCCATGCCGAGACACTCTTAAGATGCCCACAGCTCTTGGAACTCTCAGCTCACCAATTTCTCATTAGTCCTCAAAGCCACAGAAGGTGTCAAATAGGAATGGAAGGATGAAGAGAGGAGGGGAAAGACAGAGAGGGTATTTAGTTGTGACTTCAGGATACTACAGAATATTCAGAGTCCAGGACTCTGTATGAGATGGACTCTGTTCCCATCATTCTCAAACTACATTAAAGAAACACAGTTGACCACAGCTGAAAGACAACTTGGTTCGTTCTATTTCTATAGGAGCACAGAAAGTCAAGGACAAGGTCGAGCTGACGAGTGAAGGGACAACAACCAGACGGTCATCAGTTACCTTGCTGAAGATAACTCGGAATCAGAAGCTGAGGGTGACTTGCTCCCGTGCTGATTGTCACCTTCCTCCTGTGGCCCAGGGGAAGGAAGTGCAGCTCGATCAACCTGATCCTCTCAAGGTGCCTGGGCTGCTGCTGAGCTCTGAGACCTGCATGTCTGAAGACTTTTCTACTTCTCTCTTGCCTCTGTGAGTCACAGCCATTGCAACACCAAGTGGTGACTAAGTCTTCCTCAGTGGATGGAGGGCGGAGAGATTGTAGGTCACAGGTTTCCAAAGGAACCAGCAGTGCTTTTTATAAATTAAATGTAGCTAGCTAGAGAAATTGTTCACACCATCTTGACCAAATGAGGTGACTGAAATCCTGTGACTTAAGAAGCATCTTTGTAAAGCCTCCTGGTGCATGGAACTGATCATTTCACTTTAAAAAATTATGAACAAGAAGATCAACATAATAAATGACCAAGTATGGTTTGGGAATAATTTGTGGTTTCCTAACTTGTGTTTTAAGGTGTGACAAAATGTCTTGACAAGGTCTCTGGAAGTGAAAACGAGAAAGGATTGCTTCCTCACCTCCAGCTCTGGCCTTTTCCAGAGCTGCTCCCAGCAGACCTGGCGCTGCTTGGTGCCAACTGAAGCTGTAAGAGGTGGGGATGAGATGCCGCCCACCTTCCCTGCAGCTTGCCAACCCCCCACTCTCTATTGTACAGGCAGGCCAAAGTGCACTGAAGTTTTACTTCTAATTTCATGCTGTATTCCTCTGCCTTCCTCCACGGCTCTGTTTCTTCTTGAAGAGCAGTTATTGTTTCCTTGGAGCAAGCGAATGAAAGAGCCCATCCCTCTACTGGAGTTAGACAGGGCTACTGCTTTTTGAATTAAATGGGTGTGGTTCCTAGTTCTTCCACAACGACAAAAGACAAATTTTCCAGATAAATATTTGGGATACCTGATATATGCAAGATATACTTTTTTCCCTTTCAATAACACACAATACAGAGTAAAGGCACAAACTTGTGGCCTCAGAGAAAAACATCATGGATTGAAATCAATATGAAGACAGCTATATACTTAATCCTCCTTACAAGCAGGCTATTATATCTGAGAGGTGGAGAGACCCTCAAGCACCTGGGTGGTCCTAGAGGACTGAAGGGAAAGGGCAAAGAAAAGGTTATACCGTAGTAAGTTTTACTCAATAATCTCGCTCAGTGCAGCTCTGTTTTTAAAAATTCCCCAAATAGTCTTTTAAAAAAAAATTAAATGTCGAGAATGATTTGCATACTATGGTTGGGAATTCTTGCTCTCTACTTGGCACGGTCTCTCAGTATGGATAGATTAAATTGAAAGGTTCAGTGTCCGTGTCCGGGCATGTGGGACGAAGGTATTGAACTGGGTATTGACAAAGGTGTTCATTAATGGAATCATTTGTTAGCAGCACTGTCTCCAGACTGAAATCATAACCATGTTCAAAGTCACATGCCGAGTTCTGCTTTAGTTTGCTCTGTCCCTGTAGAATGTAAGTTGTGAGGGCCACCGAGATGGCTCAGAGGGTAAAGGATGACTGCAGCTCTAAAACATGACAGCCTGAGTTTGATCTTCAGGATCTCTACATGACAGAAGGAAAGCATTGGCTCCTGAAAGTTGTCCTTGGATCATATGTATATTGTGTGTGTGTGTGTGTGTGTGTGTGTGTGTGTGTAACACAAAGATACACATACATACATACACACCCACGCACTGGAATATACATACACAAGGAAAGAAAGAAAGAAAGAAAGAAAGAAAGAAAGAAGAAAGAAAGAAAGAAAGAAAGAAGGAAAAAGAAAGAAGGAAGAAGTCCCACTCCCGATTTTCACAAGTGAAAGAATATAACCTTTGAAATACTACGTTTTTCAGAATTCTCCCTACATCAGGCTTCCGGTCATCAAAGATGACATATATCTATATCTATATATCTAAATCTATCTATATCCTCTATACCTATACCTATATCTACATATAGATATAGATATATATCACCAAAGCAACATTTGTTTTATTCTATTTCTTCTTTTAAAAGGTTATAGTGTGAAATTTATCCACATTTAATTTTATGTTGTTAGTTTGGTTGTAGCTACATAGGAGTGAACTTAGCACACTAAACACCCAACTCTCCCCTTTCCTCTAAATCTGTAGCTGCCCAAGAGCGTCCCCAGCTCTTCTCTTCCCAAACACGATGAGGCCACCCCAGTCCCCAGCTGACCTAGCCATCTATCACACTTCCTGTACCTGTGCTAATCTGAGGGAATCTCTGGTTCAATCACAGAGAATCATGAGAAGGGAGCCCTGTGGAGAAAAGCACCTGCCCTGCCCCCACAGCAGGCCTGGTGGTCCCAGGTGTGAGTATGCCTGTTATTGCTCACCTAAGGTCAGCCTGCAGGGCATGTGATCCTTCTGCATCCTGGTGGGATCAGGGAATATCTGCGCACAGTCACTCCTTGATCTGACTAGCTCTGGATGGCTTTATGACTTCCAGTATGTAAGATCAGACCTTGTACTTCCTCCTCCCTCGGTCAATAGATAGTTCTCTTATTTTCCCTACAAAAGAAACCAGTCTTTTGTCCCCCCCACTTCATACACCAACACCACCTTTGTTTATAAGAAACCTGAGTAGCAAAGCTGGACCCAAACTGGGAGCTTTGTTGCTCATTTGTTTTATTTCCCGGACTCTCCACATTGTAAGATAAAGCCGGGCTGATCCTTTATCCCCATGTATAGCAGGACAGACAGACAGACTGATGATGAAGGACTGAGTCATTGCAGCATTCAGTGAATTCTCTGAAGAAAGGTGTTTCATATTGGAGGAGCACACATTCTTTTAGTGACACACAAGAGGTCCTGGCTTGAACAGGGGGGGTTAAGGAGGATGACGGGGGGCAGCCATTGTTCAGAGGAAAGAAGAGTTATAGCAGACATAAGACTCACCAGGAAGAGTAGGGTTTCCTGGCAACAGAGAGGCTTGTGAAAAACAAGACCAGCAGTGTAATAAGAAAAATGGGGCTCTTAAGAGGGAAGAGGAGGGAATTCCCTCAGTGTGACCACTGCAGTAGGAAAGTGTTCCGGAAGCATCCATAACACCCATTGACCTGAAGAAGATCCTAAGAGGGGTCCATCCTATCCTGGGTGGGAAGGAATAGTTTCATATCAGAGACCACGGGCCTTACTGAGTTACCTTGCTCCACTTCCCTTAAATAGTGTCTTTGTCCAATCATAGGTCTGCCCAGCTACTGCTTCTCACCCAACCCAGCACAAAAATGGAAAAGGTTCCCTGCTTTCACGGGGTTCTACTCTTCTGGTTTCCATACATTAACCTTGTTTGCCTACTTTAAAAAAAAATAGGGACATCAGTCACAATCCTAGCTCTGTGTGAGGGAAGATCATTCATTCTTAGAATACCACTGTTGTTAGTTAAGCCAAGAAACAGGCAACATTGTTCATAGACATCCTGTTGACTGGTTGTAGATAAGGGGGGAAACCTGCAGTGAAGGAGATCTGGCCTAGTAGAAGTTGATGCAAAGCAAGCCAGGGCTATACTATGAATTCAAGGCTTGCCTGGACTATATCATTAGGCCTATCTCTCTCTCTCTCTCTCTCTCTCTCTCTCTCTCTCTCTCTCTCTCTCTCTCACACACACACACTCACATCACACACACACACACATACACACACACACACACCCACACACACCTCAAAAAATGACTGCAACAACAAAAAATAGTTATACTTACCATACAGGCTTGCTTGGCCAAACGCCATAATTGAATGTTTGGATGGTTTCTAACTGTTCTTGGAAGAACAGCCTTGAGTGAAAGATCTTATATACATCAAGTTGTTTCTTTATAACAGGTTCTAAAGGCTGGACCACTTAAGCATGTTGAAGGGTTGAAGTATATGTTGAGAACTGTGCAAGTCTGGATATGCCCACACTCTTGGGTAGACTCTTCCCACACACTTTCCCCACATGGACTCTGGGTTTGGCTGTGTGGTTTGTTCTGGACAGTGAGTGAGACATTAGCAAGCACAGCCCTAGAAAAGAGCACGTTAGTCTTCTCCTGGAGAATGCTGTCAGTACGGTCCAGGTTGAGTGGCTGGTGACCTGTGGCATAGTTAGTAGCCAGCTCTAAACTAGCATGGAGCATTTCAGACCATCCAGAGCCCAGGGGGATGCCATATAAGCACAGCCAACTGTGCCACACCAGGACAGTCCCATGAGGACTAACTCAATTTTAACCCCAGAACTGTCCTGTGTCAGGGCTCAGAATGCAGTATCCCCCAACCCAGGACAATGACACACGGACTGTTTTAAACTGAAGGAAACTTAGGATGTCACAGATGTAAGGTCTCAGTCTGATCCTCTCGTGCCTTTTCCCTCCTGGAACTGATTGGACAAAGAATTCTTTGACCTACTTCCTAGGTCTCAAGATCCTCACTCCAGAGGAAGTCCAGCCCTATGTCCAAAGGTCAAGAGGAATCTGAACAATCTTGCTACACAGCCCCTCAGTTTACACCTTCATATTTTCTGTTCACATGTCCATATATGACTGTCCATAAGAATAGTTTCCCCAGTAAGTCTTTGGGTCTTCACTTCTGATGGTTCCTGAGTCATGTATTTTTCTTGAGATAATCTGTCTTTTGCTGCCAGGGTTTCAGCCAGGCACCCTGTGATAGGTGAGGAAAAGATATCACCTTTTCTCCCACACATTAGCAAATTCAACGGTACTGTTAGGATGCCAAATTTGGGAATGGTGGTTATATAGAGAGCCAGGGGATACGAGCATGAATTGTAGATGTTTAGTTTCTTACATGGTCACCACAGAGTCACTCGAAATTCCAAGATGGACCATGAAGTCAGCAGGGTATGGTGAGGTGAAGGCTATAGAGAGTGGTTTGTTAGCCCTTCTTTTACTCCAGCCATTTAATCTGTACTTTAAAGGCACAGAGTTCTTAATTCCTTTGGCAGAAAAATCCCTTCTTTACCCTGTAGCTAGCTAGCTAGCTAGCAAGCAAGCAAGCAAGCAAGCAAGCAAGCAAGTAAGCAACTGGTTATATTTTGAAAGGCAGTAGTTAGTTCCTATCTTTGTGATCTAAAATGGTTGACATGAGCTAACCAAGTGTATTCTGCTTTTATTGACACCCCCTCTCTCTTACACACACACATACACACACACACACACACACACACACTTAGGAATTGCTTGACTCAGTTTTACAACTTTTAACATTTATTCCCTCCTACGCTTCCTTTATGGTTCCACTTCCTGTCACTTACATAGCCATCTCTGTCATACATTGTTTTTGATCATTGCTCTCTCTCATTTGGAATGATTGTCATGTTTATACAACCATGCACAGTTGACTGACTCTTCATGCTATTTTATTTATTTGTTATTTTTTTATTTTATTTTATTTTATTTTATTTTATTTTAATGCATCTCAATGCATTCTGGCATCCATGACATCTTCTGTGAAGCCAGCTATTAACACAGGCAATCATTTGATTTTCTCTTGGTGTTGTGGGTGTCTGTGTCCATTGTGTCATTTGTGTGCATATGTGTGCAGATTCACATACATGTGGAATTGGGAAGTTGAAGTTGTCTTCTTTAACCATTCCCCCCTTATTTTTGAGATGGGTCTTTCACTGAACCCAGAGTTTATAAATTGCACTGCCCTGGCTGACTGGCAAGCCCAGGGAGCCTTCTGTGTCTTTGTTTCCCTTCTTCATGCTGGCTTTTTATGCGGGTACTGGAGATCCAAACTGTCAATGTGAAATTGCAACTCTCACCTCTAAAGAGTTAAGAGATAGTTTAATCCTGAGCCGAATATCACACTAGGAACACAGTGTGACAGGGCAACTTGTCTCAGCTGAAGCATCTTTGGTCTTTTATCCCCTGCCCTGGAAAATCCAGCGGGGAAGCACCCAAACCCTAGGTCGAAATGCCCCAGCTAGCAGCATGGTTTTGGCTCTTGTTCAATTGCTTCCTTGCTTCCCCGTGCAACTGCCAACCAGGATGTCATTTTCCTGTGTTCTTTGTCTTTAAAAACTTCCCTGTGGACCTTATCCCAGCACTGGAGCAGAGCATTTCTGGTGAGCTGCTCTTCGAGTAAGAGAAACCCTGTGGTTAATATGCTTTGGGAGCTGCTCTGTAAGAAGTGTTTTCTCCAGGCAGTCTTGAGTGGCTCGATACAGACTCTCAAGTCTAACTTTGGTTCTGCTTGGGTCTTTACCCCACAACACTGACTTAGGCTACTCCAAATCCATGTTCCAATGTGGTAACAGTTTGATGAGGTTTTTATAGTAACAGAATAAAGAAAGTTATAGACACTTTTCAAATACATTGGTAGAAACTGTACGCAAGTGGGTAAAATGGGAAAATCGATGCTATAGCCCTCAGGTGTTTAACTCTCAGTCCCTTGGTTGATGGGAGCAGTGGTCTGTTACGTTAATGCAACTTAAAACGGTTTGCTTGTGAGTCACACCATTAGATAAAGAATGGGCAAGGAATGGCAATGAAGGGGAGTAAGTCCAAGATAAATGATATTTAGTCTCTGGTCCTGCAACATTACAAACTCCATAATCACCACCAATCTAATCAGTTAATCAACCTTGCAGAAGGTTTAGTTGTAGCTTTTTTCCAGGAACTCTCTGGTCCATACTTCTTCCTGTTGGCCAAACACCAACCAGCATGTTCTGGGCATCCAAGGACCACCTACTATTTATTAAATATCACTAACGTCCCACATTGGTAGGAGATACTTTCCAAGGATCCAGTGTGGCTAAAGCTGGATATAGGCAGGAGAACACTCTTCAGAAGACAGGAATACCTGGTAAGGCCATTAAGGGACAGCTTCTGGATCATGTTAAAATCTATTAGGCTTTATGATCTGGATCAGATTTTTTTTTTAGTATTTAATCCTCTGTATTTGACATACATTAATAACAATATACCAAAAATTAAAATAATAATCAAGAACTCAGCCAATGGAATGAAGGTAACAGATGAAGAAAACACAGGTTTTAAACAACCAACATACACACAGTAAAATGAAAGACTATATTGACTGTATGTTTCTTCCTGTAGTTACAGTGATTTGCATTTTACAAATGATCTTATCTATAACAAATCTCTTATCTTAATTTTTCTCTTTTGTCTAGCTTGATCTCATAGTTATAACCTCATGTGGAACAGCTAGCTCCAATTTTTAAGAACAATTGGTATTTAATATCTAAATTTTCATGATTCTTACCTGTGTTACTGACTTGATCTATTGGATTATATTGATATTATCAAAGGTTTAGTTAGGAAGCCAGGTACAGTGAACACCTTTAATCCAAATGATTGGAGGCTGAAGTAGGAGGTTCTCTGTGAATTTGAGCCACTGTAGTCTACACAGTGAATTAAAGTCTAGCCAGAACTACAAATAACAAGCTTGTCTCAAAAAAAATTGTTTTTAGTTGAAAAATCAATGGAGAGCCATGTTACAGAAGAAATCAGATAATATAGCTAGCATTCCTTTGATTTTTAAAGATTATTTTTTTAATTTATCAAATATTAATAATAGCGATAGGAACAAAAAGTGAGATCTGTTAAAAATCAGAAACTTGTAGGTCTTGGAGCAGAATCAAATTTTATATTTTTATTTTAATGGTTAGAAATGGAAATGGGCTCTGGAAGAGTCCTGTGCTATTGCCCATTTCCTTTTATTAGCAAAATACAAACATTGTTTAATTAACTGTTCTTTAATGCTGGAAGACATTGTTTTATAGGAAATCTTAATATTCATTTAATCAAGAACCGTCAGCACTTAAGGTATTGTGAAATCATGAATATTGTATTAGAAACCGATATCTTTTGTATAATTTGGTTAGGAAGAATTAACACTAATCTTTGGGTATCTCAGATCTGATATATAGTATTAAAGTTAGTTTGTTTATTAAAGAAAGGGAGTTACAGTGTTTACTTCTTGTATCTTAACATTTTTAGCATCAATAGAAACATAGTAATCTAATTGATTGGACCCAGTTACTATACATGGAAAGAGATAGAATTTTTTTCCTGATACAGAAAAGTTAATTTTTTGCCTCTAAGAACTTGAATTTAAAATATAAATGGAGTCCCTAAATGGATTTTTTTTTTTTTGGAAAATTTAAAATAAACTTCTGTCACTTTAAAAATTAGATTTTTAAAAAAAAAATTCAAATTTTTCTGAATAATAGAAAAAATTGTTGTTTTTTTTTGTTTTTATTTTTTGTTTTTTTTTTTTTACAAACACAGGAAAGGGACTTGAATCTGTTAAACATGAAAACCAAATATAAATAAGGTACAGGCTTGGGACAAACAAACAATCATAATAAAATCACCATTAATGAGAAGAAATAATACTCTCATTTGTAAACATTAAAATCAAGATTGGCATTATTTTCTCACTTAGGAATATACTGAGTGAAATATTAAATATAATAAATCATTAAAGTATCTAATTAATAAAAGGGTCTAAGAAGCAGGGTGAGAGGAGCGTTCAGTGACTGCACTGGTCATCACCGGTCATCAGTGAGGTGAGGATGAGGACGGTTCAGTGGTTTGAAGTCCACGTGGGTGTGTTCTCAGATGAAGCTGCCATGTGTTTGGGCTGCAAGAAACAAGTATCTCTCCGAGGTTTACAATACAGCTCTCAGTCAGGAGCACCAGACACAGTCTTTTTTCCTTCAGTCAGAACAGAGTCTCTGATCTTTTGGTCATTTATTTGCTGAAACCATCTGGTTTCCTTTATCCTTTAAGAAAGACTAATGAATTCTGAATTTCGTTATCTTTTTTTTTTTTTTTTTTTTTTTTTTGTTTTTCGAGACAGGGTTTCTCTCTATAGCCCTGGTTGTCCTGGAACTCACTCTGTAGACCAGGCTGGCCTCGAACTCAGAAGTCCACCTGCCTCTGCCTCCCAAGTGCTGGGATTAAAGGTGTGAGCCACCACTGCCCGGCTCGTTATCTTTTTTAAAAGTCTTTTTTTTTTTTTAAGCCATTTCATATACATTAATGAAAATAGAGCAACAAGCAAGAAAAAGTATTATTCCTCAGATTATGACACATTTATTTTGGTATAAACAACACATAAAAAAGTGATCATATACATATATTGTAAGGGTCCATGATTCGACGAAAAATGACACCCCAGACTCAAATGGTATGTAAATGTAAAGAGTGTTTTATTCTACAGAAGTCCAGCATTGTGGGGTCTCCATTACCAAGATAAACAACTGTGTGAGCTCACAGGCCTGATTTAAAACACATTAGGGGGTTCTGGAGTAGGTGACCTTTATCTTACTTCATCTCTAGGGACATTTCATTATGGTGGTGCAGGGGCTAGAAACTGTTGCTGGGGAGGTCTGGAAACTCTTGCTAACCCACTTTCCTTGCTTCAGGCCAGGTAGCTGGGCAGCTTCTGATGACAGGATAGTTTCTGACTAGCCTCCTGAAGCCTGGGGTTTTTTCCCTAGTAACTGACTTGCTGGGGCTTGCCTGGGCTTGCCCAGTTCTTAGGCCTAGTCTCCTAGACTGCCAATTTGAAGCCTGTCATGGAGTCAGCCTGTCTGAATATGACAACAATTACACTAAATGTAGATACACACAGAAAAAAGAAAAGTTGAAAGTGTATATCTCCCTCATAGTATAGGTGTAAAAAAAAAAAAATTAGTGTAAGCGATCAAAAGGTGAAATTTGTCATGTAAACATAAGAGGACATCATTCTTTTTATGAGGTAAGTAGCTGATGGGGAGATGTTTTTATTGATGAAAGTGTTCTCAGTTTTACTTTTTGTTTGTCTGTTCCTTTGTTTACTCTTTTAATTTGTAGTAAGGGTAAAATATATTCCCATTCTTGCTTTTGTATTTGAAAGATAAATGAAATAAAGAAAAGTATAGTTTTTGAATCAAGGATTCTCTCCTAGCTCAGTGTCCGAGAGATGGCCTGTTTCTTATCTTGGACTAGGCAACACAGGCCTGTCTCAGGTAGCCATTTACCTATCATTTAGTCGTTCCAATTAATCACGTGTTATTTCTTCCTCTAGTATCCCTAGAGGCCCTTTGATCAGAAATGCTTCTTTCTGGTGTAAAAGCCTAATAACATAGATATACACAATAGCTTTTTTGTTTTTGTTTGTTTGTTTTTTAAAGAAAACCTCTCATGAAGTGAGAACACAAGGAATTCAAATTGATCTATTTAGACCTTAAAAGTTGCATCACAGGGTTCAGAAATCCACAGGCTTTGCTAGCAACGCAGAAACCAGAGGAGACAGGTGGGGCAGCAAAGAGCAGAGTGTACTGTTAAGACTTCAGGTTAAGAGAAAGTACAGAGGCAGTTAGTTATTCCTCATGTGTTGCTATGGAGATGGAGCTCTTCATTGTGTCTCCAGCTGCTGTCTGTAGAGACCAGAGATTGGCTTGGGCCATCTAGAGAAACAATGTTTATGACGTCCTCTGGAAAAGCCATGCTAGAGGCTTTCAGAGGATAGTGTTTTTTGTTTTCTCATTTCTGTGAAAAATGAGGTGGGGCTTTTGATTGACATTGCATTGAATCTATAAATGGCTTTTGGTGGGATGGTTGTTTTGATAATATATTTGCCAATTTATAAGCATGGGATGTCTTTCAGTTTTCTAGTGAAATCTGCAGGTAAATGGATGGAACTAGGAAAGATCATACTGAGTGAGATAAACGGGTCCAGAGAGACAAATGTTGAATCTTGGCTCTCATCTGAGGTTGATAGCTCCAAGTTTTTGATGTGAGTGTAAAATTTGGATAACTTCGAAAACTGAGAAAGCCAAAGGGGATCATTGTAAGGAGCAATAGAAAGGGGAATATATATATTACAAAAACCCCAACACCAGGTATAAGAATCTCTCTTTTGAAATGTTGGTCAGGATTGTCCAAAACGCTCCCAAAATATTTTAGACAATTGCTATTGCCCTTTGTTGACTCCTCTGCCCTAAGAGGTATAAGGTAAGTCCATACTGCTGAAGACACTGGCACTTTGGACACAGGACACAATGGATTTGAGTTCCTTCCTAAGAATTGGCTTTCATGGTGCCAGAAGGTACTATTTAGGCTTCCAAAGGAGGGAAGCAACCAATATCTCTACCAATCCATGATGCTTTTGAATTACAACAATGACCAGAATTGTAGGATACCCCTAAGGGTGCAATAGTGGCAGTAAGCAATAGCTCTTTAATTGGACTTACAGGAGGGGAATCATGTCTTGTACTGGAAACCTAGCCAACTACAGGATTTGGAATTCAGCATGATCTCATTGACTTCAATAATTAATAAATGATAATCTGCGCATGCCTCTTTAAAGAGATTGTTTCCTGCCAAGTACACTAGTAAGAAAACAAGAAAAGCTGCCAGACCACATTTTCTTGGATCACTCAAATAACCTATGTCTCTGTTTTCCAGATTATGAAACCCAAGCTACCCAGCAGTTAGAGGGAATGCAAGTCAGACTGCATGCTCTTCACTGTTAGGGTTCAAACCTGGGACAAACAGCTGAGGTGCCTATTCAACGTATCAAAATGGACACTGGCCACCAGGTTCTCCCTGCAATCCTCAGTCTCCATGAGTTACTGGACTCTCCTAGCTGGCAAAACCCTCCCCAACCCTTAACTTTCCAGCCCATGTGGCTGGGCTACGCTTCCCTACGTTATCCAATCATTTTGCTTACCTGTGCCTTTTGTATCTTTACCCTGGTTCTCCTCTCTGCGCTCTCTCTTCTCTCCTGTCCCAGTTCCCATATGACCTCAGGGTCATGAGTACTCTGAACTCTCCCAGATGTGATGTGACTGTTGCTACCTATGTTCTATAACATGTCTATAACAAACTTTCTCCTCCACCATACCTGGGAGCAGTCATGTCCTCATGTCCTTTCCTTGCTCCCCTGTCTTTTTTCTTTCTTTCTTCTTTCTTTCTTTCTTTCTTTCTTTCTTTCTTTCTTTCTTTCTTTCTTTCTTTCTTTCTTTCTTTCTTCTTCCTTTTTCACTCATCCAATCACATGAATCGAACTTATAAAGTGAGTGACAAGGTCTGCATGATCACTCTTCTGAATCAACTCAGCAGAAACAAACGGTCCATAGGTGGCTTAGGGGAATCAAATCAATGGCTTGATTCGATAAGAGAAGCTGAGTCTCATGGGAGGGTGCTGAGCACCAGATGAATGAACATGAGGACTAATCATTCCAGGGTATGGTTGAGAAGGTTTTTATTGTAAATACCAGGGAGAGTATAGCCAGAGGCACTTGGAAGAGTCCAGAGCAGGGAGAGAAAGTAGTAGACTAAAGACTATCAATAGATTGAACTGGGGTCATGAGAGGAAAGAGAGATGGGGAGGGGAAGAGAGGAAGAGAAGAAAAAAGGACAAGAGAGAGGGGGGCAAGTGGACCAAGACAGAGATGAGAACCAAGAGAGCACATGACCGAAAAGGCTTGTATAGAAAATCAGAAACTGGAGGAAAGGAAGCAAAGCCCAGTGGGCTGGAGACACTGAGGGGAGGACAGGGTGAGAAGCGCTTAGAGCCAAGATACCACTCAGTACCATGGGACTCTACCAGGCCCTTGCTGAGAGAGCCCAGAGGCCAGCATGTGATATGGTATGCTAACAGGCACCACAGTTAGCCATTTGGGGTTTCTTTTGGATCTAACATTCCAGCTTGTTTCTTGATGATAAGGGGCAATTTAATGGCTTCCTGGTTGAACTTTTGGTGTTGTGTGGGATCAAATGGAGGCTGATATTCTGGTCAAAGCCAGGAAGGGAGAGAAGAGTGCAGGCCTGGGGACCTCTGTTTCATGGTCTATCCAGGTTCTGAGGGATCCCCCTGGGGCTGGTGAACTGCAGGCTGCTTTAGAGCTGTTTGGGATGCAGGGGCTCAGGCTGATCAGAAATTCTATCAGAAGTTGCTAGGGCTGGCCAGTTTGCAGCAGTTTTCAGTCTGCCCTTGCTGGGACAGATATAGACTAGAGACAGAAGGTAAAGCAAAGACTTTGGGGAAATTCTTTATCTTGGATGTACACTTGAAACATCTAGGCCTATGGTCCTGGTAGTCAAAGGGAGGGAAGGAGCCCAAGACCAGGGGAAAGGGAAACCGCCCTCAGGGGTAGGCATAGAGGAGACAGCTTAGGCTGTTATTTGATAGGTATACTTACGTAGAGTTCATTTGACCTGTGACAGGTAGATCCAAGTCTCATGACTCCCTGAAGCTTACATGAAATTTTTTTTTTAAGTTTACAAAAAGATATGAAAGTTTTAGACATTATTAACATTATCACTGTTTGCAATCTGTGCTGAAATCCTCATTGGAAGTGTCTATAACCAGCTAGAGTACATGCCTCTGAATCCTAGCAAAGTTATGGTTTGGGTTTAAAGTATGAACACTCTTTCTGTTGTCCAGAGGAGTATTTTGATTGGACAGAGATACAGCAACCAGCACTTTTACTTTAAGTCTATACTTATAAGACAACCAAAGGAAATTTTAATATTTGAGTTTGTGATTATAAGAGTAGTCAGTGCTTTACCAGGGCTAGATTGATAGCTTATCAGAACTCCGTTGATGAATGTTTAAACTCTGAACTTTAGAAGTCTTAATATTGTTTTATATTAAAACAATAGCAGAGCGAGTGAAAGAAATAGGAAACATTTTCATTTTTTCAAATACCCTAAAAAATTACTTTTTTAGACCCTCACAACTTACATAAACTTCAAACCTTTTCTTTCCATCCAGTAATTTACAATAAGACTCAAGTGGTTGATTATTGAGAGCAGTCATGGCAAAACAAGTTCCTTTAAGTAAACAGAGAAAGGTTTGCACTGAAACTTGTTTTGTGAGTTTAGCTCTTTCCCTGTGAATTCTGCCCTGCAAGGTAAACTACTTCTGCTTTTCTCAGCAAAAGACTTAGCAACAGATTTTTTGATTTTGTTTTTGTTTTTTGTTTTTTTAAAATTTTTAAATTTGATTTGATTTTTTTTTTTTTTTTTTTACATGAAATGAACTGATCAGGCCAGCCCAGCAGAAAGGAGGTGGGTGCCCACCAGTGCCAAACTGATAAAGCTATAGTTAGTCGTAAATACCATCAGAGATCTGAGAAGGGCAAGTTAGAACAGGAAGTATAATCCAAATGGCCTCTGTGTCAATTAAAACTGACAAAGACTTATCGTTATCTGGATAGTTACCCTAGGCTCCCTGGGGGAGAGAGGGAGATGGGAAGAGAGGGACAGAGTGAGAGGGAGCAGAAATGACTCAAAGATGGCTGCATCATCTCTTGCAGGAGTTTTGACAGCTCCACTTTGAGTTCCTGGAGTCACAGGCATGAATCTACCCAGGAACTATCTCAGATCTGCGGATGAAAGCCATACACGCATCATTTTTAAACTGCCTTATTGGCTCTGTGGCTGGGCTCTTCTAAGCCTTCTGTGGCTAGTGTGCCCTTACTCTTAGCTCAACACCTCTAAATCTGCTCTCAATGTAGTTGCCTGGTTACCTTCTGTGAAGCCCATTGGTCTTGCTGCCCAAGGCACTTTTGGGCTGCCTTTCCATGGTCCACTTTCCTTTTCCACCTAAATTTTGGAAGATCTTCCCCCAGTATCTTCATTCTCCTCCTCCTCTCTCCTACCTTTGTGGGAACCTGGAAGCCCCGCCTCTTTCTTTCAGCCCAACCATTGGCCACTGGCATCTTTATTGATATGTCAAAAACCAACTGGGAGCAAGAACCTTCAGCGTTGTCAGTAAACACAGATTCCTGTTTAAATCAAAGCATCAGAACCACTCCTCTACAATCATCAATAGCCTACCCTAGCATGAAAAAGCAGGAAATGAAAGGGCTGAAAACCTAGAGCTCAATGTGTAACTTGCAGCCAGCTCAACAGGAAGCTGGTCTCTGCCTCTCTCAGGTAGCTATGCTTATCTTGTCTGAGTGTGTCTCACAGAAGATTGTTGTTGTTTTTTAAACTGCTTTTTTTTTTTTTTTTTTTTTACTACTTGGGGAGGAAAGAGTCTAGTGAAAGAAGTTTCAGGCCTTTCTCAAGCTTCTGAGTTGTTTACTTCCAGAGATTAGCAAGCTTCCCTGCAAGATGGGAATGTTTTAACTTCCTTGAGAATATCTTGTGTCTTAATGAGCTTCCCTTCAAGATGGAATGTTTTATCTCTGAGAAAATCAATGTGTGAGGGATGGGAGTTTATGAATTTACCTGTACCTTCTACAGAGTACCCAAACATACTGGGCTCAATGTGAGAGGATTAGTTTAGTCCTGTGCCAGGGTCAGGTGATACTCTGGGGGCCTCCCCCTTCCCAGAGGAGAGGAGGAAAGAGCTGTGTAAGGAAGGACTGGGAGGGGAGAGGAGACTGATATTGGGATGTAAAGTGAATAAATAAGTTAATAAAAAAAGAGTACCAAACGTTACTTCTGAAGCTCTCTAGGGATGTAAGCATTATCAGTTAACATATATGCAAAAGCAAATAAAGGGATTTCTAGTGATAATGGCTTAAGTAACAAAGGCAATTACTTCATATGACATGGAACATGGACATATTTGGGTTCAGGATTGGTTTAGTTTTAGGTTGGTTTAATCCTATTATCAAGTTCTGGTTGTTTCCACTCCTCCACCCCCACCATCCTTAGCAGGTAAATCTTTATCATTACTGTCACATCATGGTCACCAGGTGGCTACTTCAGCCCTTGGTACATGCTGAAAACAGAAAACAAACAAACAAACAAACAAACAAGCAAACAAACAGAAAACCATAAGTACAAAATAATTTCTCCTGTAAAAATTCCTGAGGGATATTGCAAGGTCTGAAGCCACATCTAGGTTTGAAAACCTACCAAGACCCACCATTCCTTGAGCTTGGCTTGAAATCTCACCAGTACCCACCCTGGAAATCTCCACCTTTGAAAACTCTGCCACCCAAGAAATCTTATATAAAGTCCTCCTTCTGCTCAGTTCCCAGCCGTTTCTCGCCTGAGCAGAGACAGCCCTCCCCCCTTGAGTCTTTCCCAATAAATTTCTTGTGTGATGTTTGTTATGTGGTGTGACTTTGTGGTATTCCTTGACTTCTGACTGCCAGAATACTCTTCCCTTCAGAGTTATAACAACTCCATGGGGGAAGTCCCAGAGGAGCCAACTTTTCCTGAATGTGTGTTTTGTCTTAAACGTATGTAAACTTGGGAGATTTTTAGTAGAAAGAAATTGATAACATCAAATAGTGGCTTTCAGACAAGGTGAATTAAAGTAATGGTAAAGGCCTCGAAGGAGCTGTTTGAATTTCATATACTATAGATCTGGACTTAAATCAAATTTACATGTGGTTATCTTTGGATAAATCAGTGATTTGCTCTCTCGGAGTCTTAGCTTTTTCATGAACTGCAAAGGCGAAAGCTTGAAGAGATTAAATAAAATAACATGAATACGGCGCTAGCTTGGAGACTGGAAGGCAGAGGTTATCTTTGAGGTTAGGTTATAGATCCTATGACTGGTAAACATTCTTAAGTGCTCCCTGCCACAGAAATATAAGGTTCAGTTCCTTGAGAGCTGTGTTTTCTGTGCCAAGGGAATATAATACATTAGGAGTTTGCTTCTGCTTGACATATGTGCCTATTTCTATATCCACATAAAATAGTTAGGAAGAATAAGGAAGGTGGGAGACCAGGAGGGAGGAAAGAGAGGGGAAGTGGATGACTGTTTTTAGCACATACCTTAAGTAAACATGGACAATATTGAAGTGAATTCCCGAGATTGGAGGAAGTGGTCCTTCCATAGCTGATCAGGAGTCTCGTGAGGATAGGTGAGTTCTGGTGCGAGGGCTGAGGAAACTTCAGAGAGAGCGTCTGACTGTTCTAGATGCCACCTCATCAGTACTCTCCAAGTGGCTACCAGTTGGGCTTGCCTTCAGATTATTTATTTATTATTTTATTTATTTTTGCTATCTTAGTTTGACGATTGATACTTGAGATAGGGTCTCCATAGTCAGCTCCTTTTTTGTTTGTTTGTTTGTTTGTTTGTTTGGTCTGGTTTTGGTTTCCGGGTCTTGAAGCTCCTCGTATTTCTACTTCTGGAATGCAGGGATTACAGAGGTGAACCACCACACCTGTTGGTTAATGACTTGCAGAGATTATTTCAGCTATCAGTCTTCAAATATGTGACTACAAAGGTCAAGAGAAGTGGTGGATTAGTGAATTGGGTCTAGCGAGCTCACTGCTTGTCATCTGATTCTTTTTTTTTTTTTTTTTCAAACTTGATGAAAGCTGAAGACATTTCTGGGACAAGAGAATCTCAGAGAATTATTTCCGTCATACTGGATTGTAAGTAAGCCTCTAGGGATTTATTTATTTATTTATTTTATTAATGACTGAGGTGGGTGGACAATTCTCACTGTGAGCAGTGCCACCTTTGAGCTAGTGGAAAGCAGGTTAAACAAACCATTAGGAGCAAGACAGTAAGCAGTACCCCTCCAAGGTCTCTGTCTTAGCTCCTCTCTCCAGGTTCCAGCCCTCTGAGTTCTTGCCCTGATCTCCCTCAGCAATGAATTGTGACCTGAGAGTTAGACGATGAAACACCTGTCCTCCCCTTTTCTCCCATGTTGCCTGTGGTCATGGTCTTTATCAGAGCAATAGGAAACAAACTGAGACCGGAGCCTGCCAAAGGCTCTGGCCAGCATAGCTTCTCCTACTGGCACCATAAGCAACATCAGATCTGCTGGCTCATATGGTCCGGGTGGTACAGAATTCTGCACAGCTGCCTGAACTTGTTGAAAAGCCTCCTCCTATTCCTGGTCCCACTCAAAGCTAAGACTTTACTGAATCACTTGATTTATGGGCCAGAATAACACACCCAAGTGAGGAACGCACTGCCTCCAGAATCCAAATATGCCAACTCAATGTTGTACTATTTTTCTTGGTGGTGGGAGGGACAGGTACCTCCTTCATCTTAGAAGGAATATCTCTGCATGCCCTACACTGCTGCACTCCCCAAAATTTTACTGAGGTAGAAGGCTTTTGAATTTTGTTTGGATTTATTTAAGACCCACTTCTCTTGATGTTGCTTTTTCGGATTTATTTCCCATCTTCTGATGGGCATATGTGCTACCAACAAATCCAAAGTGTTTGTTACTTCCTGTTCATTTAGTGTAATCAGCATAATGTCATCAATATATCGAACCAGTATGGTATTTTGTGGAAGAGACAGATTGATCAAGATCCCTTCAAACTAAGTTATAAAATGGAGCTGGAGAGTTAATATATCCTGGAGGTAAAACTGTAAATGTATACTGCTTGCCTTGCCAGCTGAAAGCAATGATTTCCAGTAACCTTACGGACAGGTCCTGAGAAAAAGGCATTTGCTAGATCAAATGTTAATCTGCTCAAGTAAGGACACCACATCTGCTACACCAGCTGCAACTGGAGTCATTACTTGATTAAGTTTGTGATCCTCAACTGTCTTTCTCCATGATCCATTGGTCTTCTGCACAGACCAATTAGGAGAGTTAAAGGGAAATTTAGTGGGAACCCCATCTTTCAAGTCCTTGCTATGGCACTAATTTCTGAAGGAACTTGATGTTGCTTTTCTGGTTAGAGGAAGCATAGACTACGTAGTCGAGGACCAGCAACTTCCCAGGACTTGAGCATTAGGGCTGCAGAGACATTCAGCCTCCTGGGCTGAACAACTACCAGATTTTTGACTTTTCCATTATGGGCCAGACCTCGTTGGACTACTTGAACCATATCCATAAGCCAGTCTAATAAATCCCCTTCTTTTATTATGTATATTTGTTCTATAAGTTCAGTTCTTCAAAAGAACCCTGACTAGTTATCTGCCGAACAGTGTTTCACTGGCCAAGGATCCTAGTTTCTCAGGATGTTACTGTGGATTAGTTAAGAAAAGGTTGAGGCTCAGAGCTGTTTAAAATGGAATAACAGAAACAGCACGCCAGTCTTTTTTTTCACTTTCAAAAGCTAAAATATTGTTTATTTTTACAAACACCTATGTGGTTAGAAAGTTTAAAACAAGCGAGATAGGGTGTTCAGGAGTCTACTGGGTTGCTTTTCAAGGACGTGTTTGACTAATTTCGCAAAACTCTTCTCTGATACCAGTTTGTGCTGTATCGGAATGAGCCACCTTGCTCTAAGCTAGGGATTAATAGACACCACCTACCCACTTGGCACAGATCTCTGTGACCTGTGCTTCCCTGTAAGCAAGCGCCAGCACAGGATCATTTCCAAGACTGATGTGTCACTTTGAGAAGGGGTTGTTTTAGCTAAAAATGAGACGTGAGAACCCCGTCAGCCGAAGCTTCAGGCAGGCTGGTCTCCCTCTTAGGACAAAAGATTCCCTGTGACAGTAGTAATAACTCAATGCCATGGGTACAAGGACTTACTGATGACTTCTCTTATTTTATAGCAGGCTTCTCCCTGATTTTCTCATTTATTTTACTTACTCCTCTCTCTTGTAAAAGTCCTAATGTGACTTTCTATGATGATGGTCCAGGGAAAGAGAAAGAAAAACAAGACCTATTACAGTCAAGCATTTTTTTCAGTTGTTTGTTTGACAAGGTCTCATGACATGGTTTAGGCTAGCCTCAAACTTATAATACATTCCTGTCCTTGCCTTCTCAGTGCTGGGATCATGGGCATCTGCTACTGTGTCTGTCACCACATCTGTCCAGGAGAGTGACTGATGAATTAAGTCTGTATTCTCGCGCTTCTTCTCTTTATTAGAGAGGGAAATAAAAATAGAAGTTCTGTCCAAGAGCTTCATGTGAAAGATGACAAGAAGCTGAAGAAACAGATGCATTTTGCCTACTTTTCAAATTTCATTAATTTTTTATTTTTGTACTTATTTTAAAAAGGTTGAATACTTATTTTAGTGTTTCCTACGCATATGTGTTTTGCCTGCAGATATGTCTGTGCATGTTCACTGAGTTTTAGTAATGGTTCAAAAGACTGGATTCATGATGACATTTTCATCCCTTTACATCTCTGTGCTTTCCTCGGTTCTATCAATAGCTGGTCTTATTTGTTCTCCCCCATGTCACAAATGCATATGTATATACTCATATACTAAAACCTAGATTCCAAATGAGGAAAACATGATATTTTGTCTCCCCCTACTGCCCTCTCTTTTAGATCCTTCTCTTACTCCTTTTATTTCCATGTCAGATGTGTGTGTGTGTGTGTGTGTGTGTATGTGTGTTCTGAGTCTGGCATGTTCTAGTCATATGATCATATCTAGTTCTATCCATTTTTCCTACAAATGCCATAATTTAATTCTTTATGGTTAAATAAAGTTTATTACACACACATGCATGCATGCACATGTACACACACACACACACACACACACACACACACCAGTATACCTATATTTATCACATTGTATTTATTCATTCATCTGTTGCTGGGCATCTAGACTGGTTCCTTAGCATGACTATTTTGAACAGTTCATTAATAAACAGGAATACTCAGGTAGGCATCTCTGTGATGTGTTGTTAGATTCATTCAAGTATATCTTGGAGTGAGTAACTGGATGATATGTTTGCTCCACTTTTCCTTTCGTGTAAAACCTGTACACTGGTTTCTATAGCACTGCGGTTTCTATGCTCACCAGCAGTGTGTAAGGGCCCTTCCTTCTCCACATCCCTGACAGCATTTGCTGCTATTTGCTTTATTTGTCAGCAGACACTCTGACTGGGGTAAGATTCTCAGTACAACTTCATCTCACATTTCCCTCATGGCTAAGGATGCTGAGTAGCTTTTCAAATACATTTTGGCTATTTTTATTTCTTCTTTAAGAGATGTTTGTTTAATGTGTTTGCACATTTATTGACTTGATGACTGGTCTTTTGCTGTTTAGAATGTGAAGTTCTTTAAAGATGATAGCAAAGAGTTTCTCCCACTCTGTAGCCTGTCTCTTCTCCCAGCTGCCTGATCCTTTTAATCTCCTGCTTCTGTATAGATTTTTTTCTTTTAGTTTAAAAAAATGTTTTCATTAATTCTTTGAGAATATTGATCATATTCACTTGCCATTCATCCTCTTGAATTCCTCCAAGACCTATTCCATTCTCTATCCCCCCCATGCAAATTCATGTCCTTGTTTTTTAAAAATATTAGCCTTCACATACAATTTATTCTGCTTAAGTACTCCTGTGTGTGGAGGCCAGCCCTGGAGCATGGTCGACCTAAAAAAAAGCTAAAAACCAAAATCAAAACCAAACAAACAGAAGACCAACAACAACAACAACAACAACAACAACAACAACAACAAACCTGATCTTCCCAGAAGTTATCAACTGATCCTAGCTCCTCAGTTGGGTGTGGGAGCTCTGCAATCCTTTCCCCTTCGTGTGAGAGCATTGATTGGTTGACCTTGTACAAGTCCTGTGCAGCCAACCAAAGCTATTATGAGCCCTGCATTTTCAGAAAATACTACTTCTCGCTGGCCCTTCCAACCTCTGGTTCTTACCATTCCTCCATGCCTTACTGAGGTGTTCCCATTTGTAACTAAGCACCCTCTGCACTTAGACCAGTTCTGGGTTTCTGTTTCTGTGTTAGCCACCATACATCATACAAAAACTTCTCTGACAAGTCCTGCAAGCCACTCTAATCTTTAAACAGCTTAGTGTGACTTATTCCTAAGGATCTAAGCTTACCTTTGCAGTCTGTCACTCGGGCAGATTCTCCCATGTTCCTGACAGTGCTCAGTTCATACACACTGGAGTGGCTAATGTTCTAGCTGCTGTGCCTCCCACATGAACAGACAAGGGGAAGCAAACACAGCCCTGAGAACTGCAAGCAAATTTATCTCCATGCTTTCAAAACCCACTAAGCTAGACTTTTCCTGCTACAGACCCGAGGCTGCTGAGGTTAGTAGTCTGCCAAAGCTTTAGATTTCTCAGCCATCGACCCACTCTCCTCAAGCTCAGGGCTACCAAACTCCAGATTTACTTTGAATTCTTTTTTTTTTTTCCTATTATCCACCAAGGTGGAGTTGTCAGTCTTTGCACAACCTAAGTGAGCCTTCTGCTGCTTTTACTTTTAGGCATGTCCATGTCCAGCCTTCACTTTCTTGTCTTGGTTGCTTCCAGTGGCTGTCTCTTACCTTAGAGTTATAGCTGGTCTCCATAATTATTCCTTATTATCGGACTCTCAAAATTTTTTAGTTTTAAGCAATAAGTTCTCTCTTGAAGAGCACCTAGCTCATAGTCCTTGAGTCACAAAGACTGACAACAGTGAGTTTCTCTCAATTCACTGGCCTGTCTGACCAGAAGGGTGACTGATTCATCAAAATCTGCAACTAGGCTTGTCAGTTTGCAAAGCTGTGGGCAGATCTGCCAGGCTTGTTTTGACCTGGGCACCTGGCTTAGCTTTTGGGTGAGATTTCTGCTATCTTTCCTTTCCAGGGAGCTTGTTATTGAGTTGCCCTTCTGTTTCTTTGTGCATTTCTGACTCCCACCCTCCCACCCCTGACTTGCTAACTTTGGAGCATGCTCTCTGGGAGTCAGGCCAAGTGGTTTTTAGCACATGCTGGGGGAGAGCCTGCTCTGCTTTCACGTCAAAACACTTTACATCTGCAGAATCTCTACCCAGAATGCATAGCACAGTGAGGTCCCAGCAGGAGTCTGGTTGGAGCATTGGTCAGTCACATAACTATTACTATATAAACTAAAATCTTTGTGTTTTCAACCCTATTTCTTGAGGTTGGCTAGCTTTTAACCAGGTTTTCTAGGCACATACAGAGACCTTACCTCCTAGTTTTCTCTTTCAGGAAGGAGTGGCCATATGACAGAGTTCCTGTGATGGAAAGTGAACAAAAGCAATGAATGTCATTCACAGGTTTGGCCCATGGAAACTATTCATGGAAATTAGCCCATATGCTGTGCATTACTCTTTTAGGCATGCACATGGACAGAGGCTTGTCATTCTAAGTAATACTTGAATGACTATGGAGAACCTTCCTCCACTACCGACTTCATCTCAAGCAAAGCACAGTGGACTTCACGTGAGGGTGATGAACTTAGCAAGTGTCTTAGTCAGGGTTTCTATTCCTGCACAAAACATCATGACCAAGAAGCAAGTTGGGGAGGAAAGGGTTTATTCACTTACACTTCCACATTGCTGTTCATCACCAAAGGAAGTTGGGACTGGAACTCAAGCAAGTCAGGAAGAGGAGCTGATGCAGAGGCCATGGAGGGATGTTACTTACTGGCTTGCTTCCCCTGGCTTGCTCAGCTTGCTTTCTTATAGAACCCAGGAGACTATCAGCCCAGGGATGGCACCACCCACTATGGGCCCTCCCACCCTTTATCACTAATTGAGAAAATGCCTTACAGCTGGATCTCATGGAGTCATTTCCTCAAAGGCGGCTCCTTTCCCTGTGATAACTTCAGCTTGTGTCAAGTTGACACACAAACCCAGCCAGTAGAGCAAGTATCATCATTGCTTTAGCTAAATCGAGAAGCAAACAAGTGATAGAACCTAATTATGAAGCCAGTTCCTTTTGCTTCCCTCTGTAATGAGTGAAACCTCCCTACACTACCAAAGTACAGCCAATTAGGTTGTGTTAGATGATCGTGTTGGGTTTTTACAATCATATTGATCTGCAGGAGGACAATATCTAAGCAAAAGAATTGAAAGTTGGTACAAGACTTCTCCATAAAACCATTCCTGTTATTCTGTGCCATGGGGCTAACATTCCAGTCTCAGTCTGCAACTCATCTCCTTGAATCTGAAAGGTGGTTTTGGCCCGTCTTTACCTCCTTAGGTAAGCATGCACACCACTGTATTACAACATCCAGCCTTTATGCTCGGTAGTCATCTACTGGTGTGGTGGGTATGCTTTAAGAACCACGGCCTTGCAAGCTCAGCCTTTTCTGATCCTCTATCTGGCCTGGAAGAAATGAATATATTCTAAAGAGATGCCATGTGTCTTTCAATCTGACCATCAGACTACTGTAGTGTTACCCCTGCCCTGCCCCCTGCCCCTGCCTCAAATTGAAATTTCCCCAGGAATCTCACTCTGAGAGAAGGAAGAGATAGCAGCCAGAGCAAGAACTGGTCTCTTGAGATTTCACACAAGTCTAACAACTTGCCAGACCATCTTTCAGGAACAAGCTTGAAGTCCAGTCAGTGGTGGGCAGGATCACACCTTGACTGGTACTTCTTAGATATGCATTTGTTTGGTGCTCTATTTAAATTTTGATCTTATTTTAGGAGCCCAAACCTGGGTGTACACTAGATCTCTGTATTTTTTTCCCAGCGTAGAACACTGAATAAATCTCATTTTTCTGCTTTCTATTATTAACTTGGCTATTTTTATTGGTTTATAGAAGACAGTTGGTCAGTCCTGACTTGGGGCACAAGTTGGGATCCCATGTTCAGTAACAATGCTACTTCCCCTTTGCAGGGAGAAAAATAAAAATTAAATAGCATTTTGAATCATACTTTTATAAGATAATGTAATTGAAATTAATGAAGAAAAAAATATTAAAAAAAAAACCACCCTACTTTCTTTTTTAGAAATATGTGGAGATTAATAGAAGGCATAAGAAAAGTCATGGACCACTCTAAGATTATTTGCTTTGAGTTCTTGAGCTTTTGTTAATGGGAGTGTGTTTTTAAACTAATGTATTTCAACTTATACAGAGCTGCAGCTGGTGGGCAGAGCTTCAGGCTATTGATCGATCAGACCAGAGTTCAAGGGTCATCTACGTGCACAGAGTTCTGAGCAGAAGCCAATTGCATGTTATCAATTCGCCACGAAACTTTGGGGCTGGGTCCAGATCACCGAGGGCCTGCAACCTCAGGACGTCACAAGGGTCACTTCAAATAGAGGAGAGAAGATAAGAAGTAGTTCTATCTTGTTAGATTTTTTTAAAGTCACTTTTTAAAACCAAGGGCTTAAAAAAGAAGAGCCAGCCCCACTCTCCAGGCCTTCTACCACGAGGCCTCATTCTTAAGGCAAATCAGCATTTTCTAAAGCTTGTTGACACCCTCAGAAGGTCCCAGTGCACTCTGAGTTTGGGTTCCTGCTTTGAGTATGTTTGACCTTTCCTCTCATGTCACTGAACTGTGCTAGATCTGGACTTTAGGCCATTGACCTATAAGCAAATAGATAGTGTTCTGGAAAAAGCCTGATTTCAGTTCGATGCTTTATTACAATGAGAACTGAACTGGAGAAGGGTGCGCAACCCTGACGTTCCACAGTGGGGTCTCTCACTTCTCCTGGCTTCCTTAAATTCATCCGAAGGTAAGTGACTTGTATTTGCCTGTAGCATTTAAAGTCTCTGCCTTTCAAGTCTGTTTTATTTGGAAATCTCAGTCAATGAGGGTTGTGTTTCAGATTTACCAAGCGCCCTACACTGTCATACAATACAGCTACAGTGCTTGGGTAGACCCGTGAAGACGAACGACTGATTTCTTAGTATTATGTACTGTGAAGGAGGCCGGTGACTGTCTTACAGCAGTGCTAATTTTGTATTTTCGGTTGTCTCGAAAATGTGTGTGTGTGTGGCAAAAATGAGTGAATGATTGAAAAAGAGATCATCCAAAAATAAAACCGTCTTTTAATGAGATGCCTTTAAATGTGGCATTATAAAAGCATGATCCTATTTGAATTAATAATCACAAAATCCCAAGCTTTATCAGAGACTTTAAAATGTTAGGTTTTTTTTTTTTTTTTTTTCTTACTTGCAATCCTTCATCAGCTTCCATTGTTCTCGGGATAAAGCCCCAAATCCCCAGGGTTAAAGATCACAGGAACCAAGGGTTTTTGACAGCTGCTCCAGAGATGGCCCTGTACTTCCCATACACAGTGATATGCTTCATCCCTTGCCCCTGCTCTGTCTCTGGGGTCTGGGCCTTCTATGTGCTCTTCCCTCCTTCCCCACCCCCCCTTGTCTACTTTGGGTTTCTCTCCCAAATCCAAGGTGAATATGCTCATTCCAGAACCTTCCAGGCTGGTGCCCATGCTTCCCCTCATCCAAGGTCTGCAATTTCTCATGAGTCTGTCACCTGTCTTCTGTCTGCTCTGGAAGCTCCACTATGGTAGATCTGGTTACAAGGTTGGCACACTAGACAATATTTATTTGGAAAATAACCTCCTTGAGAACTTCCTCACTGTTCTGAACTGACTTTGTGATGCTGGACTGGGAGGACACACAGTGCAGCAGGATCTTCTGTAAAGAGCCAGAGACTGAGCGCAGCAGGAACAAAGATACTCAACGGATGCAACCAAAGACAGGAAAATAAGGGTGAGTGTAATAGCTGTAGTCCAGTAAAATCGTGATTCAGAGAGAAAGTGAGGGGTGGGGAGCAGTGGGCTGCTTGTTGCAGTAGGATTGTAGGATTCTTCATTCTGAAACCAGCTTCTGAAAGTCCATTTCTCCCTTCCTTCCTTCCTTCCTTCCTTTCCTCCTCCTTCCCCTTCCTTTCCTTCCTCCCTTCCTTCCTTCTTTCCCTCTTTCCTTCTCCTCCTTCCATCTGCATACCAAACTCAGTTGCTAGTGTGGACCAGGCCCTTAGAGAAGTTCAGCCCATTCATCCGCTGCTCTAGCCTGGTATTTCCACCAAGCCATAGAGCACCTTGGCCACCATGAGGTGCACACAAGAAACTGGTGGACATTAACTTTTTGTCCAGCACCTGCATAGGTTCCAGGACCTTGTGTCTGTCCCTTTTCATCTAGAGTGTCTGGTAGGCCCCTCATCCAGATCATTTGCTGGATGGTACCATGCCTCAGGTTCTCACAGACAATCATGCAGATGCTGGTCTCCACCTTTCTGCTCAGCAGTGGTCTTCCGAGAGCTGATGCTAATGCTCTAAGATAGAAAAATCAATGCCGAGGCTCCAGCTATGATCATGGGACTGACCTCCAGTGTTAGGGTCTGATTGATAAGGTTCCATCTTTTATCAAAAGGAAACATCACCCTAGTTGAACAAAAGTGAGCGTGTGTGTGTGTGCATATCATATATATATATAACACACACATATATATATATATATTAGACAGGCCAAATATCACATATCATGGAACAGAGAAGGACACTGAGGTTTTGTGGTCAAATAAGTCTACATGAGGTGCTTATGTAGAAATCTTAATTTCCTGCTTTAAATGCTAGAGTCTCTGATGTTTCAGAAATTGATTTTTCTGAAAGACCTTGAAAATTCTTGAAAAATTCTTTTCCTGGGAGATTTGAGAGAGATTAAAAATAGTTCAGTATATGAAAATTCGAAGGAAAAGCAAAATAACATTAAATCTTGTTTTCAGCTCTGAATTCTGTGGTATTGGTTTAAAATTGTATTACTGTAAACTAATAAGAAATTCTGATTACAGCTTTTGGCAATGGCTAAAGAAATAAATAAAGAATAGTTTATAAAATAAATAAAGAATAGTTTAGGTGCTAATTAAACATCTTAAGGTATTAGCTGAAAACATAGGATTCAGTAGCAGCACTGTGACTGCTTTGGTTGATCAAAACAAAACCAAACAAACAAACCTCTGACGGTCTCAAGTGCCTCCCAAACCTGTGTGTCGTTGAGAATCAGATTTCTACCATATTGCTAGGGTTTCAGGGACTAGCAGAACTACTGCAAGCCTTTTCCAAGATTATTCCTAAGTCAACTGATGGGTGAAGACGTGGTCTAATACAGACTGGTTGCATTCTGCACTGAAATTGTATGAAGCAAGGCATCGACCATCCAATCCTAAGACTTTTTCTTTTCTTCTTTCTTTCTTTTCTTTTCTTTTTTCTCTTTTTCTCTCTTTCTCTCTTCTTCTCTTCTCTTCTCTTTTCTTCTCTTCTTTCTTTTTTCTCTCTTCTCTCTCTCTCTCTCTCTCTCTCCTCTCTCTCTCTCTCTTTCTTTCTTTCTTTCTTTTTCAGAATTTTAGAATTTTAGAACTTTTTCTGGGGAAGTTTACAAACAAGATCTCATTTATTTTCTACTAATTTTCAGTTTTCAGTGCTCTTTCCCCACATTTAGTGCTAAAAATTCTTTAGTGTCTTTGTGACTTGAAGTCATTAAAATTTTCAGTACGATGGCTTTCAAACATCATGCCTGCCCCAGCTGAGCACCCCAGAGATCATGACAGTACCTTCCAATTCTCACAGAAATACTGAAGATTGCCTTCAGCCCTGGCCCGGAAACGGTGTCTTGTGAAGTATGTCAGAAAGAGAATAGTACTACATTGTTCAGACCGATGATGAGGAAGGAATAGAAACCATCCTCTTATGGTCAGTAGCTGGCCTACCACTTCAGTTACACTGTTGTTGTCTACTAGACATAAACAGTCTCAAGCACTAACCTCAGACTTTCTCTGAAAGCATACATAGTAAAACAAAACAACACAGAATAGTTAACAATTTTGCTGCAAAAGGCATAGCATCTAGAGCAAACTCTCACTTCCTTAGGCCTCTCTTTGACTGCCCTAATGGGAGCCCCAGTCCCATCCCAGAACCTTTCCAACACTCTCTTACTGAGACACCTCATGGCCATAAATGCGTCCTCCTCTGTGACTCAACTTGTTGACTTCATGGTGGCCTTTGCTGAAGGATACTGATGATGTTATGAGTGTAGAAATCCAGGCTTGGAATAAAGCTTTTCTTTGAAGAAGTTTTATTTTCACAATAAAAGAAAGGTCAAAGAAATAAATTATAAGGATGTCCAGAAAGATACAAACTGTAGGAAACCTCATATGTGGGATAGCTGAGGAGCTAGAATGGGAGAAGGGATCCAGGTGAATGTGTTGACTGCAAAGGACCCTGAAAGGCAAAGTTCAGGAGAGAGGCAGGGGATTAGGTGTGGAGAGTGTAAAGGGCAAAAGAAACCCATGTTCTCTTCCCTTGTGGACTTCCCCAGTATCATCACACTGAGGTGAAGATGGATTAACCAGAGTCAGAGATATGTTTAAAAAAATGATTAGCTTAGTGAATACCTAGATCCAGGATCAGCGAGGCAAGTTAAAGACCAACTTGGGTTTACATAGTGAGTTCCAGGCCAGAGAGAGGTACAAATAAGACCCGGTGTAAACTCTCATTGTGCCCTCGGTCCAAAAATAATATAGTGGAGCAGCAGGTAACAATGGGGCCTTGAAAATGGAGAATCTGAGGGAAGGCGCTGTACTGTTGGCCTCTAAATCCTGCTGAAGACATGCCAGGCAGTGGGACGAATCATCTTAAAGAAATAACTGAGGTAGGAAAAATAGCTGGCGACTGAGTTGAACAGAACATGTCTTGCTGATCTCAAGGGAACCCACTCCTCACTACTTCACTAGTTACTACTGCTGCTTCGGAGAGCTGGGGAATCATTACCTGCAGTATCTACTGTGAGCCCCAGCAGGCTCAATGATCGTTAGTACAACGGGCACACAGAAGACGCTGGTTAAACTAAGTAGGTCACACAATGCAACATGAAGGCATGAATCTGGGAGAGGGAAAGTAAGGGTTGAAAAGGATGGAAAGGAGATAAGAGAGTTAGGAAGAGAGAGAGAGAGCGGGAGGGAGACGTATTATACATCTCTCCAATCCATACTTCCCCTGACGTTCCTAGTTACTTCTTAGCCGAATTACAAAAGTTCTGTCTATCTACCATGGACTCATTTTCTTGTTCGTTTATAACAGAATAGGATATTCTCCAACCCACCATTAGTGTATTTAGTCTTTCTCGTTATTTCTAATTTGCTCTCCAAAGCTATTCAATCAGAGTATATTTTTATTAGCTATACCAAAATGAACTCTCCCTCCATTCCCTCAGCCCTTTGTGCTATTGGAGTTTAGTCCATGCCTGTATTTTGGCCAATGGTTTGGGTCCTGATCATGACACTAATTTTATTTATTATTTTGTTACATTTTGCAAAACTTCATTTTGTTTTGTTTTTGGGTTTTTGTTTTGTTTTCCAACTTTATTGGTCTTCTAAAACCAAGAATGGATGTTAATTATATAAAATACTTCCTCTGAATCTATTCAAATGATCATTTATCTTCCTAAATAACTACTCTATGCTCCAAACCAGCCTTGTCTCGTTGTATTTTGTAAGCTACTGAATTACATTTACTGTATATCTTAGCTCTTTAAAATCAATTTTTTGGTCTGTTTTTTTCTTCTTATAACAGTCTCTCTCCGATGTCAAGATTAAAGTTGCCTTGAGAAATAAGCGGAGTAACTATCTTAGCTCACTATTTACTGGAACAACTGATGCTGTTCATCTCAGCAGCATGTGTGCTAAAATGGGAGTAGAGCAGACAGGTTAGAAGGGCTCCTGAGCAAGAAGGAGCAAGAAGGACATGCACATTTGTGAGGCCTCCATGTTTTTGATGACTTTGTTCTTTGTTTCTTGTTTTTTGTTTCATATAATGCACAAGTTTACTAAAACAGAAAGGTTCATTAAAAATCTGTAGATAAAATCCAATTTATAGGCAATATTAGAATCACTCAGTCTTTGAAGTTTTGGTAAAGCTCGTTATGATATTAATTTAATCCTATTTTAGGAGGCAGGGGAAGGGATTGGAAGTTTTTTAAATATTGAATATTCAATTTGTTAATTGTTAATAATTGTTAAAAATCATTACTGATTATTAATTTTACATTTTTTATTTTCTTTTGAACAAAATGTGATAATTCACAGGTTTTCTAGAAAATCAGTTTCTTTTCTTGTCTTCTTCTTATTTTTATTTTTTAATTTTTCTTTGAATCAAATCATAATTTTTACTTATTCACACAGGGGTTATAAATACAAAAAGGCAGGACGTGGGGAGGGGATGACACCAGAGCATAGGTGTTCAGGGGGAGTACAGATATCTTTCAGAACAAGGTATCGGCTGGTGTAGGTTCAGGGGAAGGTCACTATGACTCTGCCTACGATTCACTTGTCCTTATCTAAGTTGGTACTATCTGCCGAGGCTACCATTTACAAGGTCTATGACTACTCAGGCTGGTAAATTTCCACGAAAGCTGCCTGTTTACAATAGCTTAATCTGTTTCAGTGTTTAGAAAATCAGTTTTATCTTGGTTTTCAAACATATTATCATAAAGTCACTACAGTGTTTGATTATGACTTGAAATGTTTCTGTCTGGTCTCCTGCCTATCTGTTTTCTAGTGTTTATTTGTGGCTTGTATATTTTCTCTTAGATGCTTTGTGAAGTTCTTTCTGGTCTTTGGTTATCTGAAAAGAAAAGCTTTAAATTGCTTTGTTCTATTTTTTATTTGTCTTTAAAAAAAACCTTATTAATTTTAAAATCCTTTTCCCCCTTTGTTTTGCTGAGGCCTGAATGAAGGGCCTCTGTATATTAAGCATGGGTGGCATCCTCAGCTCCATAATTTTTTTTGAAAGCATCTTAAGAAGAGTGGCATTCATTTTTTAAAATTTTGAAAAATTAACTGCATTTATGTTTACAACTAAATCTTTGATGTCTTTTTAGCTTTTCTAGATCTTGCAGCTTTACTGACTTTATTTTATTTATTTTTTTTCAAGTATTTCCTAATTTTCACTGTGAGCTCGTCTTTAGCATGCATGTGTTTTAAAGTTATAACACACAATTTTACTGAATATAAATGTGTATATATTACCAGTGTTTAATCTTTTATTTCTTACTTGGTTACATTGATATCAGCATATATGCTAAAAAATTATATTACAAATATAATTATCAGGGGAAGGGAAAAATTATAATCAAAATATATTATGTGCAAAATTTTAAATGAAAAATAAAATACACTTATATAGAAAAATTTTGTTTTCTTATTAATATCCACATTAAGTTTTTAGTTGCCTTTTTAATTGTTTGATAGTTGTCTACATTTATATAATGAATTTCAGTGATCTTTCATTTCATCTATTTTCCTCTCTCATCTCCCTGCCTCTCCTTCTGGAGTCCTCAATTTTCTTACTTTCTCATATCTTCCTTTTCTGTGTGTTCCTTCTGATGTGATTAGAGTTGCTGGCCAAGCACAGGTGGGAGGCTGCTTCCCAGAGCAAGAACAATTCATCTATGGCTACATCACTGAAGAAAATGATTCCCCGTCTCTTAATTACTTATAGCGTCTCAGGGAGGAATGAAACCTCGAGGCTCCCTCCCTTAGCCATGATGAAGTGTGAGGAAGTGCAGCCTTGTGAGAGTCTGTTGCAGATAATCATGGGTGCAGTGACTGCACCCCCAGAAGATATCTTTTTTTTCTGCCCATTCCTCCATCCTCTGGTTCTTATATTCTTTCTGCTCCCTCTTCTATGATGTTCCCTGGGCTTGGAGGGGCCGACATAGCTTCCCGATTTAGGGCCAAACACTCAACTATCTAAACATTCTTGGACTTTTGGCCAGTTATGGGCTTCTTGGTTAAACACTGCTCAGAAGCTTCTCTGTGAAGACTGGGCATAGCACTTATAACTGGTATAACTGAATATTTAGAAGACAGTAAGACAGCGTGACAATTTGTAAAATAATAATATAAGTTCTCTGCTATGGCCCAGGACCTCCTCAGCCACGGCTCTTGACTAGATTTACAGAGCCAAGTATGTGTTCCCTCCTGTGAAGTGGGCCTCACATTCAACCAGAGAGAAGTTGATGGTCCACCTACTCGTCATGCCTGTGTTACACTAAGGGATACATCTTGCCTCACAGGTCATTATTGAAGCTTTCAGGATCCACAGCAGTAAACTGTTGTTACTTTTCTCCTCCAGAAGCTTACATAAGCACCTCTAGTATATATGAAAACTAGGTAGTATAGAGGAAGCCATTAGCTCACTTCAGCTTGATTTACCTATATGTCTTATGAAATAGCCATTTTTTATCAATATGTCAAATGTAACTTAAACATATTTCTTATTTTCAGATTCCATACATTGGTGTTAAATGGGAATTTACCAAAACTCCTAATTATGATAGTTTATTGTCAACTTGACAAGATATAGAATCACTCATGAGATAAGCCTATATCCTTGAGGAAGGAATTGCCTAAATTCAATATTCTCTTCCTATGCCTGTGAAGAGTTCTTTGATTAGATTATTTGAAATGGGAAGACCTATTCTAAATGAGGGTGGCACCACTTGATGGCCTTGGGTCTCAAACTACATAGAGAGCAGAAAGCTAGCTGACCATTAGCATTTATTACTCTGTTTCTCTACTGTGAAATTTTCTCCCATTGAATGTTCTGTGTGCATGTTTACAGCCGGTTGGAGGTATAATTTACATAGCATGGAGTTCATCTGAATGAAGTGTACAACATACAAGGTTTCAGTATATTGAAGATTATGCAACCTTCCCTGTAACTCAGAATTTGAATATTTCCCTTATCCTCAGTAGAACCTTGTCTTCATTATCAGCTATTTATTTCTTGATCTCCTTCTACAACTACTCCACGCTTAGACCATCACTAACTGTCCTGTATGTACACTTCATATATACAAATGGAAACAGGTAACATGTGGGGGTGGGGGTTGCCACTCTCTTCATTCACTGAGTGTGATCTGTGGGGTTATCCTTGGCAGTTTGAATCAGATGTTCATCTATACACTCCATAATTACTAGAACATTTGGGCATAGACACTTATGAGAATGAGTTCAACACACTTCATCTACACACTGAACATCATAGCTTATTGCCTTAGTTAAATTTCCATTGCTGTGAAGAGACACCATTACCAAGGCAACTCTTATAAAGACTAACATTTAATCGAGGTTGGCTTACAGTTTCAGAGGTTTAATCCATTATCAGCATGATGGGAAGCATGGCAGCTTCCAGGCAGACTTGATGCTGGAGGAACCATCTGTTGGGGGCCATATTTATTCAAACACCACACATAGTTTTAATTTTTGTCTCTTTGAAATAAACAGATTAAACTACATATTGAGACTTAATGGACTATACGGAGGTATTTTTTTTAGTTCTTAAGTCATGCTTGGTTCTTTTTCCATAATCCTTTCTAGATTATCTTTTCTTCTTAGGTCCACTCTATAATAGTTTGTGAATAAATCCTCCCTTGGTTCTCAATGTCAGGATATGGACAAATTGACTTTTTGGTCCAGGTTAAAAGTTATTTTTTCCACAGCACTTTGAAGATGTTTATCTGTGTTTTCCAGTATCAGTTATTGATTAAAAATATACCTGTCCGGATTTCTGAGTTCGAGGCCAGCCTGGTCTACAGAGTGAGTGCCAGGACAGCCAAGGCTACACAGAGAAACCCTGTCTCAAAAAAAAAAAAAAAAATATATATATATATATATATATATATATATATATATATATATATATATATTCCTGTCAGTCTGTTATTATTGCTGATTTCATAGATTTGAGACAGGTTGTAGTTACTCTTGAAGCTCTATGCTTTTGATATAAATTGTCTATTGACTGGCTTTTGTTTATGCTGATCAACTCTTGGAATGGCTAACAGCTGTTGTTGCTGTAACAAACCTTCCACAAGCAACTTAAAAAGAGGAAAGGCTGGATATCATGGTGGTGGGTGTGAGTGAAGGATGAGACTTCTCACCCTACTGTAACTAAGAAACAAAGAAAGAGACACGACGGAGCCAGGACATGCTCTCTGTGATTCACCTTCTACAGTTCCACTATCTTCCAATAATATATTCCAATTATGGATTGGGAAATGGATTACTCCATTTATAAAGACAGAATCCTCACTATCTAATCATTTCTTCACAGTCCCATCACTGAACACTCCTTTGCACTGGGATCAGACAGACCTTCAAGGCATGCATAACATAACATAATCTAGTGTTAATTATTCACTGTGGTTAGAAAATTGCTAGCAATGATCTAATTATTGTGTCTGAAATTTCCACTCTCTGTGATCCCAATTAGGTGAAGCAGGAGATTTTGACAAGTCCATCTTCAACTCTTTATATGCATAATATGCAGATATGATCATATATATATATATATATATATATAACACACACACATACACACAGCATGTGTATATGCATATATAACATATATCACTGTCTCCTTATATAACCTTCATAGATCTGCATTTCATCGTGAGCTGTAAGTCCTCTGGCAGTAATTGGCACTAAGTGTTCAGGAGCCTCCCAGCAGTGCTGAAGGTCTGTAATACCCGGTGGTTCCACCTAGAAAGGGGCTCGTACTCCACTGTCTGGTGTGGAAAACTTCTGGTCCTATTGGGAGCTAAACTCTCATCTCATACCCCTGTTTTGTATCTAGAACCTATAGTGAAAATGCCAACTGATGAGGTCTCCTCTCTTCCACTTATAGTTTATTTTATTTTGATTGTTTATTTTTATTGTCTTGAGCTTGCTTGAATTTAAAAAAAAAAAAAAAAAAACCCTGCTCATCATTGTTATGTATTCAAAGTAGAGAAAACTCATAAAGAGAGCTGTGGTTAAGACTAACCCTAACTTCTTGCTTTATTCAGCGCCTTCTCTGTTTCCTCGGTTCCTACTAGACTCACCTTCTCATGGGGCTCTATGTACAAAAGGTCACTGACACTATCTGAAAGGTCTTGGGTGTTATTATACCAACTACACGTAAGAATACCCACCAACTAAAGAAAACTGTCTTCTTTCTTTTAGATGGGCTTTTATTAAAATACTTCCTCTTGTTTCCTAGCTAGCTGGACACGCCACTGCCCCACTCTTGATGTCATCTATGACTTCATGAGGATGGCAGGCATCCACATTACGACTCACAGACTGTGTAGTACCCAGGTTCTCAATATTTCCAGAAAGCTCTCTGGCTAAAGACTGTTGTCACATAAGCTAGGCAATGTTGATAATCTCATTAAAAATGACATTTCCACTGTGTTTAATGTTCTCCTGTTTCTTTCTGTCTCTTGGTGGCTCCTTGAGGGCTTTGGTTGTCAAGCAGAGGCAGAGGACACCACCTAAATCTGGGCCTGTCTGTTTTGGATCATCAGTGTCATGCTAATCCTCGGATCTTTCCAGTCACTGGTTGCTTTGGTAATACCATGACCAACGTTTTTTTTGGAGACAGACCCAGGAAATCAATTTTGGTAGCCAAGGCAGATGTGGCAGTGACCTTGCCTCTGGAAAACCTCACATCCACAATTTTGATATTCTTAGGGTCAAACTTGGGTGGCATGGTGTAGGCTGTTGGCATCTGATGAACCTGAATTTGGAAGACTGAAGAGAAAACTGTATTGTAGCCTCTTCTGAGCCAAAAGCTGAAAAGCAAGTAAACCATTTTCAACTGGGCTAACTTTTGAAAAGTTGGCAAAAGTCATTTGCATAACAATTAACGAAATCATGACTCTCAGTTTCTTTCCTAAAATTTAGTCTCCTTCATTGAGATGTTATTCAATGAAAAGATCTGGTTTTGTTTGTTTGTTTGTTTGTTTGAGATTGATTACAGAAGTTTGTTTCTTGAACAAAGTCACTTGTTTATTTAGCTACTTTTGTTAAAGAGAAAATATGTAATAATTGCAGCAACTGTTTTATTTTACAAGGTTGTTGAGTGCAGATCGCAGACACGATGTCTGACTCGGTGATTCTTCGCAGTGTGAAGAAATTTGGAGAGGAGAATCATGCTTTTGAATCAGACGGATCATGTAAGTGAGTTTCCTTGAGCCTTATGTAACAAAAAGTAAAGACAAAAGTGAGACAAGCCTAGCAAGGTTTCAAAAAGCAGAGAAAAATCAGCTACAAATGTGGGGCTAGTATTGGGCATGTGCCTGACATATAACCAGAGCGGGTTCTCTAGAATTCATGTCACTTCTGAAAGCTAGCTCTGTGTTAAAATGCACAACGTGAGTGAGTGCTACCATCTCCCATGAGCACCTCCTTCCCAGTAGAGTACGGTTGTTCAGCATTAAGCATTTTAGTAACTTTAGCTCCGCATCATTACTGATCACCGTAGCAACAGTAATTGTTAATGGTTTCTGCTCCTTAAACAGGCCCTACCAACACTCTCCTGGGAAAAATGACATGTTATGGGAGGGACCTTGACACATTTTAGTCCCTGGCATGTTCTAAGCTGCCATTCATTTCATTCATTCATTCATTCATCAAAGCAATTTATGCAATCATGCTTCTAATCCAGTTTTCCAATTCTCAAGCCCTGTATCCTATCCACACCATAATGTCTCTTTAGTTTTTTTCTGCAGTTATATTAAATGTCATCAGAACCAGGAAATGGTGGCCATGGTAACAAATATTCCTTGGCGTTCTTTTCTCTGTAGACACTCATTTCCATTTCCTACTGACATTTGCTCTACATGTGCTGACAAAAAATAACATGTAGCTCTGCCTTATGGATTCTGATGCGATGAAGTATTAAAGACATATCACAATCAATTTGTGATCTGTTAAGTAGATAAATTTTGATAAACAGAAAATGTTTCTAAGGAACCAAACAATAAATTAATTTTCACTTTAATAGATAATTAAAAAAAAAACATATTTACTTCAGCTAATTTAGAAATGGTGATTTCTATCAAACACAGTGGCTCACATCTGTAATTCTAGTCCTTGGGAGACTGAAGGAGGAAACTTGGAGTGAGCCTAAGTTTGAGGCTACTCTGGATTATGTAGCTCCCAAACCAGCTTACATTACAGAGTGAGAGACCCTGTCTCAAAAAGGGAAAGACTTCCTTTTGATATTTAGAAAATACAAATATTTATGATCTGGAAAAAAAATCCAAATATATAGTCAAAGCAGCAGGAGGTGGGGAGAGAGGGAAGGATGATAAAGAGCTAGAAAGAGGCAGTTATTATTTTAAAATATTTCATGAATAAAAGTACTTCCTAGAAATGCTTTTGGTTGACTAATGATTATGATTATGTTGCATTCTGACACGATTATTAATCTCTTTATAGTTGTTTTCATCCTGACAGATAACAATGATAAGAAATCAAGGTGAGCGACCGTTTCAACAGCACAGCGTCTTGTCTAGAAAGATTTCAGATATTCCTACGAATATAGAGCAGAGTATTTTCATATATATTACTTACTATGCATAGAAAGTATAGAACACTTTCTTTTTTCTTTCTTTCTTTTTTTCTGAGACAGGGTTTTTCTGTGTGGCTCTGGCTGTCCTGGAACTCACTCTGTAGAACAGGCTGTCCGAGAACTCAGAGATCCACCTGTCCCTGCCTCCTGAGTGCTGGGATTAAAGGCGTGCGCCACCACTGCCAGGCTGCTTTCTTTTTCCCTTTAAAGCCTTGTGGGATATCCCTTCTTGATTATGCCGGGTTTCCTCTCTTGCATCCCAGTCCACCACAGAGCTTCTAGCCCAAACAAACAGGAAAGAGCTGGACAATAGTGTGATTTCATGAGTTCCAGGAGGTCCTCCAACAATCCCCTTCAACGCCCTGCCCTATACCCCTCCCCCATTCTGTGACTAATAAAAACCTAAGGTTGAATTCTTTGAGCTTTCTCTTCAGCACTCAAGTTTGAGTTCACATGTAAGGAAGTGTTGAGGCAGGATTAGATGGGGGCTGCATTAGAACAGAGGCACTGTGAATTCTGGCATTGAAGATGATGGATGGTGGAAGATTGATTAAAGAAGTTTGAAGTATTTCATGACAGAAGGCTGCAGTAGGACCGGTAAAACTAGCACTGTGTTAGAAGAAATCAGGTGACCTTGGTCTTCTAAGAGTCCCATTGGCAGTTCAGAGAAGAACATCTAGTATAACTCCTTCACTGAAAGGAGGGCATTTTAATTTTTTTTCATTTTTTAAATACATAATATATTTTGATCATGTTTTCTACCTCCAATTCGTACCACATTCTCCCCATCTCCCTCCTACCCACCCAACCTTAGTTCTCTCTCACTCTCAAAAAACAAACAAACAAAAAACCGGCACAAAAATGAAAATAACAAACAAAAAATCCAACAAGACCAAGTGTGTCAAAACAAAATTAAAGAAACCAAAGAATCTCACAACAAACAAACAATCATGGAATTAATTTTGTTTCAGTCAGCCAGTCCTGGGCATGAGGGCCTGCTCTGTACTGTGATTGATAAACCCAGTGATACTCTATGAAGACAAAGGATTGTCTCTTTGCCAGAGGGCATCCATTGCAATAGGTTCTTGGTTAAAAAAACCTGTGTCCACTTCTTCCTCTCAGTGCTGGGGCCCAGTCTGGTTTGAACCTGTGCAGGTCTCCAGTGTGCTGACACAGTCTCTGTGAGTTCCCATGTGCATCCCTCCTGGTGCACTCCCGGGTGTCCTTCATCCCTCTGACTCTTACAATCTTTTTGCATAATAAATCCCTAAGCCCTGAGGGGAGGGGTTTGATGAGTGTTCCAAAGTCTCTTCCTCTTTGCAGGTTTTCAGTTGGGTTTTGAGTCTCTATGTTAATTCTCATCTACTACAAGAGGAAGCTTCTCTGATAAGGGCCCTGTGATGCTCTCTGATCCAGGCATATAGCAAGCAGTATGTCGTTAGGAGTCAATGTACTGCTATGTTCCTTTAGCAGAGTAATAGCAGTACATTCCCTCTAGGCTCACGAGGAGAGTATATTAATGAGGAGAGAGAATAAACATTATAAGTTTAGAAACCATATTACACAGTAGTTACTGAGAATGCATAACTTTTTTTCCTAAGAAAAAGAGTGAATTGGAGATGAAGATCTAAGAAGGAATGTATGTGTGTCAGGGCAGATGTGATTGAAATCTTAACGAGCTTGGCTAGAGAAGGTCCTGCCAAGGAGAATTAGGAGACTCGGAGTGAGAATCTGAAGTTGGAGTAACTATATATACATAAGGGTCTAAGAAAGGACATTTTGAGAGGGAGCACATTTGGCAAAGACAAATGGATGGGTGATTGTTTTCATGACAACTAGAATATATATTCTATTCTATATACATATACTATAATTGTTCTATATATATTCTATGTATCTATATCTCTATCTGCATGTATATATAGAACACACATATATAACATATAGAACATGTATAATATATATAGAATATATAGGAAAATATGTATGTATTTAGAATATATATACAAATGTATATACACATATTTTATATTGCATCTCCTGTTGAGTCCAGTTAATGTTGCTTATACACATGGCCTAAGGCTGACTATTGGATTACGGGCAATCTACTATGAATCTTGCTCCTGAATTAAATAGAACCCAGACCCTGCTTTCAGCTGCTATTGATTGCTCATAGCTCTTAAACTATCTGTGCGATGTTGCGAACCTCCTCCGCCAACCCCCATGCTGTAATGTTGACTGTATGGCCTTGTGCGGGGTTTGTCCAGGCACCTACAGCTGTTGAGAATTCATGGGTGCAAAATACATTAAAATACTGGGTTTGGCCAGAATTTTCCAGCCAGATAGGAAATGCATACTTATTAAAGAATAATTCAGAAAAGCACCATGTAAGGAGAATTTCTCACCAGTTTTGGAAACATGACCTTTAAATGCCTTTTCTTCTCCTCAGGTTACAAGATAAGAAGAAAGGGGAAAACATTCGAGTTGGCTTCTTTGAACTGGTAATGCACCGTGCTATTTTACTTGGTTGATTTTGCAACTGTGAATTATTCACTCAGTGGAGGAAGAGCCAACTCATACTGGCAGGACTTAACTCTAGTGATCAGCCATGTAGTCATGAGCTTTACTGGACATGCTGAGTAGTGATTAGAAATTCAATGCTCAGTAAACACACTGTCCAATATCAGCAAAGCTATTTGGGCTAGAATTCTGTGGATGCACAATTATAATCTTAATAAGGAAAACCTTTACAGTAACTCCCAGAGCAATAGATCATATATAGACATTGTGATGAGAAGTCTTTAGAAACTCTATAGCTTATGTATCTACCACAAATTTGTATAGGATGGAGGCATTTCTTCTTTCTTTTCTTTTTTTTTGAAACAGTGTTTCTCTGTAGCCTTGCTTGTCCTGGAATTTGCTCTGTAGACCAGGTTGGCCTTCAACTCAGAGACCTACCTGTCTCTGCCTCCTGAGTCCTGGAATTAAAAAGGGTGTGACACCACCGTTCAGGATGGAGCATTAATCTGCCCATTGTCCAGATGGGTTCTCAAAGCTGAGAGGCAATTTACTGCACTGTTGAATATTCACTCAGTATGTCTACCTGGTAGTGGCATCTGTGGTGATGACTTGGAAGAGAGTAAAGTCAGCTCCTGACCTGACTCAAAGATTTGGATGTAATGTAAGGATCTAATTGATGTTTTAGACAATTGATAGATAGTACTTTTACATAAGTAGTATGAAGACAATTGCTCAGAGATGACCCCCACAAGCGCCTGGGATTGAGTACTACTTATCAGAATCAAAGTGAAATTAAATAGCCCTCCTGTCCAGTCCTCCCATCCCCACCCCCATCCCCTGTGCACTTTTCACAAGTAGATAATCTCTTAATCTCTGAACCCTTTGTTTTTCAAGTTTCGATTTTCTTCATCAAAAGACATCTGGCTGATGTTTCTGGGAAGTGTATGTGCATTGCTCCACGGAATGGCCCAGCCAGGCATGCTTATTATTTTTGGTATAATGACAGATATTTTTGTTGAATATGACATTGAAAGACAAGAACTCAATACTCCAGGAAAAGAGTGTGTAAATAACACCATTGTATGGGTCAACAGTTCCTTCAACCAGAACACGACAAATGGAACACGCTGTGGTAAGCTAGTTTTCTTCTTGTTACATCTTAAATTATAATTCAAAACATCCAAAGACAATACTGACTGAGTTGGAATGGCATTTACTATGGAAGAACAGAAAAACAAACTTACCCATATTGATAGGAATTCTTTAACTTTGTAGTTATTTCCATCCCTCAAGGTTTCAAAACATCAACAGACATTGCTAATCAAATACCTACACCAACAAACTGACCACTTGGTTCACTATAAGCCCAAACATGACACTTATTACCACTAAGAAGATAATTAAATTTCATTTGAGAGCTCCTACTAACCATCCCTCCCTGCCTTTTTTTTTTTTTTTTTTTTTTGCCCCTTGGCTTTGTCCTCTCTGCAGGTGTTTCATGACATGCTACATTAGAGGAATAGGAATCAATAGTTCTAGCCAATAGTTGAGTTTCCATCAAGAGGGCTGTGTGGCGGTGACAAGAAGGTAGCCCTGAAGAACTAGCCAGAACCAGTTCATTATGGAATTCAGACAAGCTTAGTCACTGTGCTGCTGTTGTCTCTGTGATACGCCCAACAGCCCACTTTGTAATCTCTGAGTCTGTAGTACATGTGGGCTGACTCATTGCTGTGGCGTGTACTTTGCACCTGCTTTGGATGCAGGACAAGTTCCTTGGCACGTATGAGTCCATATACTCAAGTTCATGAGTCAAAGACAGGGCATATCCTGCCTAGAAAGACACTTGGGATGGCCCTCTCAAATACATTTTTATTTTTCATATTAATAACTGAAATGTTGACAGAGTTGGTTTAAACTGAGTCTTTCTAAATCTTTAAAACTCTTCCATAATATCATCTACTTTGAGGATTTTTTTCATTGCTTCAATCAAAAAATTTTGAATGTCAATTAAGTAACATGAACGTGTAGAAGCATCAAGGAAGGACACACTGTTCTGTCACTACTACCGATCATTGGCTCATTCTTACTGGGCCTTATAACTGGAACTGAATAAATGTTGCAAACTGGAGCTTTCTGAAGATCAGTGGCCTCAGCTGAATTCACATGACACAAATATTTAAGTGAGCATTTATAATAAGTAGATTAAGCATTCAAAATGGACATTTGTCTTCCTCATTTAAAATACTCATATGGGTAAGCTGAACTGGATTAGAGAATACCTTTCTTAGATTATTCCTTTACCAGGAACTCTAATACTTTCATTATGTGTTATTGTAGTCATTGCTGTGAGTACTATTATTCCTTTATCTTTTGTGGGGTGAGATCATTGTGAAAGTGGAGTTGGGTGGATCCCAGGAAAAGGGAGAGAACATTTTCTCATGTGGCTGTGGCTAAAATACCTCTCAAGTTACCCAACACTTTCAAGATCCTTTCTCTTTTTTTTCTTTCTTTCTTTTTCTTTTCTTTTTTTTTTCCGAGACAGGGTTTCTCTGTATAGCCCTGGCTGTCTTAGAACTCACTCTGTAGACCAGGCTGGCCTCGAACTCAGAAATCCGCCTGCCTCTGCCTCCCAAGTGCTGGGATTAAAGGCGTGTGCCACAACTGCCCAGCTCAAGATCCTTTCTTGGAAAAGCTTATTGTTAAGGATATAATATTGCTACCTAAGATGACATATGTTTTGATCTGTCAGACAAGCCAATAACTTAGTGACATATGTGTGCAAGCTGTGGCAGGAGCTGTTTGTATACTTTTACTATACTGAATTTCACGTATGTCTTTAAATTGTTGGGTGGAATTCTTAGTTCTCTTAGGCAGTTCATTTAGTTCTGTGCAATTTCTGGCATATTCTTTTGGCCACATAGACTCCGGTACAGTATGGAAAGCACTACACACACACACACACACACACACACAGACACACACACACACAGACACACACACACACACACACACAAACATAGACACACACACACACACACACAGACATACACAGACACAACACACACACAGACACACACACAGACACACACACATACACACACACACACACAGACAGACAGACAGACACACACACACACACACACACACAGATTGCTAATATTGGGTAATACAAACCTTTGCAGTCCTGTGAGAGCTGACCACACCACCACTGGAGAACTGTTTTCTCAGTTGTCCCCATGTGGACACACTGGGATAGAAGTCTGAGGCTGTGTTCTCAGATTGATTTCAGAAATCTGTGTTCTACCTATTGCTCCCTGACTTCCCACCTGTCATGCCTGGGCAACAGTGGTTTTTTCTGTGAGAGGCCATATAAATGGAGGCATGCAACATGTGGCCCTTTAAGATTGGCTTTTTTAAAAAGCATAATGTTTCTTTTTGAGGTTCTTCCATGTTGTAGCATGAATCAGTATTTTATTTTTATTTGTGAATACTTTGCTATATGGATATAATGTTTTATTTCATCTTATTCATCCATTGGTGGTAATTTTAATTTTTCCTGCTTTCTTGCTATTGTAAATAATACTGCTTTGGACATTTGTGCATAATTTTCTGTGTGAACATATGACTTCATTTCTTGTAGCTCCATAGCTCAAAACAGAGTTGCCAGGTCATTCCCAGGTAATCCTGGAGGAACTGTCAGACTATTATCAAAGTGTCTGTAGCATTTGTGTTCTCCCTCATAGTGTGTGAGGTTATAATCTTCTACACCTCCACTAACAACTGATAGTGTTTATAGTAGATTAAGTGACTCCCTGTGATGTCTGGGTTGTAATCCCTGTAACCTGTGACTATTACCTTATATGGAAAAAGAGTCTAAGCAGGTAGTATGACTAAATTAAGGATCTAAGATGGGCTTTGTGGCACATGTCTGTAATCCCAGCACTTGGGAGGCTGAGGTTGGAAGACTACTATGAGTTCAAGGCCACTTGATCTTCACTGGAGCACCAGATCAACTGGGATTCCATCTTACACCTCCCCCTGCCCTACACACACACAAATAAAGAAAAGATTCAGTATTTGTAGGTGGAAGAGATGATCCTGGATTATGCAGGTACACTCTAAATGCAATCGTTGTTTTTAATAGAGGTGGAGTGAGAGGGAGGAGAAGCAGGTGACAGGAAAGCTGGATCAGATTGTCAAGGCACCTTCTAGTAGCCAGAAGAGGCAAGTGAGATTCTGCTCCAGAGCCTCTAGGCATTGTAGGGTTTGTGGTACAACTTTCTCTACATGACAGTGTAGGCCCAGCAAAGCTTTCAGACTTCCGGCCTTGAGGAGGAGTTGAGTCGTCAAGTGTGTGGGACTCTGTTATAGCAGCATTAGGAAACTCATATGTGGGATCACACGCGGAGGGGGCTCCAGCCCCAGGCCTCCCAAACGGCAGCGGCCTGCAGCGGCTTGGGCCCTCGGGCTGATGCAGTCCGGCAGGTGCAGTGGTTCCCACATAGTTGTAAAGGTCTGGAGTCTCAGATGATGGAAGCAGGCCCGAGAAGACACGTGGTCTGAGTTTCCGAGAAGTAGCTTTATTTGAGATTGTTAGATCTAGATGATGTGAGCTTCTCCCCAAATGCCCAAATCTGCTCCCTTATATTTTGGAATGGACGAAGGGAGGGGCTAGAGAAGAGACTTAATTATGTATGTCCCCCAGCCTCATTAATATGCAAATCTCAAGGCAGGGCTCTTAGTCACTCCCCTTACTTGTGTAAATGGAGCAGGGCCCCGGGTTTTGGGGGCGTGGCCAAACACCTGTAATCTCAGGATTCCAGGCCACTAGCGACCCTTCCAAGTTCTGGCACTCATACAGTGCCATCCTAGTGAGGATGAAGTAGTATCTCATCCTGACACATTTCCCTAATGGCTAATGACACTGGATGTCTTTCAACATGTTTATTGGCCATTTGCTTACGTTCTTTTGAAATGGTGTCTATTTAAATTGTCCTTTACCAAACTGGATTAGGTGTCTTTTTATTATTGAGTTGTAAGAGTGTATTTTTTTAGTTATAAGTCTTTTACCAAATGCAGAATTTCCCTAAAATTTTACCATTCTTTAGATTATCTTTTCAGTCTGTTGATGGTAGCCCTTTAAGCCCTAAAGCTTTAATTTTGGTGACATCTACTTTATTTCTTTTCTTATTTTGTTTCTTTTGGTTTTGGCATCATATCTAAGAAAACTGTCCAAGGTCATGAAAATACAAACACATGTTTCTTGTATATGACTTTTATAGTCTTACTTATATATTTAGGTCTGTGGTTCACTTCGAGTAAATTTTTCTCTATGATAGGAGAAAGGACTTTGATGACTCCTTTTCTTGACATAGTCAATCACTTAACATCATTTGTTAGTAAGAGTATTTCAACTTTTTTTCATGTTGCATAGTATCAGAATTCATGTCAAAATCAGTTCATACTAAACATCAGGGTTTATTTCTGGGCTCCTGATTCCTTCCCATCCATATATACACTTACCTTTAAACCAATAGCACCTTTTAAACTGCCGTTGCTTTGTAGGAGTATCTGAGATCAAGAAGTATGAGTCTACCAACTTGGTTCTTTTTCACTATTGTCTATTCTGGGTCTTTAGTATATTTTATATAATTTTGAGGCTTAGTATATTTAACTTCTGTGAAGAAATAAGTCAGATTATTAGAGGTTGCATTGAATCTATGAATCAATCTGTGAGAATATTGTTCTCTGGGAGCCAGTTATTTAAGTCATCTTTAATTCCAACAGAGTTTTACAATTTTCATAATATATATTTTGTACTATTGTTAAATTTGCTTGCTAAATATTCCATTCTTTTTGGTGCTGTTATAGGCCAACTTATTTTCTGAATCCCTTGGTCAGATTTTCACTGCTGTTATATAGATTTATGATGTATTACATGTGCTGATCTTGGCTTCTGCAACCCAATTGTCTTATTTATTTGTGCGATAGGTTTCTAGTGGCTTTTCCAGAACTTTCTATATAAGATCAAGACATCTAATAAATAGAAACAAGAGTGTTTCATTTCTAATCAGATGAGTATTTTCTTAGTTTTAATTTTTTCTGTCTAATTGTTCTGAGCCAATCTTCCTATACAGCATTGAACAGGAACTGTGAAAGTATGTGAAAGGAAGTATATGTCTTTTTCTTGAAATATTTTCCCATTGAGAATGGTGCTAGCTATAGGGGTTTTCAAGACCCTTTTATTATAATGGGGGGTGTCTTCTATTCCTTGTTTGAGGAGTTTTTAATCATTAAGTGGTATTGAGTTTTGCCAAAAACTTCTGTTTTATAAAGACCATGTGTTTTTTTGTTCATTATAGTATTCATATAGCCTATATGACTGATTGATTTTCATATGTTAAATCACCAGGGATATATTGTACTTAGTAATGATGTATGATCCTTGATGTTTATATGCTCTAAGAATTAATTCCCCAGTGTTTTCTTTAAGATGTGTATGTGTGTACATGTCTCTGTGTGTGTACATGTCAATGTTTGTGAACTTATATATGTAGGTGTGTATGGAGACCAGAGGTCATCATTAGATGTCTTTGTCAATCACACTCAGCCTTATTTTCATTCATGTTTTAAAGTTAATTTATTCCATAAGAATTTCATGTATGTATATAATACACTCTGGGCATACCCATCCTTGCATGCTCAATTATTCTTATATCCCTGCCTTCCCTTCCCCCGACTGCCAGTATGTCCTGATCCTATTTGATGTCTTTTTGTTCTTGTTTGTTTGCTTGTTTGTTTTTGCCTTGAGACCCACTGAGTTTAACCAGGGCCATTTGTACAGGCATAGGTATGAAGGTGTCTGCTGGAGCACTGAGAACTCACTAGTTATTTCATTTGGGTTTGAACCTTTCATTGAACCCAGAGCTTACAGATTCTGCTGCAATGGCTGGGCAGAAAGTCCCAAAGGTCCTCCTGCCTCTGCCTTCCCAGTGCTGGGGTTCCAGGTGCACACTGCTGTGGGCAGGGATCAAAGTCAGGGCCTTATGCTGATGTGCAAGCACTTCATCAACTCAGCATTCCCCAGTCTTCTAGTTGTTGAGTTTTGTAACTATATCCACTAGACATATCAGCGTGTACTTCCAGATTTTTTTTGTATTATCTTAGAACCAGGTAATTAACACTAAACTTATAGAATGAATTTGGAAGTGTTTCTTTCAAGTCTATTTTTTTAAAGTCTTAAAATAAATGGTATCAATATTTAACTATTTGGTAAAATTCCTTAGTGAAGCCATCTAGTCTTGAGTTTTGCCTTGCTGAGTGTTTTTGATTGTTGATTCAGTTTCTTTAGTTCTGGATTTAGATCTGTTCTGATTGCTAATATCTTAGATAAAAAATTTAAGTTAATTACACTAAAATTGCATGTAGAATGAGATGTTTTGACATATGTATACATTGTGGGGTGGCTAAATTACCATAGTTAATACACATATCATTATACATACTGTATAATTATACAAACAACATACATTATTCTTTTTTATTAATCATTTTATTCATTTACATTTCAAATGATATCACCCTTCCCAGTTTCCTCTCCACAACTCCCCCCATTCCATTGCCTGTCCCCTTTGCCTCTATGAGGTAGCTTCTCTACCCACTCACCCACTTCCACCTTATCATTCTAGCATCTCCCTACGCTGGGGCATCAAGCCTCCACAGGACCAAGTACCTCCCCTCCCATTGATGCCAGATAAGGCTATCCTCTGCTACATATGTAGTTGGAGCCATGGATCCCTCCATAGCATACATTTTTTTAAAAAAATTATTTTATTTATTTAATGTGTATGACTACACTGTTACTCTCTTCAGACACATCAGAAGAGGGTATCTGATCCTATTACAGATGGGTATGACCCAACACGTGGATGCTGGGAATCGAACTCAGGACCTCTGGAAGAGCAGTCAGTGTTCTTAACCTCTGAATTATCTCTCCAGTCCCAGCAACATCCATTTGTGTTAAAAAAAAAACCACTTAAAATTCTTCCTTTAGCATTTCTTGAGTATACAAAGACACCATTACTAACTGTGGCTTGTTGCACAATACAACTTTTACACTTGCTTCTCTTGCTACCAAAGTTTCTGTCTTTTTTTTTTTTTTCTTTTAAGATTTATTTTTCATGTATAGACACACCCGAAGACAGCATCGGATGCCCATTACAGATGGTTGTGAGCCACCATGTGTTTGCTGGGAATTGAACAGTTTTGATAAAATTCTGGTTTCTTCACTCCCAGTTCCTGGATACCACTATTTTATTCTTTCCTATGATTTCCACTTTTTTAGACTTTCTGTCTAAGTGAGATTGTGTGATACCACTTCCTATGCTGGGCTTATTTTACTTCATGAAATGACTTTAACTGACAAGGTGTCCCCTTCCTTTTAAAGGTGGAATAGTATTCCATTGTGTATATATGCTGTCTGAGTTAGGGTTTTATTGCTGTGAACAGACACCATGACCAAGGACAACATTTAATTGGGGCTGGCTTATAGGTTCAGAGGTTCAGTCCATTATCATCAAGGCAGGATCATGGCAGCATCTAGGCAGGCATGGTGCAGGAGAAGCTGAGCGTTCTACATCTTCATCTGAAGGCTGCTAGTGGAAGAGGGGCTTCCAGGCAGCTAGGATGAGGTCTTAAAGCCCGCGCAAACGTGATACACCTACTACAACAAGGCCACACCTTCTAATAGTGCCACTCCCTGGGCTGAGCATATACAAACCATCACATATACTATATTTTCTTCATTGAGGAATTTTTGGACACTTACTTTGATTACAGTCTTGGCAAGATTCCTTTAAAATTCGTATTGAACAACAAAAGAGCAGAACTAAATTCATTGAAAAGAAAATAAGCTATCAAATGTCAACATCAGTTGTAAGTAACTACAGCAATAGGGCCTATGTGGTATTGATGGAAGTTAGACAGTACTCAGAAATATGTCTGCAAAAGTAAGTAAGCCTATTATTTTTTAAATAAGGATGAAAGGAATTCAATAGAGAACAGATAACTTCTTATCATATGATATTGGACAACTAGAGCATGGGGGGCAGAGTAAAAAAACTCTAAGAAAGTGAACCCAAGAGACCCATTGATTTAAATATTTTTTAAAATTATCAATTTTTATGGCTGTAAGCTAGACCCTGAGATTCTACACTTGAAATGTGAAGTATAGTCCACCAAATAGAAAATGGTCCTTTCTATGAAAAAGAAGCTCAGGTTATCGGAGGAAGGTAGACGTCATAAATGGTGCAGGATGTGTGCATAGTCACTAAGAAAGAACCTTTCCTCTTCTATCTTCTTTTCTTGCCTAAATAAATGGGATCCCTGTCATTTAGACCAGTATTGCCATTAAAAATGTGCTCGTTCACTGATTACACAAGTCCCTTATTTCCTGAAAGTGGTTTTTAGAGAATTTCCCCCTCCCTTGTCTGGTTTGCCAGGCCAAGTCCCTGTGTCCCAGCATGACAGCTCAGAGGACGTGAAGGAGATTTCTTAGGAGTCTCTGCAAGTATTTCTTCAACTTGTGAACTAACCCTAGTAAGAGAAACTTCGAGGGATGCAGCCCGCAGAAAGCTAGGGCTAATGGGAGGGGCCATCTCCCCTGAAGGAGTATGACAAACACTTCTTAAAAAATACCATTCTGGGATGGAGAAGGTGAAAATCTGGCTTATCTTCCCAAAGGTGTCAACAGTAAGCTCTTAATTGACAGCTCACTTCTTTCTCGAATTGTCCTTCCAGGCAAGCCCAAATGGTTTTTGTTAAAAACCTTTCTCTGCATGTGAATATTTAATAGAAATGTATACTAAGTTTATTTCAAAGCCCTCTAAACCTACCAACACAACCTTTGTTACCTGGATCTTATTTGTAAATCTCAGTACTTTTCCCTCTTTTTAAGGTTGGTGGACATTGAAAGCGAAATCATCAAATTCTCTGCGTCTACGCAGGAGTCGGCGTGGTTATACTTATCCTAGGATACTTTCAAGTTAGTAGCACCTCCATTCTACTTACAGACAGACATCTGGCTTTGTAGACACCACGATGAAATACTCAGTTCCACATATGAAGGCCCTGAGAGAGTGGGAAGTTCAGACAGCTGAGCAGTCATTGGGCAGGGAAGTGGTGGAGGTGGGGGGTTGGATGGGGTGAGGATGGGGAAGGGAGGTGTGGACTTTTCCAGCTAAGGAGCCTCCTGTCTGACTTCCCCTATTTGTCTGGAGCTGGAGAGAATCAGACATTGAGAGATCAAGAGAGCCAAATCTGTTTTCCTAAAATTTTTTTCTTTGCTGAAGTCTAACCAAGTATCTGCTGAAGTCTAACCAAGTATCTTTCATCCAATTCTGTAATTTTGAATCTCAGTTTTTCTAGTCTTAGGTGATCAAAATTTTATTAACTAAGAAAAGTATCCCACATTTTGTTATCTTCTGTAGAAAAAAGAGATGATTTCTTCATTTCACTTATCCAATGAGTCCAGATAGCATTAATTCTAAAGAGCATCTGATCCATTTCTCCTATTCTGGCTTCCATTTTCATGACGCCTTTTTTTTTTTTTTTAAATTAGGGGAAATCTATCACCAAATGAGATTCCCTGCTTGGCATGATTTTTGATTTAAATTGTCCACAAATAATTTCTTCCTTTCTTTTTTTTAATTGGTTATTTTATTTATTTACACTTCAAATGTTATCCCCCTTCCCAGTTTCCCTTCCACAACCCCCCTGTCCCCTCCCCCTCTGCCTCTATGAGGGTGCTCACCACCCACCAACCCACTCCCCCTCAACACCCTAGCATTCCCCTATGCTGGGTCATCAAGCTTCCACAGGACCAGGGGGCTCCCCTCCTATTGATGCCTGAAAAGGCAATACTCTGCTATATACAGATCCAGCTGGAGCCATGGGTCTCCCTCGACCATGTGTACTCTTCGGTTGGTGGTTTAGTCCCTGAGAGCTTTGGGGGTTCTGGTTGGTTGATATTGTTGTTCTTCTTATGGAGTTGCAAACTCCTCCAGCTCCTTCAGTCCTTGCCCTAACTCCTCCATTGGTGTCCCTGTGCTCAGTCCAATGTTTGGCTGTGTGCATCCACATCTGAATTGAGGATAGCCACTAGAAAGTCCCAGATGCCAGGGACCCAAGAGGTTCCCAGGACACAACAGGGAGGACATTAATCAAAATACCCAACAAAGGGGAGATAGAACCTGTAGAGACCATAGCCAGTGGGTAGGCATGGCTTCTGGTTGAGGGATGGTGCTACACACCCACCCACCTCAAAAATATTAATCCAGCATTCCTCCTGTTAAAAGGAAATTCAGGGACAAAGAGTGGAGCAGAGACTGAAGGAAACGCCATCCAGAGACTGCTCCACCTGGGGACCCATCCCATCTGCAGACATCAAACCCAGTGGGTCTTGTTAATGCCAAGAAGCACTTGCTGACACCTGGTATAGCTGTCCCCTGAGAGGTTCTGCCAGAGCCTGACCAAATCATTTCTTGAACACTGTGCACGAATGCCTAGAGTGTACACACAGAAGGAGGAAGCTAGAAAAAGTTATGCAAAGCAGATGAATGTAGATCATCCATTTCCTAGTGTGGGTGCTATGAACCTGTTTCACTTGATGGAGACAGTGAAGCCCAATAGGTCAAATGGCCTGTCCACCTGCCAGGAGTTAAAGCTGGATCCTTGCCATCCCCACAAATGTCAGCTTACCTCCTCATTAGCAAGGGTGTCAGAGCTCATATCCTAGTGCCCAAAAGAGGCACTTTGTCAACGGCTTCCTTCTTTTTTACAGCTAGTCCCAGCCGTAACCATGGGAAGTGTAGTTTTTCAGAAATGGAGAAAGAGATAAATCCGCTTAACCTGTTTTGTGCTACTGTGCTAAACACACCTTTGTCTGTTTCCAGATAAGGTTGTGGGTCACCAGTGGAGCTCGTCAGATAAGGAAAATGAGAAAAATTTACTTTCGGAGAATAATGAGAATGGAAATCGGATGGTTTGACTGCACTTCTGTGGGAGAGCTGAATTCAAGATTCTCTGAGTAAGTAGCAAGGGCAACTAGGTTATAATGTATCATTTATGTTAAAAAAAAATAACCCTTATGGTTATAAGTTAAGTAACAATTTGATAACAGTTTGATTTCAGTTTCAATTTGATTTGCTCTGTCTCATAGATTGGCAAGCATGGCTGTCTCTGGCTGTCCCTGGCTGTCTAGTAGGTGGGAGGTAGAGGCAGGATGATCAGAAGTTTGAGGCCAGTGTTGGCTGTACAGGGTATTTAAGGCCAGCCTGGGTCACGTGACACCTTGGTTTTATAAATACAAATAAATTAGACTTTCATAGGTATGGCATTTTTGTAGATATTAGCTTATACTAAAACAAGACAGGGTATTACAATTTTGTGTATAGACCATTGGTCCAAATGTTAGATGTGAATCATTACAGGAGAGGGTTTAGATATATGATGTCATTTGACATATGGTGAAACTGAGAGATGGATGAGCCAACCTACACACACATGGACGAAACATGCTTAGAAGTCATTCTTTTGCTATGTCTATGGAGGTATAGAAAGAAACCCCCAAATAAATTCTAAAAGTAGCTTGAGAAAGTTAAAAACAAATAAAACAGACAAACAAACAAAAATTAGCAAACAACAGATTTAAAGACAGCTTAAAGTAGTTGGAGCCTCCTGAACTGAACTTGGAGTCCTGCAAAAGTCAATATGTATATTGTGAAGGATATGAGGGAGGCAAGACTGAGGAATGCTTGGGAACTTGAGACTCTTAGGAGGTTTGGGATACACACACCCTCCCTCTTACAACAATGTTCTTGGCAGCCTAACTCCTTTGCTTTCAGGACACACACACACACACACACACACACACACACACACACACACCCCTCTCTACCTCTGAACAATGCTCCTAGCAACTCCAGACTCCCTCCTGTATTGACTACACTTGCAGATCTCTGTACAATGGATAAGTTTCTCCTACCTTAACAACCATCATATTTGGACAGTTTCTACCCTGTATATCTGTATATAAACATAGAAGAACCCAAAGTGATTTTGAGAACCACTCAGTAAATCAAAAGGGTGTCCTTGGGTAAAGTTTAGGGGAAGATTCTCTATCTTCCATCTTATACTTACAAATAACTGGGCATGCATAGGGTTAAAGTTAGGTGTATTATAAAAAGAGACATGTCTACTGGAAGGAATAAATAGTGCCAAAATCTACTGATAAAAACACCATCCAAACTATTCCCCCTTAGTAACCAGCCCTTCTTTTCTTTAGAGCACAAAACCCCCAAATCTCAGGCCATGTGACATGGGCCCTTGAGTACTATGTGACCTATACAGTCTATACTCTATGCTATCACTTCAGTCTGAATAAAGTTATCTTGCTTCTTTTGCAATTCTATGTGAACCGTTATTTTTAGATCTTTGAATAAGAGGCCAAGAACCCTTGTATACGCCATCAGCCAATAATGTCAGAGTGGAAGTTTGAGCATCTAGAGCCGGCCCTTGCTTTCCCTCCACTCTCTATAACCATCAACAGATGCTTAACCCTAGTAGAATACAATAGTTAACCTCTAGGTGATGTCTTGAGTTCCTTGTTGCTATTAAATACCAACCTATCTGCTCCACCCAGACAAGAAATTAAGGGAATGCCCTCAGGTTACGAATTTAATGCAATTATATTCAACCAATATTCCATAATACTTTCAATCCCTGCTCTGAAGCTCAGGAGTATCTTGAAATACTCCAGAGGTAGGAGGCATAAAATTAGCAAGCAAAGAAGTGATCCAAAGTAACACATATTGGCGCTCATTACACTGGGTACTGTTCTACATGCTTGCACATAATTACTGAACTGTAATTCAGGCAGGTTCTGCTATTACCATCTTTATGAAGAACCTGATACCCAGAAACTTGAATAATTTTCCCAAGAAGAGCTTGTATTCAAATTCAGAGTGTGGTCCCAGAGTCTGTGTTCTTAGCCACCAGTCTCTACTGCCTATAAATAGAATATGATAAAGATAGATAGATAGATAGATAGATAGATAGTAGATAGATAGATAGATAGATAGATAGATAGATAGATAGATAGATAGAGATCAGATACAGAGAAAGATATATAGACAGACAGGTAGGCAGACAGAAAGACAGATTAATTTCTTTGCTATGGATGTATAAGGAGGTGATATACGTTTTTCCTGAGAATGATCCAGAGGTTTGGAATCCATATCAGCGTGCAAAGTTAAGACACACACACAGCTGACTATAGGGATTGAGGTTTGCATCTTCCCAAGGTGTGAGAAATTCTGAAAGGTGTGAGACGGAGTCCTCACTTCTCATTAAGGAGTGACAGAAGAACAGAAGCATATGAGAAAAAGAAAGTGAACTGACAGAATTCAGTTATATTGATCTACACCTCTCTTTATTTCTAGTGATATTAATAAAATCAATGAAGCTATTGCTGACCAGATGGCCCTCTTCCTCCAGCGTATGTCGACGGCTATATCTGGGTTCCTTTTAGGGTTCTACAGGGGTTGGAAACTAACCTTGGTGATTCTCGCTGTCAGCCCTCTCATTGGGATTGGGGCAGCCATCATAGGTCTGGTAAGCATGTTTTGTTTTGTTTTTTAACCGTTTCATGGAAAGATGTACATTTACACCCACAAAAAGCCAAAACATGATGCTTGGATGCCTTCCCTAAGTGTAGTCAATGTGATTATCATTGTACTGACTTCTAATGTTTGATTACTCCTCAGTATCAAATAATGCTCCCATTATTAAGTAATATGGCCCTCTAATAAAGGTGATATCACTCATAACTCTTGAATATCCTTACTACTGTGCAAAACGTATATATTTCAGGAATAAATTAGAGGTGGGATAAAAGCTGTAATGCCATCCATTGAACTTGAATGTGAATCACAGCGTAAGGGAAAACAGCTTTTTAATTTACAGATTTTATAAAATGTAGTCTGAGTAAATGATAAAAATATTGTTGAAGCTATTTTTATTTATTTTATATTTATAAACTGTGTAATATTTTTCTAGTAACAGTTCTACTAAAGGTCTAGGAAAAAAACCCTGTTAGAATATACACTCTTATCATCTGAGTACTATATGTGTCTTAGATTTCTGAGTTAAGTGTGTTTCCACAATATTAACTTCCTCCCTTTTTTCTTATTGTTGTTGTTGATTGGTTTTGCTTCTGACGGGTTTTCATCTATCCCAGACTGGCTACACTCTCATGTAGCTGGGGCTAACCCTGAATCCCTGTTTCTCTTGCACGTGCTGTGATCACAGGCATGTCACCATGTCCAGCTACTTTTGACTAGGACTCAGCCCAAAACCAGTTTTAGAAAAGTGACTTTCAAAAATTACTGAACACAGTTGTCTTTTTCTTTTGTAAAAGTTAAAAAAGTAGTAAACCCCTTATGTTTGAGTCAAGATATTTATCTGATGGCTTCTCCTTTGGAATTCCCTTTGTAATGCTGTGTCTGTGTATCCTGGTCCTTGCTCTCCCTCTATACTCTAGCCAGCCATGTGCCTACATAGGCCTCCAGTTCTTTCCTCTGATGTTTGTAAATTCTGCAATGGTTTCTTTTTAATAGTGAAGGGATATATCATAGTTTGACTTAAAGACCCCATTAGCACAACAGCTGAAAATTAGTATTACCAGATTTGAGGGTACTTAACTCTATGAGAACATTTTCATTGAGATAGACCTTAATCTCATTTTAACATACCCAAATCCAATCACCCATGGATGATGTTTAGCACAAGCTAATCTTGGACCAGTTTTTTCTCTCTAGTTACAGTGAAACACCTTGTGTTTTGTTGAACCATGCCACCTGTTGATTTCATTAAATGAATCACCGACTGACAGGCCAACTCCCTTTTTATTCCTTTGGATTTTAGAGTGTGGCCAAGTTCACGGAGTTTGAATTGAAAGCTTATGCCAAGGCGGGGTCTATTGCTGATGAAGTCCTTTCATCTATTCGAACAGTGGCTGCTTTTGGTGTGAGAATAAAGAGGTTGAAAGGTTGGTTATTTTGAATGGCTATTGCTTTCCTGAATTTCATGAATCAATACAGTTCCCTGACTTTTTTTTTTTTCATTTTGTACAAAGTGGCAAATCCACCATGATTTAGAGTAGCAGTGGGAGGGTGGGAGGGTCGGGGCGGGGGAGTTGTTCAAGAGGTATTGATGGGCAGAGTGCTACAAAAGGTGTAGAGCCATGTTTTGGAGCTTTGATTTACCTTGTGGATCTTGCTATATTATAGACCAGGGTGGTCTTGAGCTCATGGTCTCTTGCCTCAGTCATCCAAGTGCTGGAATGAAAGGTATGGGCTAGCTTGCTTAGTACCTGGAGATGAGCTTTAGAGAGCTGAATAGGCAAGAAACTTCTTTCTAATGCTGATGATATAAAAGTGTACATATTATATACCTCATGTCAACCTTCAGCAGCATTTTCTGCCATTAAAGACAGTCTACTGCATTTAGTAAGCATGTCTACATGCTTAACAGATAAAAGACTACACAGACAGCACAGAAATGCAACAGACATGAAAAACTCAGCAAAAGTAAATAATGATACTACATCACATTAAAAAGCTCCCAACAGAAACAGATCATAGAAAGGACAACCATCAGAAAAGGAGAAGCTACATGTAAACTATGCATCTGACAAGGGATAGCTATAGAGAATATGTAAGGAACTCTTTTTTTTTTGTTTTGTTTTTTGTTTTTTCGAGACAGGGTTTCTCTGTGTAGCCCTGGCTGTCCTGGAACTCACTCTGTAGACAAGGCTGGCCTCGAACTCAGAAATCCACCTGCCTCTGCCTCCCAAGTGCTGGGATTAAAGGCGTGCGCCACCACCGCCTGGCCTTGTAAGGAACTCTTAAAAGCTCATTAGTAAGATAATGATTAATCCAACTTGAAAATGAATAATAGGGTTAAGTAAACAATTTGCAAAAGAAGATACACAAACAGTCAAGTCTATTAAAACAGCGTCATCACGGTGACTAGTCACCAGGGAAATGCAACTCAAAACCAGCATGTAATACTAACTCATCCTAGTAAGAATAGCTGTTGGCAAATGGCCAACAAGGATAAGGTGGAACCCTTGCACACCATTGGTAGGCATGCAAATGAGTAGATCTATTGTGTAAAACAGCAAAAAAGTTTCTCAACAAATTAAAATAAGAACAATCATGTGATTCCACAATCCTACTCTTGGGGACATACCCAAAGGAAATGAAACCACTCTGTATAGTAGGCATCTGCATCTTTGAGTTTGCTACAGTGCTGTTCATAAAAGAGCTAAGGAATAGAGATGACATTAGTGTCTGTTAATTGATCAATAGATTGGAATGCAATCAATTTGATCATAAAAGGAACAAAATTTTGTTATTTGTTTTGTTTTTTGTTTTTTTTTTTTTTTTTTGGTTTTTCAAGACAGGTTTTCTCTGTGTATCCCTGGCTGTCCTGGAACTCACTCTGGAGATCAGGCTGGCCTCGAACTCAGAAATCCCCCTGCCTCTGCCTCCCAAGTGCTGGGATTAAAGGCATGCACCACCACTGCCCGGCCTATTGTAACAATGTGCATCGTCAAGCGAAATAAGGCTTCGGAAGAGCTACACAATTGGACTTGTATGTGAGGAATCTACAAATGTTGATAACATAGAGGTTAAGAGTAGAATGACAGCTGCCAGAGACTGCACAGAGCGGCAGGGAGAGATGGGCAGAGAAAGGGTGACCTAAGGATTTGAAGTTATGGTCGGTCAGGACAAAGTTCTGATGTGCTAATACTACACAGTACAACTATAGATAGCAATGTGCTGCATATTTCAAAAAGCAAAGAAGGATTTTAAAAGTTTGTATTAGGCATTTTTGTTCTTTCACTAGGTAGCCCAGGCTGACTTTGACTTGCTACGTAGCCAAGGCTGTCCTAAACTTGGAATCTTCCCACCTCTGACTCACTAGGTCTAGAACCACTGGTTTACTCCCACATCCAGTTGATAAATGACTGTGACGACCCATCTATATCTATCTATTATCTATCTATCTATCTATCTATCTATCTATCTATCATCTATCTATCAGCTATCTATCCATCTATCATGATTTAAACAATATACAATATGTATATTCACCAAAGCATCACATTTTATTCCATCACCATATATATGATGTTTCATTTTTATGTATTAGTAAAAAAATTAATTTAATTTACATTTTCAAAGACTAAAGGGGCCTGACTCATGTCTGTCATCCCAGCACAAAGGAAACTGAGGCATCTATTAAAATTGGTTGTTCATCTATTGTGACAAAAAAAAGAAAGAGAGGGAAGGAAAGAAAAAAAGAAAAAGGAGAGAAAAGGAAGGAAGGATAGCATGATCCAAATGCAATTCCATTTTTTCATTTTTTAAAATTATATTTTATTTATTTTATGGGAAGAGGGAGGATTGCATACTCAGGACAGTGTGGAGATCAGAGGAAAACTTGCAGGAGTCAGATCTCTTCTTCCACTATGTGGGTCCTAGAGATCAGACTTGGGTCCTTGAACTTGGTACCTTTACTCACTGGGTTGTCTTGACAGCCCCACACCATTCTTTAATTGAACATTTTAAATTGAACATTTAATTGAATATTTTGTGAAGCTATTGTGCTGTTCTATGCACTTAATAACTTTTATAATTTTTCATTTAAGCAAATGAAATTTAACACCAGTAAATTATGATAAATCACTCTAGAGACTAATTTTTAGTAAAAACAAGAACTTAATTTGCAAAAATGATACAGTTGTCAAAAATATGATTTTATATCAGGGCAGTAGTGGTGCACACCTTTAATTCCAGTACTTGGGTGAAAGAGGCAAGAAGTCTCATGAGTTTGAGGCCAGCCCTGACTATACAGCAAGTTCCAGGACATCCAAGGCTATACAAAGAAACCTGTTTTGGAAAAAAAGAAAGGAAGGTAGGAAGGATAGAAGGAAGGAAGGAAGGAAGGAAGGAGGGAGGGAGGGAGGGAGGGAGGGAGGGAAGGAAGGAGGAGGGAGGGAGGGAGGGAGGGAGGGAGGAGGAAGAAAGAGGAAAATGCATTTACTTTTATAATTTAGTTCATATTTTTTGAGCTTTTTGGTCAGTTAGTTGGTTGCTAGATGGTTGGTTGGTTGGTTTTAACATAGTCTCACTATGAGGTCTTCACTGCCTGGAATTCACCATGCTGACTAGTTTAATCTGTTGGTTTGGAGATAATTGCCTTACTTTCTGATGGAAAACATGATATATTTTCCAAGGAAACCTTTTCAACATAATTTTTAATAGCTCCAATCAAAGGCATTTGTTAAAAATTGTTTTCTCTTGGGGCCAAAGTTACCCCACTGTTTCTCTCATCCAAGCTGCAACCAACTCCAGAGGCTTTGTTTGGGGGATTGATTATAATCACTGAATGATATTCTTCATCGTGAATGCAGACACAGACAGACAGGCATACACACAGACCCACAGACACACAGACATACCCACAGGCTTCTCTCTCTCTCTCTCTCTCTCTCTCTCTCCCCCACTCCTCTCTCTCTTCTCTCCCACCACCACACACACACACACACACACACAGACACACACACAGACTCACTCTCTCTTCCTCTCTCTTCTCCCCCCCCGCCTCTCTCTCTCTCTCTCTCTCTCACACACACACACAACACACACACACACACACACACACACACACAGAGACATACCCACAGGGACACTCAGACTCTCACACACTCACATTAAACTTTATGCCTTGAGCTGCTCAGGCTGGCATTGAGCCAACCTTTTTCTGTTTACAGGTATGAGAAAAATCTTGTGTTCGCCCAGCGCTGGGGAATTTGGAAAGGAATGGTGATGGGCTTCTTCACTGGGTACATGTGGTGTCTCATTTTCTTCTGTTATGCACTGGCCTTCTGGTATGGCTCCACACTTGTCCTGGATGAAGAAGAGTATACACCAGGGACACTGGTCCAGGTACTTTGTTCTTGTTTCCTATATATAATCTTTTTTGTTAGCTTGTCAGAAAAGTCATCATAGTAGCCCTGAGGATTAATCCCTTTAATGTCTTAGGCAAGAAAGCCTCAGTAGTTTGCTGAAGTCCATTTGTAGGGCCAACGATATTAGGACACTTAGGTGAAGAGAAGTTGAACCTTTGGGCTTTTAGCAATTTATTGATTTCCATTAACTAAAGATTTTACAGCTGTACAGTAATGATCCTTCAGCTGATCCCAAAAGAAATTATACCATGAAAATGGGAAGTCATTGACCCCTCAGCTAAAGATGAATAGGTCATAAAAGTGAAGTTAGTTTTAGTACAAGATATGTAACGACTTCAACCGAATAAGTGATACAGGCATATTTCACAATTCATTTGTGGGATGTTGACACCACAGACGTTATAGCTACTTTAATTTGCAGTGTTCTTTGAGCTATTCACTCCATAAGCATTTACCCGGCATTTGCTATGTGCCAGATCCTTCCAAAGCACAGTGGACAAAAAACACACACCAACCCACAACAACAACACTTTTTTTCATTTGCTGTGGTGCTGGAAATTGCTTCATAAAAGATTTTTAAATAAAATAAAATGTTACAGCTGAAGATTATTGATGGAACAGGCACTAGCTTTAACAATGAAAAGTACCAGGAGTTCATTACATGAAAGTTTATCATTCAAAAACCCATGTTTATTCCAAACACAGTTCTAGGGGAACCAGGAGAGCTTGTGCATTGTCGATAGGAATGATCAACTAATACATGTCATTCTGAGCAAGATAAGGAAGCAACAGGATGGTTTTACGTCATCTTTGTCTTTGATGGATGGACAGCTGGCATAGCTTTGAACTTCGTTTAAAAATACTAATGTGATAATGCATGTTCAGGTGTTATGTAGATTTTGAAAGATAGTATAGAGAGTGTCAATGGTATCATGACCTACCAATTGTTTCTGCAACTTAGATCTAATTTTGCACATTGGAAAAGTTAAAGTATTGTAGGTCTGAGATCTGTCTATGAAGTTCTTTCTCCTTATCAATGTAATTGCTTCTAAAAGCTTTAGACATTGTCGCTGGTGAGATAGCTCTTTTTGCTAAGCACAAAGACTTGAGTTCGAGTCTCAAGACTCAAAAAGAAGGAGGTAACTGATTCAGGCAGGTCTTCCTTTCACCTTAACCCCTGCATTTTGGCACACAAGCACCCCCCTAATAAAGCACCCCCTAATAAATAAACAAAAAATGTAATGAAAATAATTGAAAAGCTGTATGCATTTACCCATCAAAGGTGTCAGTGGTTGAAGTTAGCTTTGGCTGTTCATTTTGTAGAAATGCTTTCACTGAGCAAAATTGTTGTTCTATTCTGTGCCTGTGAGAAGAAAGAGAGATTAATAAATAAAAGTTCAGGGGAGAAATGAATTGGTAAATTGAAAGTTAGATGATACATAATTCCAATAGAAAGCTCGGAGTAAAAGTCCCTGTGTGTCATAGCTTCAGTTGTTAACTTTATGTACCTAGAAAAGGATCCTCAACTGAGAAATTACCTTCATCAGATTGGCCTGCGGGCATGTGTAGGGCATGGTTTTGATCCATGGTTTTAATTGCTGATTGACATCAGAAGGCACAGCCCACTGTGAGTGGTGCCATCCCTAGACAAATGGTCCTGGGCTGTAGAAGAAAGCAAGCTAAGTAAGTCTAGAGAACAAGCCAATGGAAAACAAATGGTTCCTCTGTGGTCTCTGCTTCAGTTCTTTAGGTTCTTGTCTCAGCTTCCCTCAATAATAGACTGTGACTTATAAGCTGAGTAAACTCTTTCCTTTTCAGATTGTTTTTGGTCATGGTGTTTGTCACAACAACAAGAAATCAAACTAGAACACTTTAGTAACTGTCTTAGTTACTTTTCTATTGCCATGAAGTGGCAGCATGACTATGGCAACTTATAGAAGACAGTTTATTGGAGGATTTCAGTTTCAGAGACTGAGTCCATGACTGTCATGGTGGGGAGCATGACAGAAGGCAGGCACTAGAGCAGTAGCTTAAAAATTACAACTTGTTTTTCAAGCATGAAGGAGAGAGAACGGGGAGGGAATTAACTGGGAAATGGCATGGGCTTTTGAAACCTCAAGGCCCACTCCCAGGGACACACCTCTTCCAACAAGACCACACATCCTAATCCTTTCTAAACAGTTCCACCTACTGTTGGAAGCATTCAAACATATGAGCCTATTAGGCTTATTCTCATTCAAAAACCATAGCAACTAGATTCCAGTTTTATGGTTCCCGTTTTTTAAGTTTCCTAGGATTCAACCATGAGACCATCTATCATGTATGTTTAGCCTGCCACCCACATGTTATAAGTAGCCAAAGAAAGCTATGAAAATGGGCCAACAAAATTTCTAAATTTATTTAAAATATTGAGATTTTGAGGAGGCACTTCTTTGTTTTGTAACTTGATTGTATGGACTTTGAAGTTGACAACATTGTTTGAACATTCCTGCTAGATCTTCCTTGAGGAGTTTGTCATTTTATGGTTTTTAAAGTACTTACCATGTGTAGACATAGCATACTGTGTGTCTCTAATGTTTTAATCATCAATTATAATCCTCTTATTCTCAACTTCTTGCTATAACGTGCTGCTTACACTTTCCTGGTTTAATGTTGCTTCTTTGTTTCTTTGTTAAGACTCTCTTAAATGATAATCTCTCTCTCTCTCTCCTCTCTCTCTCTCTCTCTCTCTCTCTCTCTCTCTCATGTGTGTGTGTGTGTGTGTGTTGTGCGCGCGCGTGCGTGTGCACGTGTTCTTGGTTATATTTCTACACAGCAATTATGAAAGCTCAGTACTCTTGAGTTTCTTGAGTTGAGTTCAATGTTTTAAGCCACTAATCTAATTAACAATCAAATTAATCTAGCACATATTGTGGTGCACAAAATTATTATAACTGCTTTGGGTGTAAATGAGAAGCAGCTCACATAGTTTACTGTAATTGTGTACAGATAAAAACTTGCTTTCTGGTCTATTAGGGGAAGACGAAGAGAAATTGAATGAAATCTTGGGTTTTTATTTACATTTCAGGTTTCAGTAATAAAGAATAATGGCAGTAATAGAAAACATTCCCTGGGTACATATAAGGCATCAGGCACTGAGCAAGGTGTTTAATGTAATTACCATAAATTATATGCATTACTTAATTCTGTGATTGGTGCCATGATTCTACTACCACAAAAATGAAAGGCAGCCATGAGGTTAATTAATATGTGCTAGGAGGTATCAAGTATGACTTGAGCTCAGGTCTCAGTGACTTAGGACTGTCCCATTAGTGGGCTTTCCTGCTCCAGATATGTGGTAAGAGATACAGATCAGAAGGGTGCCCCATGCATTAGATTCTTCTTACTTTCTTGTGCACAAGGATAAGCTATGGTATTTCTGGTGAGACCGTCTTGCCTGGGATGTGTGCCATCTACTGCAATCATATTGGACATGAGTCTGTCTTCTCTCAACTTCTGGCTTCTCTAAGAACCTTCATAGAGAAAATTGCTTGACGCAATAGCTTTTATATAAAGCCAGGCTAAGCCTAGGTTTGACCCCTGGTCTTCAGTTGAAGACTCCAATGACTCAGTAAAAGAGTCACTGGTGCAAATATCTTCCTTATCCATTTTTTTTCATAAATACACTTTTATTGGGACATAGCCATAGTCATTCATTTATTTACACATTGCTACACTTACTTGTGTACCATGTGGTCTGTGTACACATGGATTCAGAACCCATATGGCCTTAACTATTTACTAGTGGGCTTTTATAGCATGTTTTGCTGGACTCAGATCTAGGGCATAGGGAGACTTGCTTTGCTGAGGTGGGAGGTCGCTGGAGAGGGTGGTCTTAAAAAGCTTAGCCAAGAAGTGCTGTTATCTGCCTGTTTGCATTGCTCACTCAGTTCTTCCACTCTGTAGAAGGGGGAAAATGGTATTTTAAAGTATAACTATGGAGAAATGCTTTACAAAGCAAAAAAATTCTATATACTTCCAAAAAGCCCTTAAACTACCTAACTTTAAAAATATTTCTGAGAAATCTTAAGAATTCGTAAGGATATTCCAATGATAAATGTCATTATCTACAAACTGGCAAAAACGTATGCAAATTATGGGTTGTTTTTTGTTTTTGTTTTCAGATATTCCTCTGTGTCATAGTAGCAGCTATGAATATTGGCCACGCATCTTCTTGCTTGGAAACTTTCTCTACTGGGTGTTCAGCAGCTACCAGTATTTTTCAAACAATAGACAGGGTACGTAAAAAGTCAAAAGAAGTAGTTAATGGGGTATGTACTTGGATGGGTCCCAATAGCTGGGGCACTTCATGTCCCTGCTGTTATATTTATACTGGAAGATGCCCATAAAAAAAAGAAAGAAAGAAACAATTTCTTTGAGACAGGGTCTCACCATGTTGTCCTGGCTAGTCTGATACTCACTACATAGACCTGGCCCTGAGATCCACCTGCCTCTGGCTTGTGTGTGGTGTGTGTGTGTGTGTGGTGTGTGTGTGTGTGTGTGGTATTAAAGGCATGCACTACCACACACAGCAAGAAATAAACATTTAAAGATAACATCAGACAGTACTAAATCCAATAAAAGAGATAAAATAGGTGTGACAATGTGTTATGACTGGCTAGTGGGAGGAGTCTTTAATGGGGGACATGGGAAGTAAGAACAAAAAAAGGAATTCCTGGTTGAGAAACATCTAGGTTGGGAAAGAGCTCAGTGGACTCAAGAAGTTAAGAAAGTCCAATGGGAATGAACAAAGGCTGAGGGAATGGGAAAAGCCTTACGATCGTGCCTGTGAGCCTGAATGTTCTTTTTTTTTTTGGTTTTTCGAGACAGGGTTTCTCTGTGTAGCCCTGGCTGTCCTGGAACTCACTCTGTAGACCAGGCTGGCCTCGAACTCAGAAATCCACCTGCCTCTGCCTCCCAAGTGCTGGGATTAAAGGCGTGCGCCACCACCGCCCGGCGAGCCTGAATGTTCTTCTGGCAGGAAGTCTCTTTAAATTTATGAAGGACCTTGGTATCCCTCGGTGGGTTTTATTGGTTAATTTATAGACATACATTGAAAATCCTGTCAGGTAACCACAGACCAAGAACAGACGGGAGAAGATAGGACTCTGCTCTTTTTTCTCTTTGAGAAAATGCCATGGACCAAGAGCCATGGGTCACCTGAACTATGAGTGGGCTTTTTGTTGTTGTTTTTGTTTTTGGCTACAATGAGATTGTTATCTACCCGAGGAAACTGTTTTGTGTTCTGAGTTCCATGACCTAGAATATGTTGAGAATTTCCCTTTGAAAAAGATTTGTTTTATTTTTGTTTTTTCTATTGTTTGTATATGTGTCTGTCTGTCTGTCTGTGCATGTGAGTGCAGGTCAGAAATGTTAAAGACTCCGTGAGTCTCCCATTGTGGGAGCTGGGGTCTGAATTTGGGTCCTCTGAAGAGCAAGTAATGACTGAGCCATCTCTCCAGCCTTTTGATCTTTTCTTTTAAACAATTATTTATTTATTTTATGTGTATGAGTACACTGTAGTTGTCTTCAGACACACCAAAAGAGGGCATCAGATCCCATCGCAGATGGTTGTGAGCCACCATGTGGTTGCTGGAAATTGAACTTGGGACCTCTGGAAGAACAGTCAGTGCTCTTAACCACTGAGTCATCTCTTTGAACCCCTATGATCTTTTCTAATGTTACCTTCTCCTTAGGACTGTCACAGTCTCAAATCAAGTGATGCCTGCAAAGCTTCTGTGACATCAACCGAGAATCAAGACATTTACATTTTATTTTATTATCCTTATTAAACATTTGAGAAAAAGGAAATAGACTCCAGTATATCCTCTGAGGGGCCTATGGTCATGAATTCCTATTACTACTGTGGACGATGGACAAAGTTGAACCTGGAGTGTCCTAAGAGGAACAAGTGTCCTCTTCCTTATCTGGTTAGCCAGAATGGTTGTTTTAGATCAGTCTTATTAGTAACAGCAGAGTGAGGTCAGGTACACAGCTGGAAGTTGGTGATATGGGACATTTTACGGACACTTAATTTTGCTCATCATCTGCATTGCCTGCCAAATGTGTTACTAGCCCCAGCCTAGCTGGCCAGCTATATTACCCTGGGCAGGAAACACTCTCAGAGGCTTCTCCCTGTCTAACTAGAATATAGTAATAATGTAAATGTGAAGAGTACATTAAAACACTTTGTACTTTGCCTCCCATCATCTCAGTAATGTAATACATTACAATGAATACTAACCATATTAATATTGTTTATTATGTGTCAATAAACAATGGTTTATAACATTATATAATATCACCACTATAGACTTATGGTAATAATGTAACAAATAATATCAATTAAATAAATAAAACTTTATGCTATTGTATAAAAGTCACATTCAATAATAATATATTGTAATATAATAGTATAATAATAACTCAGCAACCTCAACAGTAAGTAGTAACTGGTATCACTCTTGTAAATATGGAATATTGAAGTGATTTATCTTTACAATCTCTGCAATATTTTACCCAGGAAGGTTATGCTTTAAAATTTTTTATTAGATTCATTCATTTTTACTTTTGGTTATTTTGCCTGCATGTATGTATGTGCACTACATGTATCCTTGGTGCCTGTGGAAGTCAAAAGAGAAACAGAACTATCAGAAGCCTTAGCAACAAAGGATGATTGTGAACTACTATGGGGGTGCTGAGAATTGAACCGGGGTCCTTTGCAGGAGCAGTGAGTGCTTTTAACTACTGAGATATCTCTCCAGCCCCAGTTTTACTTTGTGCGTTAACTAATATCAAGATGGATACAACATGCACGTGGCATGCATTGTCACAGTACAATATCTTTGCATTGTACTCTAGCAACCTGTCATTGACTGCATGTCAGGAGATGGCTACAAGCTAGACCGAGTCAAGGGTGAAATCGAGTTCCACAATGTGACCTTCCACTATCCTTCTCGACCAGATGTGACGGTGAGTGTCTACCTTTGGCCTGATGTTTTTGCTCTTGAGTAATTCATTTCCAGATCCACACCATTTTCTAAGTGCTGATTCAGTTTTCTGGAACAGAGGACAGGAATGTGTTTCTCTGGAAGTGTCCTTTGGTATTGTGCCAACTTAGGGACACGGTGCATGTCTTAGTGATGATTATAATGTGCAAATCTCTCTGGGTGGAACACCGTCTGGCACGAGGCTCAGGCTGAGTCATGTGATCCTCTGTTGAAATGAGTGGCAGGTCCTGCCATTCTAGTGTGTGAAGGCAATCAAAACAATCAAGTAGCACAGCTTTCAATCACCACCTCCTTGGAAACCACAGAAGGTGGTGCGGAGTGGGGGAAGGCAGTGTGACCGGCAGAGCTAGCAGCTGTGAGCAGCTTTGCTTTAGTCCTTGTAGAAAGGCCACATGGTGCTGTTGCTTCTCTTGCATCTTGGGCTCAGTGATTGTCCAGGGCACACAGTAAGGGAGATATACTGTTTTCTAGCACCTATGAGGCAATATCATTAGAGGTAATCTCCACTCTATAGGAAACTCCAATCAGCTTGTATTCATCCAGAACTTAGCATCTCTGTTTTCCTTTTATTAATATTTCCATTATACTCACAAAACTAAATCCTGTTTCACCTGCTAACATTTAGTCCATGCCCTTCACAGAGTTTTAGACCTAGAAACACAGCACACACATTTACTAGGAAAACTTATTCAAATAATATACTCACCTACTATTCAAACATCATCTTCAAATTGGTTTATTTTGACCCTTAGTCCATGAATTATCATTACACTTGTGACTTACAGAAGCTTCTTATGTAACTAATTGAGATTTACTCCTTGGGGTATCCAGTATGTCAGATATATTTTAAATTAGATTTTGAGGCATAAATTTAAAGGTGACCCTTGATCATTTACCAGTGTTAGTACATTATCATTTTTATTGTTGGGCACAGCTATTAAGCAACATGCTAATGGCAAAGCCTCTTTCCAGACAGTCTTCTTTTGTTGTTGATGGATAGATACATGTGGACAGTGCTGAGGGGCATAAGTAAACATGCATACACATTCACACTTATGCAGGAGGCATGGATACAGGACACAAATCCTCAAGAGCATCCTATGTATTGTCTCATTGCCTGGTTAAGTGCACAGTGGCATTATAAACTTTTTAAAAATGTTCTTTCCTCCACAGATTTTAAATAACCTCAGCATGGTCATTAAGTCAGGGAACTACAGCTCTGGTGGGATCCAGTGGGGCTGGAAAGAGTACCGCACTACAGCTCATTCAGAGATTCTATGACCCCTGTGAAGGCATGGTGTGTACTTCCAGAAACTTCTCAACATGGAGGGGCAAGGGAATACAAGTGGTGGTGTTGTCAAATTGATTTTTTTTGAACTAATGGCATTTAACATTTTCCTATAATGCTTCTTCCTTCCTTCCTTCCTTCCTTCCTTCCTTCCTTCCTTCTCCTTCCTTCCTTCCTTCTGTCCTTCCTCCCTCCCTCCTTTCTTCTCTCTCTCTCTCTCTTCTTTCTTTGTTCACATTTATAGTTTCAACTGCTTTGAGCAGCAAAGTGTTATTTGATGAACCAGATTTAAAAGCAAGATTTACTATAAAGCACACATACAAGATGGAGGCTACTGTTTACTTTTATTGTATCTTTTAAAGCCCCATTTTTTTTTTTTTTTTGGACACAAGCCAAAAGTCAACAAACATATTCAGAGTCTAGTGAACAACTGGTTACTCTCCTGAGAAATTAAAAATGTGCCCATTCTGAGGCTAGCAGTGAGAAATTTAAGTGACTTTTACACTACCTGTGTTTCTACAGTGAATTTCTACACAGCTAAACTCAGTTCAATTGCACACTGACATCCTTGTACAACAGGCCCACTTCCATGGAAATCGTTTCTATTAGGTCTTCTTAGACTCTGGTTATTCTCCCAGTGGCCAAGCATCACCTAACTTTATGATTCCAAAGCTTGTAGGACAACAAGCTGTGTGATGTTCTTCTGCTCTCTAGGTGACTCTGGATGGTCATGACATTCGCTCTCTTAACATCCGGTGGCTGAGAGATCAAATTGGGGTCGTGGAACAGGAGCCGGTTCTGTTCTCCACCACTATGCAGAAAACATTCGTTTTGGCAGAGAAGATGCAACAATGGAAGACATAGTCCAAGCTGCCAAGGATGCTAATGCATACAACTTCATTATGGCCCTGCCACAGGTACCCTGCCTACAGTCCATAGGAGTGCAGAAGTCATCAAAGAAGAATTAGTTCTTTTCATTTAAATCCTCAGTCCTTAAATTCTTAATGACACACTCTAGATTTATGCCTAGAAATGTCCTATACTTTTCTTTCCCATAAAAATACATTGTCTTATGGTTGGCATCTGTGAAAGTGGAGCTCTATCTTTTAAAAATGTTCCTGTGGTATAGATATAATTTCTTGGTCTACCTATTAAGCACATATTGAAAATTTTGCAATATTTGTCATGAAGCAATGCTTGAGAAATATTTGTTTTTGCTCGTTAATCGCTTTTCAGTTACTATGACAAAATATCCAAGAATAACAAGGAGGAAAATGTATCCAGGCATGCGGTTTCAGAGGCTCTAGTTAAAGGTCAGCTGTTTCCCTTGCTCGTGGCAAGATAGAACATCATAGTGGGGGAGTGTGAAGTAGAGCATAACAACTCACCTTTCAGAAGCCAGGAAGCAGAGAGAAAGGAATGGCTAGAGTCCTATGTCTGTTTCAAGGATATATCCCCCATCCCTCAGCCCCCACCCCCACTCAGTGGACCAACTTCCTCCCACAAAGTTACTTTTAAAGGTTCTATTGGCTCTCAATAATGCCACAAGGTGGTAAAATATATATATAAAACTTGATAAGAGGCAACTTCAGAGAGGAAGAATTTATTCTAACAGTTTGAGGATATGGTCCAACATGGCAGGGTTAGCATGGTGGTAGTGAACATGACATGGCTGATCACACTTATGTGTGGATAGGAAATAGAGAGAGATGAATGCTTGTGCTGAGCTGGCTATTTATTTATTTATTTATTTATTTATTTATCATCCCAGCTCAGGAGAGAGTGGTCATCCACACGGGTGGCTCTCCTCTTCACAGATTACCATTTCTGGAGGTGCCCTCAAAAGTGCCCAAAGGTGTGTCTCCTAGGTGGTTTCAAATCCATCAAGTTGGCAACATTAGCCACTGCAGAGGACATTTAAGATCTAGACCATAACTACCACTGCCCACATGCTTCGGTTTTCTTATGCTTGCTTACACAGCTTAACTACTGTTGCTCTTAGACCTGAATCTCGCAAATTCAAGAGTTCTTCATCATGTCTCCATTCTTATATGATCACCATGTCTATGTTTGACATTGTGATCTTTAAGTCACAGGATCCATTACTAATGATATAAGCATGGCTTTTAATACATGGGGGTTTGTTCTAGTACTTCCCATGTATTAGCTCATTTAATCCTTACAACCAACTTTGTCATTATTGTGCATCTGCAGATGAAGAATGGTGTTCTGTGAGGTCAAATTCTACAATATATAAATACAAAATGTGTGTGTGTGTATGTGTGTGTGTGTGTGTATTACAATATATACAATATATAAAAAGGAAAATCGGAAAGTCACAGCAGGTCAGTTCCAGAGACACTGACCTTGAAAATATCTCATGCCCCCTTTGTCTTAAGGTTTTATTGCTGTGAAGAGACACTATGACCACAGCAACCCTTATAAAGGACAACATTCAACTGGGGCTAGCTTACAGTTCAAAGGTTACAGTCCATTATGCTCATGACTTGAAGCATGGTGACACACAGAGAGATGTGCTGCTGGTGAGTTAGCTGAGAGTTCTATATATGATCCACAGGTAGTAGGAAGATAGAGAGCCACTGGGTCTGACTTGAGTTTCTGAAACCTCAAAGCGCCCCCCCAACCCCCAGTGACACACTTCTTCGAATAAGGCCACACCTACTCCAACAAGGACACACATCCTAATCCTTTTAAATAATGCCACTCCCTGAATTTATGGAGGCAATTTTCATCCAAACACCACACCTTCTAAATCACTGTTTTGGTAGCATTGTCATTATGAGGATGCTATAGCCTAGTGCTAATGAGAATAATGCTTTAGAATGACCCTGTCTCAATATCAAACCAGCTTCTCCATTTCTAGCTTTATGAGCTTCAGGCAGGCTAGTTTAAACCCTTTGTGTTCAGAATTTCCTTGTTCAACCATTACGACAAATAATAGTACTTGCCTCCTGGGGTTCTATGAGGACGACGTGAGATGATATATGTAGAATTTCAACATCATGGTTTTTTATCTGTGGTAAAGAGCTTAACCCTTATTAGCTGATACTCTGAAAGTCAAGAATCTGACTTCTAATACTGCATTCTTAAATTTCGATGTGGACTTAGTCCTGTGAGATACTAGGTCAGGACTAGCTGTGACAGCAGGAATATAAAATCAGCTTTATCTTTTGTTCACAATATAAAGACAACTTTAGTATTGTGTTTTGCTTTGTGTTCAGTAGGAGAAAGAGAAAAGACTAGAATGTACATTAGTCCCTTAGGATGGAGTTTCAAGATTGATCAATTTTCATTTTGGCTGACAATTTTTATTTGAGCATGAATTAAAAAGAGACATTCACACAGTTCAATGTATTCATTATCTCACTTACAAATATTAATTGGTTAGTTCTTTCGGAAAAGGTATTTCTTTCAGTAAAAGTTGGACCTGTAAAAATTACACTGGAGAAAAAAGTTAGAAGGGATACTGGATGCTGTCTGAAGCCATCAAATTCATCTTCCTCATGATTCCTAGAAATTTGACACCCTTGTTGGAGAAGGAGGAGGCCAGATGAGTGGTGGACAGAAGCAAAGGATAGCCATCGCCCGAAGCCCTTATACGGAATCCCAAGATCCTGCTTCTGGACATGGCTACTTCGGCACTAGACAATGAGAGTGAAGCCAGAGTACAGACAGCATTGAATAAGGTTTGTGGAAAGTCAATTCATTTTTACAGGTCCTTCAAGAAGGGAGTTGTTGTGGATAGCCCCAGCCTTGTATTTTGATCCTAGTTCTACTTTCCTGGGAGGGGCTGCAGAGGAGGATGAATCTGTACACAGATGACTCTTGTGAACCTTCTGTCCAATTAAATTTGTAAAATAAAGGCTAAGAGCCAGTGATTGGGCAGTAGAAGGGAGGCGGAGAAAAAGGCTTGAGGGAGGAGAGGATTTAAGAGGAATACGAAAATAAGAGGCAGTCGACGGAGGAAGGTGAGGGAGGTGAAGGAGTAGGAAGTTGACAATGGAGGAGCTGGAGGTGGAAGGACAAGCACACAGCTTGGATAAACTGCAAGTTATAAGGGATCTCATAGCTGGGGAATAGAGTAGTGTAATGGCAAATCTGCCCAATCTAGGCGTGCAATTTATACCATAATTATTGAGTTGTGTTTTCCTTAACTGGTCTTATTTGGGCCGGAATTTACAGCAATAGGGAGTAAAACTAACAGGTCAATATATTCAGTCTGAAGAATTTATAAATTATTGGTCGATTACCATCTATTCAGTGATGAATAGAACACGGTTATGATTCACTCACCAAAGATGCAACATAAAATTACTCATATGAAGTGCAACATGATGTATCCCCATTTTATTAAACTATTGATTAATTACCACAATAAGGTCAACTGTGATATGAATTATGGCTACAAGAAACTGATGACTATTTCTGATATATGCACAGCCTGTGTAAGGATATTCCTAGGGTCCAAAGCAGACTTCCTTGTAGACTCAGGGATAGTATGAAGTTTGGCATTGGTGCTGACCTATAGTCTTGTTTAAGAGTACATCTTGTCTTCTTACAGATCCAACATGGGCACACAATCATCTCAGTTGCCCATCGTCTATCAACAGTCAGAGTTGCAGATGTGATCATTGGTTTTGAGCATGGAGCAGCTGTGGAAAGAGGCACCCATGAAGAGCTGTTAGAAAGAAAAGGTGTCTACTTCATGCTTGTGACCCTGCAAAGCCAAGGAGATAATGCTCACAAAGAAACAGGCAAAAAGGGCAAGTACTTCTTTCTCTTGGCCTGTATATTATAATAAATAATTAACATTTATGGTGATGGATGAATTTATATGCTTGAGAATATGCATTGATTATTAATGCAAAGCCCAGCAAACATTATGCAGTTGATAAGGGGAAAAAAATAAAACAAAGAAGGATAAGTTATCTGATCAAGTCACAGAGTTAACTAAACTCAAGGTTTTTTGCTTTCAATTCTACCATTTTTCAAGTAGGACAGGCTACCTAGATGTGTCAGGCATATGAAGGATTCTCATTATTACTGCAAGAATTAAACAATGACTAAATGTTTAGCACTTATTTTCAAATGGAGATAGACACTCCAGACCTTACTATGCCTTCTTTTTCTCCATCTGAACTTTCAGATTTAGTTATACAGAGCTAATTAATCACCCACTTTTGACTTTCTCCACCATCTCCCATGGACTCATGTACAGAATTAGGCATAACTATTGCATGTTTAACACATGAAATCTAAGAAAGTTTTGAAAGTTTGCTGGTTTTTCCATTAGTTAATTTATTTATTTTATTTATTTATATTCCAACTGTTGCCTCCCTTTCCAGTCCCCCCTCCCACAGTTCCTCATCCCCATTCATCCTCCTCCTTGCCTCTGAGAGGGTGCTCCCCTCTACCAGGCCTCCCCTTCCCTGGGGCCTCAATTCTCTTAGGATTAAGTGCATCTTTTACCACTGAGGCCAGACCAGGCAGTCCTCTGCTATATATGTGTCAAGGGCCTCAGATTAGCCAGTGTATGCTCCTGGTTGGTGGCTCAGGCTCTGGGATCTCCCTGGGGTCTGGGTTATTGAGACTGCTGGTCTTTCTATGGGATCCCCTTCCCTTCAGCTTCTTCAATCCTTTCCCTAAGTCAACCATAGGGGTCCCCAACTTCAGTCTAATGGTTGGTGAAGTATCTTCTTCTGTCTCAGTGAGCTGTTGGTAGGGCCTCTCAGAGGACAGCCATGCCAGGCTCCCGTCTGTAAGCATATCATAGGATCAGTAATAGTGTCAGGTCTTGGTGCCCTGCCATGAGATGGATCCAAGTTGGGCTGGTCATTGGACTACCTTTCCTTCAGTCTCTCCTCCATTTTTGTCCTGGTAGTTGTTTTAGACAGGAACAATTCTGGGTCAGAAATTTTGACTGTGGGTTAATAAACTGGTCCCTTCATTGAGGCCCTGTCTATCTACTGGAGGTGGACTCTCTGAGTCCCCTCTCCCCATTGTTGGGCATTTTAGCGAAGGTCACCCAACTCCCAGGTCTCTGGTACTTTCTAGAGGGTCCCCACTCCTCCATCTTCTCAAGGCTGAATATTTCCATTCATTCTCTGGCCCTCTGGCTTCTCTCCTAACCCAGATCCAAAAGGACATGCATGGTATGTACTCACTGATAAATGGATATTAGCCAAAAAGTACAGAAATCCTAGGTACAACCCACAGACCATAAGAAGTGTAACAAACAGAAAGGCCCAAGTGAGGAGGCTTCAATTGTATTTGGGGGTAGGGGGGAGAAAATAGTCATGAGAGGCAGTGGGAGGGAGGGACCTGGGTGGGAGAGGGGATGGGGAAGGGAAAAGGTGAACAGGATCAGGTGTGGGGGTGGGTAGAGGAGAAGCCCAGAGGGCCAGGAGAATGAATGGAAATCATTATTTTTTTAAAAATTCATACTAAAAGAGTCTTATGTCTACAGAAAAAAACAGCCAGCAGCCATTTCACACAAGTCAATCTTATGAGTATTTTGATTTATTTTAATGTGTTGGACAAATTTCAAGTTTTTATTATTTTATTTTATTGCAGTAAGTTAACAAGATGTCTGGGTATTCAATGCCCAGACCTTCTAGGCAACCAGAAATTTCTATGTAAATAAGGCCATGCTTATTGTGTGTTCTAAGAAATGGCTCATGTGTTAAATAGGAAAAGATGCACTGAAGGTGGTACACTTGAGAGGACCTTTTCCAGAGGCAGCTATCGGATAGTTTAAGGTAAGCACAAGCCCTCTTCAAAGTTTGCTTTGATATTTTTAGGAGCCTTCTACACGTGTGGTGCTTTGGCAATATCTCAGGTCCAAGAAGGAAACCCTATGGCAGACTCCAGGTCCTGTAATATAAGAGTATGTCAATGGGTTTAACTTGGTCTTTTCAATCTGTTAAGAGAGGGTCCAGCTGGAGGGCTCTCTTATTATTGAGCTCAGAATAGAGATTTTATTTTATTTGTTTAATTTTAATGGTATACGCATGGGTGTTTTGCCTGTATGTATTTTGTGTGTGCCTGGTGACTACGAGGCCAGAAAAGGGAATTGGATTCTCTGAGTCTAGAGTTACAGATGGTTGTGACCACCATGTGGGTGCTGGGAATTGATACCTGGAGAGCAGCAAAAGGCTCTTACCCACTGAGCCATCTCTCCACTCCCTAGAATCTGGAATTAAAAACTACTATGTTAACTTGGTACTGTGGTGTATATCCATATCTTCTTTGGAAGGCTGAGGTAGCAAGATTGCACAAAGCTAGCTTAGACTACAATGTGAGACTGTATCTTAGGAGAAAACATATAAACAATTATGAACAAACAAACAAACTGCCAGGTACCTACTTTTTCCCCACCAAACTTAACCAGTTTGAAACACTCCTATATGAAGCCATCTTCATCCATTTAGCTCTGTTCTTTATCCTTACTGAGAGGCAATTAAACGACTAACATTTCTGTTCCCAGAGTGATGCGTTTAGACTCAAATCATTTCTTAACTGGATGGAATAAATGGATGTTTAAGCTTTTAAAGAGAATATCCTCTAATGAGATATTTATTTTCCTGGACTTACATCTATAAATATTCACTTTCAAAACATATTTTGAGTGTGCTGTTAATGAGACTGTAAAAATCATCATTTACTGTTGTTTAAGAATTTTACTAAAAAATTTTCTGGTGTTAAAAGTTATATATTAAAAAATCTGTCCAGAAATATTTGTCTGTTTTCATAAAAATATTTTTAAGACTTTTTTTTGCTTCAGTCAGAAAACTAGTAATAAGTTACAGTTGATGCATCTCTTTGCTATTGGCCTTACCATTTCTAAGACATTAAATACAAGACTGTGCTCAAAGCAAAGACTTAGTAGTATAGGACTAGCTCATTCAAGATGGCTATTCATTTCCTGAAGGAAGTTAATTAAGGTTGCTTAAAATAGAATATTCTGATAATAACTTCATGTAGTCAAAGTGAGTTTATTTATTATTGATTTTCAAAGAATGAGTTACTAAAAAGTATTTTCATGTATTTCAAACAGATTGTTTTTTTACACTAATGTATTTTATCTTTATAGGTCTAGATTCTTAGACTTGGTTATTTTGTTTTTTTTTTCAGAAAAAAAATCTACTGCAGAAAAAGAAAAAAATTTAAGAAGTGTTAGTTTTATTGAGCTGGAAAACAAAGCAATGGCTTTGAATTACTTTATGTAATATATAGAATAATTAGTAAGCATATAGAGTAATTATTCTATATAGTATAAGATATAAAAATTATTAGAATTATTAGGCAGATTTTATAGACATGTGGGACTATGTTTGATCCTGGCAGCATGTTTAATCATGAGTAAAATACATGAACCACAACTTGAAGATGACTACTTCTCTTAACACAAAAATGACTGGGTACCTCTTTCTGTTCTTGAGTTAGAATAACATGTATCTTGTGGTCATGTCAGCAAACAAATTATTTATTTATTTATTTATTTATTTATTAAATTCTTTCTTTTTTGTTTTTTGTTTTTTAATGAATTAATTTATTTAATGCATATGAGCACACTGTCCTTGACACGCCAGAAGAAGGCATCAGATCCCATTACAGATGGTATGAGCACCATGTGGTTGCTGGGAATTGAACTCAGGACCTTTGGAAGAGCAGCCAGTGCTCTTAACTGCTGAGCCATCTCTCCAGCCCATTTTATTTATTTTTAAGAACAAAATTCTCGACTGTTCAAAGTAGTTTATAATGAGAAACAAATAACCATTTTCACACAAGTGTCTCTTATTTGGCTACACTTCCCACAAGTTCTACATTTTAATAACTAGGACTAAAAAAAAAAAACCCAGAAAGACAATCTGCACTCAAAAAGTAGCTGTTAACCTCTTGCAGAGAAGATTTATAACTTTGAATAAGGAGTTCTATTAAAAATATCTCATTGTATGCCTGACAGGATTTTCTCCTAGATGATGACTAAATGAAATGTTAATTTGTATCTTGCTTCTTGGGCTGTAGTCTTCTAATAGCTGAGCCTTTCTTCAGCAATATATTTTACACTCAAAAACAAGTTAGTTGGCAACAGAAAATAATTTTCTAAATAATAGCGTTGAAAAAAGAAAGCAAGAACATTTATTTCACCAAATTAGGTGTTTTTCTTTGCAATAAGAACTGGTACACAATTTTTGACTAAGTGAGGATTTCTTAAAGAGAGTGTTGTATAAATTCTGATCAGAAGTGTAATGGAATCTTACCATAGTGTTTCTGATAAACCAGATTGAAGACCAGCTGGGAGGCAGAGCTCTTGCCTAGCCCACTTACTGTTCATAGTCTCATAACAGTCTTTCTAGAGAGGTGGAGGAATTTGAGGAAAAGAAGAGAGGGAGATTTAAGTAGAAATCTGAAGGAACTCATAGACAAGTCTTCCTATGTATAGAACTAGAAGTTGAGTACTCAATTGAATACTGACATTCTACCTTTCTTATATATTCCTACCTTGGTGTCAATTGCTGTGAATTTGATTAGACCTATGATTTCGAGTCTCACTCTATGGCACTCCATAATCATTCAGGTGATACAGCCTATTCTTCATAGTCTGGAGATGTCCTAGCATTCATTACCTAACCCAAAGAAATAACTCCATATGCATCCTCTACATATCAGAGTGAGTGAGAATGAATTCAATATCTCAGGTTAGGTTGGGGACAGGGAATCAGGTTTCAAGAGTGGTTTTGTCCTTGATCATAATGAGATGTGGCAAGAGTTTGAATGTGAAAGATTAAAGAAGACATGTGACTTCTGCAAATGCATAGTGTTGAACATAGGTTGACTAAGAGGGTGGTCATTCATACAGTACGGGACGAGATTAGCATAATGAAGTTTACATGTTACTGACTTCTTGGAAAGTCTGGATGGTGACAAACACTATATTGGCATTTGTTTTAGTCTAATTTCCCCTGCATACAAATAATAGGGGGCATGAAATCATTCTGTCTAGAGTTGGAACAAATGACACGCTCCCTCACCTCCACCATCTCTCTCCTTACCTTGTACTATGTCAAACTAAGTCCTCCAAACTCAGCTTTACCTATTCAAAACTTCCACACAGCACCCACTAGACTTTTCTTCACACTAGCTTTGATTATATGCATTTTTCTCCTGTAGAATTTAAACTACTTGAGAAAGATGGCTAGTCTTTGTGTTTCTGATAGCACCTAACATTGGATTTTTACATGAGGTAGGAACATAATAAACTGAAGCTGAATGAACAAACAAATTAAACTAAAGTATGTCTCAATAAGATGATTATTGATTCATTTCTGAGAGCAGTACATTACCTGGAGATAAGATTCATCCAACCTAACTTGGAAGCTCCTTAGCCTGGTTGTCATGTGATCTACAAAACCTGGAAATTGTCTCACAAGGGACCCTATTTTTCTTTCTGTTATTTAACTTGTATCCAGATGACATCACCCTAAAGGGCAGGATAGAAGAGGGAGAAAGAGAGAGAAAGGGAGAGAGACATAGAGAACACAGAGAGCCTAGAAACTATACCCTAATCCAGAAGGAAATACAAGTGCCCAACCATTGCCTTTGCCATGGTAGGAGCTGGCAGAACCATGTGGGCTCTGAAGACATTTGAGTCCTGAGCTGGTTTTAGTAGGTAAATGGGAAACATTGGTCATTCCATCCTCTCTTTCCCTGGTTACACACTGAATCTGGATCCACTAGTGACAGAGCTTGGGGTCAAGAGAAATCTACCCAACTTATTCTGACACAAGATAAACTTCATCAAACTCAAGTTGGAAGCTCCCTTACCCTGGTTGTCACTTGACCCACCAAACATTTCTGTTGATTTGATGTGTGATGTAAACTGGGATACAGTTGGGTCCCTTTGCAACCTGCTTGTCATCTACAAGCCTGTCCTGTCTTGATGCGTTTTCCAGAGCTTCCATCCGGCAACGCTCCAAGTCTCAGCTATCTCTTCTGGCACGTGAACCTCCACTGGCTATAGCTGATCACAAATCCTCCTACGAAGACAGCAAGGTCAGACACCCCTTGTTCTGGGGTGGGGTTGGGGCACGGGAGAAATCTTTCCCAGGGGTTTCATTTATCTTTAGGCATACATGCTTCCTAGATGTATAGTAATGGCTTACTAAGTCAAACCAAATAGGAGAACACTAGGACCTGTTGAAAACTCTATAGTTTACACCTCTCCCCCCGGCAAAGAACACAGATTCTTTTAATTACTTTGAAGAACATATGTTACATTAACTGAATTGCTAAGAGATACCTACCAATTTTTAGATGAATAATTATAATAAGCAGAGGAAATAAGTTTCTTAACATGCATAGCAAATTATTTGCTTGTATAGAGGTAACTTTTTAAGTTTTAAACAATACTGGAAATCATTTTTTCTCACACTTTAATATTTTCTCTTGGTTGATGAAGTTACTTGGTAAGACTAGACCCTATACAAATTGCCACAAGTTTTAAATTGCAAAAGGTACACTATCTGCTGTTTGGGACATTATCTTTCTTATAAGGGAACATGTATCAAACCACAAGTATTCCCCAGCCTGGAGGTGCTCACTTTTGATCCCCTACATGGCATTCATTGAACTCCTTCATGGAACTCTTAAGTTAGAATCATGCTCTCTTCTCTTATTAAATTTTAGGCTCCTTAGACTTCCTGGCCCTTCATATCTGTGTTGAGTTGCCAAAGGTACTTTGCCCAGTGCCTGTATTAAGCAGGGTATCAAGAGGTTTTTGTTTGCTTGTTTTAACTGGAATAAAAAATGGAGTTTCTGTGATTAAAATGAAGCTCACATTCTCCCATGTATCAAGTCAAATAAGCCAAAGAATAGTTTAATTACAAGTACATCTATTATGCATGATGTAATTTCAAAATGTCTTCAATAAAATCCCAACTTGCGAATCCATTAAGACATCCTTACAAACACGGCTCACAAGAAATTTGGGACAAATTCTAGAATGATATCTTTTAAGACCTTATGAAAGATCAGTCATTGAGATTCTCCTCCTGCCTTGTTCTAACAGAGGTTGAATAGAAGTCTCAGTGTTGAATAAATCATTTCTGTAAATACCTTAGAGCCCTCTTTCTCAGGATGAATCAGAATGAGGGAACACAAGATGTAAGGATGGCTCCTTCCTGCATCTTGCCATCAGAGGTGCATCTCCTCTTTGGGGCTAAAATTAACAGTTTCACTTATGTTCATAGCACTAGGAAGAAAACAATTGAGATCATTTGGCTGTTGCCCTGTACAGCTTTTAAAAGACACCATTTTATATTTTCCCTAGTAAAGGAGATAACAATGAAAAACAGGAAAAAGGGTGTTGAGAAGCTGATCCGTTGTTCAAGCTCCAAAAGGAAATGATCTGCCATTTCCCTGGGATTTCTTGTGTATACAGTAACTGTATCAATGGAAGAAAAAAAATAAAGGAAAACAATATAATATAATTTGGCTAATGAAATTTCCATTTCTTGCTTTCTCTTGACTAATAGGATTTTTAATCCTAAAGAGCACTGCATAAGAGTATGTGGCTTGGTCTTAGTTTTTCAAAGTATCTTAACAATTGTGTCTACAAGGTCAAGCTGAATTCCTGCTCTTTCTCAGTCTGATGTCATCTTCTGTAGACCAGGAAACGCTCTGCTCTGGCTCTGTGGTGTTCCTAAAGAGTCTACTTCCACAAAGCAATTACCTCCACCTTGTGGTCTCTAGGAGTATTTACAGAACATTTAGAAGGGCTGAGGCTTGTTAGGAATCTGTCCTAAATCTAGGTAAGGTGACTCATTGAAGGTATCAGTTAATGACAGAGCTAAACTGGTTCTCCTTCTCCAAGCTGTCTGTATCTTTAGCTTCCATAAGTGGGGTGAGATGGTAAATATCCTATCAGGTTAAGTTTAGTGTTAAGAGTAGAAATTTCAGTCTCTAATATTTATAAATCTCTTTCTTTCCTACCTTCTTTAAAAAAGAATTATTTATTTATTTTATGTATAGAAGTACACTGTCACTCTCTTCAGACCAGAAGAGGGCATCAGATGCTTTTCCAGATGGTTGTGAGTCACCACATGGTTGCTGGGAATTGAACTCAAGACCTCTGGAAGAGTGTCAGTGTTCTTACCCACTGACCCATGAATCTTTTTCAGTAAGCCAAAAAAAACCCAAAAGATAGAATATATATAAATCAGTCAGGTTGCGATATATTAGAATCTTGTAGCTTCACAGCTGGCTTGTGATGAAGTCCTATCTTAGAGATAGCAGAGACAGGATTCATAAAAATGGCTATCAGAGTTGGCTCATCTGGAAAAGCTTGGCCTTTTTTAGCATATAAATATCGTCTTATCATTAAATCTTAGAGTTGTTATCCAGGTAGAAGATTTCTATTATTAGAATACAGAAACCTGTATAAGAAAGTATAAGAAAGAAGGGGACAAAAACTCCAGGAAGTTTGATCTCCCCTGGCCCACACAAGAGATCAAAGAAAAAACAAAAACTAGAACAATCCTGTCAAATATCGAACCATCTATATAGTAGATAGGAGACCACTGTATTTTCTAGAATGACTTTAGTTACACACCACACACACACACAACACACACACACACACAACACATATTTACATATATATATGCATATATAATAAAAATTTTATTTCTCTGCTCTCATTTAGATATAACAAATAAAATTTAATAAAATAATCACTGTCTGAGGACAGGCTTTCTGTACCACTCAGATCATTTTAGGATCAGTAGAATATAACTTTCTTTAAGATATTTATTTTATTTTTTTTGTGGCTGATGACAAAATTATTCAAGCTACTATTTTTGTTTATTAAGATGTCTTGATATGAAAACTACAGGGCAAAAATATTTCATATTTCCCTTAAATGTCTCATTGCTTAAGGTTAGGGACACTTTGCTATAAGAAAACCAGGAAAGGTTTCATCTTGTTAGGCTTTGAATAGTTACCTTCGGGGTAGTAGTAGCATCATCAGAGAACACGTAGAATTCAGAGAATGTTAGCCTGACATTTACTAGTCTGTGATCGACCAGATCTGGACTATCAAGACCTACAAAGGGCAATTTTGCCATATTGAAAGTCATCTAGATAGTCCAACACAGTCCCAAGGGTGTGGGCAGAGTCACCTGAGTCAGAGATAAAATACCAAGAGCTATTCAGAGAGGTGACAGTACCCACTCAGAGCTGTGACGGTACCCACAGCTTGTCATCTTTGCACTGGTTCTCCAGTTCAATTCCCAGTTCCCACATGGAGATGCAAAGAAGGCTAGATAACACCGCCTTGAAGTAAATTGTGTTATAGGAGAGGACACTATGGGCAAGATCACTGTGAATTAAACATGTCTTACCTCAGTTACACTGACCTGTCCCAGAGCATCCACCAGTTACTAGCTTAGAGAATCTTGCTTGATATGTTTTGAAAAATATACCTTGAAACCTCCCCAAGTTTTCAATGTGTAAATACACTTAGCAGTGTTATTTTTTAAATGAGTTATTTTCAAAGAGACAACACAATTCTTACTGCTTGAGAGTTAGTCTAGATGCTATTATGAATATTACCTACTCACCATTTAGGGAACAGTCCTGTCCCAGCCAGGCAGGGCAAAGTCCCAAGAAATACCAGTAACAAGTCACCACATCTCAGGCATCTCTGAAGTCACCCATCACCGGTGTGTAACCATTATCACCAGCCTGTGATTCTTACCCTGGGATCACCAAAAGGTATAGATATGTTTGGTAACTAACTCTTTCCCTAAGGACAATGACGTGCTTGTGGAAGAAGTTGAGCCTGCCCCAGTTAGGAGGATTCTAAAATTCAACATTCCAGAGTGGCACTACATGCTGGTAGGAGCTCTGTGTGCAGCTGTTAATGGGGCAGTCACACCCCTCTACTGCCTTTTATTCAGCCAGATCCTCGGGGTAAGTAAGCAACTAGACTAACTTTATTCTGTTCCAAATTCTGTTTTGTTGTTTTGTTTTGTTTTGTTTTTAAACCATTAGCTAGTACTGTATCTAATCTAATACCTCTTTTCTTTAAACATACTTGGCAGTTTGTTTGCTTGGCTTTTTTTTTTTTTTTTGCTAGTTCTCCAATAAAAAATTAAAAAAAAGAAAAATGACTTCCATCTTCCCCAACAGCCATTTAAGCGCCAATACTTCATCATTTAGAGTGAGATTTGTGATAACTCTCCCTTAGTCCGTATTTCAGTGTTGACAAGCTTGATTTGTTCAGGTCAACACAGCTGTTTGAGACCATGACTGCAATGACCATGTGCATTTAGAAGACTGCATTTCATAGCACTTCTCCTAATCCTGCAGGTCCCTCTTATGATGTACTCTGAGGGTCTCTGGGACCGGGGGGGTGGGGGACGGGGTGACCACAGCTGATTTATAAAAATTCCATTGTGTGCTTATGAACCACTTTTTCATTACCCAGGCATCAGTTCATGGCCATCGTATTTCCTAACTATTGAAAACAGAGCTGCTGAGAGCCATGAATATACAGTGTCCCTGCAGCAGGCAGCCGAGTCTTTTGAGTATGCGAGCGGGGAGGGGATGTCTAGACCTGCTTAATCTCGTTGACCCAACAAAGTGGAACCATGAAGATACTCACTCTACGTTCCTCAGACGTTGTTACCCGCCCTATAGAAAGTTTCTTTGTTCCAAGATGCCTTTGTCCTAAAATTTTGGCTCTGCTACTTCCTGGCCATGTCCTTTATGTCCTAGAGCTTACTTATCCATTTTCTGGAAACTCGTTTCCTCAATTATAAAATGGAAGTTGACAAAGATGACCTTGAAGACATGTTCTAGCTCTAGAACTGTGGATTGACCAAATCAGGAAAGTAATGATGAAGCAAGAAGATGTGTTTCTGAGCTCCAGCCAGTCTAAGAATAGGGGCTTCTAAGGATTGGATAATCATGTGGGTTTTAACATTAGCCAGCTACTCTGTTTGGACTACATAGATACTATCTGCTGAACTTGAGTTTCCTCTCTGTTAGTGACAGAGACTCCATTCCGTGACCCTGGAACTCTTCCATTTAGCACTGGGATGGAGTTAGACTGGGCAATAAAATTTTCATTGAAGGTTCTACAACAACATAAGCGGGATCTAGTTGCTGGAAGCCAACCCTGGTTTATGGTTAATGTTCTCAGCATTACATTCACTAAGAGGAAGAAGGCTGAAGAAATCGCAGTTTCTCTTGGCTAAGGAAGATTATTTCTATTTGTCTTAGCATAATGACTACACTCTCACCATCATACTCATGATGTTTTCATCTCACAGGGGGGTCATGAGTCTGTTTCTAATTGCCCTGGTTTTATCCTGACACACTTAAAGGGTATTGTATTAATGTATGGCATATTAGACCACACGTGTGCCCATTAAATGTGCACAAATAGAAACGTGGTGGCTAACCTACCTTAAGCCTCCATACACAGCTAAAAATATAACGAATTGGTTTTACTTTCCCTGGGTCTGTTTCAAATGGAGAGATGTGCCAAGTGTTCAAGCCACTGCAAGTCAGAAGTGCAGACTGGAAAAGCATAGACACAAGAACAGCCAGCCGTGGTTTTATGTCTCTGTATTATTTGTGTACATTTCATTAATATAAAACAAGAAAGCTACTCCTGGGTTCCTGTGAGAATCCTAATTTTAAGGAAATCCTAATTTAAGATTGGTTAAGTCACACATTTTATATCTGACACATAGCAAGAATTTCATGGCTGCTTTTCTCTTTAAGCAAATTTTACCATGACAAAAAATAGAAAGATGTGTTTCTGAGTCACAGCCAGTCTAAGAACACAGGGTCTCAGGGATGGGTAGTCTATTGGACTGCATTTCAAACCTAAGAATGTACAAAGAACTCATGGAACAAGATTTTGTGGCAAAAAGGCTATGGATAAAGTCTTAATCCAATCAAGATAAAAGGCCCAATCTTGAACTAAAGAGTCATGTGGATTTTAACAGCCAGCTTCTCTGTCTGGACTATGTAGATACTGCCATAAGCCAAAGGGCACACACTCAGAATTAAAAAGAAGCTGGAATCTGGGGACTTCCTTTTCATGAATAACACTTAGATGAATGGACTCAGGCAAATGTCTTGATGTTTGTGACCTTGGTTTTCTATGAGAATTAGGTGGGCTCATCTGTAACCCATAGGTACAGTAGGTGGTCTTTGTCCGGGAGAGGCCATTGTGGCATAAACAGTTTGAGGTTTCAAGAATATCTGTATAGATACATTTTTTAGTCTTGAAATTGTAAATCCTGTGAACTGGTTGGTTGCACAAATCTGTTAAGAAATACTGTGGTTGTCTTAGAATCCATTTTCTAGAAAGTGTAAAACCTGTAGAGACTGTCCTAGAAATAGGAAAATCTATTTACTCTAGAACCAACCTCTTTCCCCATGTGTTGTGTCTGTGTCTGTTTCTCTCTGTCTCTGTTTCTGTCTTTCTCTGTTTGCAGTTTATTTTCAATCCAGAACAGGTTTTTTTTTTTCACTTTTTTTTAAAAACCTTTTCTCATTTTATATAACACAGTTTAAAAACTGTCATTACAGTTGCCTTAGCTGCTCTTTAAGACCTGGAATTTAAAGAAACAAACAAAAAACTCTTTGAGCACACAAACATCAGGCAGAAACAACGACCAGTACTGAACTATCAATGCCAAAGTATTATAGATTTTTTTAATAAGATGTGTGATGATGCAAAATAAAATGAAAATTTATTAAACTTGTAAACTTTGCCCTGACGGTGAAGGGAAATAGTTTGTTTCTCTTTTTCATCTGGTTCTGGCATCAAGTATTATTATTCATTAATCAGTGAGTGTCCTGGAACAACACACATTGCTATTAACAAATGCAATACTCTACATATTGTTTTTGAGATTTTTTTTGGCACATAGTAGGTATTCAGCAAATATGTGTTGAATAAATGATTTTCTTTGAGTCATTCTACGCTGGTTACTGTTCTAGCTATTCAAATTATTCCAGAACTGTTAGACTGGACTCTATAAAGTGCTTACCATGCAAATGTGCAAGTGTGACTTCAATCCCCAGAATCCACATGAAAAGCTGCACTTGGTGACACGCACATGTAATCCAGCAGCAGGGAGAGACCAGACGATCCTCTTTAGGGCTCACTGGCAAAATGACTAATTCCAGGTCAGGGGAGGGGAACCTGAAGCTGAAAGGCGAGGTGGGAGGACACACACACACACACACACACCACACAAAACACACACAACACAGGGGAGAGCAGAGAGGAGAGAGAGAGAGAGAGAGAGGAGAAGGACAGAGAAAGACAGAGAACAGGAATAAATAAGAACTTATTGTAGGGTCTCAAATCGCATACTTTTCCTAAAATTCTCCTAGTTATGTTGCTTAGTCTGAATTACAAAGGTTTGTGGGGTTGGCGAGAATCCATTTCACTGAAGAGCTTTGCACCAGAAGACGCTCTGTTTACTCTGCCTACGTATATTGCAACCCTTGTTCCTCAGCTAGGTGCTTAAGCAACTGTCAGTAAATTCACCACATATTTAAGAATATCATTTACTAATCAAAATAAACCTTAAAAACTCTAGTCACAATGTCCATGGCCTTTGAGGAAAGAAGAGTTTCAGTTTCCTGTAGGATCAACAGCAGCAGGCTCAATTTCACTCTCTTTTCTCTCCTAGGCTAAGGACAGTCCTTTGTGCAATAGATGGTTGAATATGTGTGTGTAATTTTTAATATATTTATTACTTAAAACTAATTTATATGTGTGAGACTACAATTAGTATATGTATACATACTTATAAATAAAGCACAGGATGAGTTTCATGAGTTTAAAAAATCATCTTTTATTGTGTCCATTAGTTGAGCAATGTAAGAGTTGAAATATAACCATATTTTCCTGCAGACTGGTATTCTCAAGTTACTCAATGTCTTCTGTCCCTCTATCCTCCTTTTCCTCCCTCATCTTCCTTCTTCTCTCTTTGCTCCCTTACTTCTTCTTAAGATAACTATGATCTGGCCATACTTTCTTTGTTTATTTTTCATCAATGTCAGATGTAAAAAGCCAACACCACTGCTTAAATCAAACCAACTTCGTGATATGTGTGTGTGTATTGTGTAGGGGGGAGGGCTTCTGTAGTTTTGCATTGGTAAATTTTTCCAGAACCCTGCCACTAACCCAATAAAAAAGCAATCAATGCTTAACACTAACTTGGTTTGGAAACTAGTGTGTTTAAAGTGAAGCCATTTTAAAAGTGTTTTTGAACAGACAGTGTTTAGTTTTACAGCAAAATTAAGAGGGAGTTCCAGAGATTCCCCATGTACTCCTTGCCTCCCACTCCCCCATCAACATCCTTGCCTCGACTAGATGCCCCATTCAGTACAGTCGCTGCTCTGCACTGACATTGTGATGATCCTCTCGTCTTTATATTGATGTTGAAGTTCACTCTTACTGATGTTCTATAGGATTGAACAAGTGTGAATATTTGTTTAATTGAACATACTCAAGAGATTTATTTTTATTATTTACACTAACAACTTTCTTCCCTACTTATTATCTTTCAAAGACTTTTTCACTCCATGATAAAGAAAAACAAAGGTCAGAGATTTACAGCATGTGCCTATTCTTTGTCATCCTGGCTGTGTATCATTTTCACACAATTTCTGCAGGTAATTTTATTTTTCATTAAGTGTTTTGCCTATCTGTACCCCCATTTTCAGGTAAAAGTCTCAACAAAGACTCCTTCTTTGTGTTTTTAGGGTTACACTTTGCCAAATCTGGAGAGCTCCTCACAAGAGGCTGCGAATAATTTGGTTTCAAGGCCAATGTTAGGACAAGAGATGGCTGGGTATCATGACCTCAAAAATAAATCTGGAGTCCCTGACAACTAGGCTTGCTACAGATTGCTTCCAAGTTCAAGGGGTAAGTCTTGGGAGAGTCTTTGTCATTGGGATGGTATAGTAAAGCTTAGAGAAGTAATTACAAATAGAGTGGTATTGGCATGTTTAATAATGTTCAGATCAGGAGTAGTTATGTTTGGTAAGGTATGACTCAAAGATGGCACTTTTGTATTCCATCTTCCTGTGGCAGAGGGGCTGCTGCCACCTTCTTTTACTTGGTTTTATTACCCCACTTGGGAAGACAGTTATACAATCTAAGCATGCCCAACGTCTCTAACACTAAATACTTCTCTGTGGGGAATTAGATTTCAATATGAATTTAAAGAAACACATTTAGCCATAGAATGTATGAGTGGGAGCAGGGGATATATTACATAGATGTTCATACTGTAGCACACTCTGAGAATTACCCATGTTTCCTCCAGAATAAGAACTGGTGAGGTTGCGATAACCTAGAGCCTTGTAAGGGACACAACAGTGTCCCTTGGGCATGCCTAGAATCAGTGTTAAGACATACATCAATCTGCTAGGATTGGGGTTTCATCTTCCGAGTCTAGCAACTGAGATGTTTTCTTAGATGTTTCCAAGACTCAGGAGGTTTAGATTTCACCAGCCTCACATGTGGTCCCTAGAAGGTGGAAGGAAAAGGTGTGTGGAAACATCTTCCCTTGAACATCCAGAGTTATGTTGTGAGCAAACTTGCAATCTTAGAAAGATCCCCTCGGGAAATAGGGATGGTTACTTTCTACACATTCTCTCTCTCTCTCTCTCTCTCTCTCTCTCTCTCTCTCTCTCTCTCTTCTCTTCCTCCCTCCCTCCCTTCTCCCTCTCTCTCCCCATCTCTCCTTCTCTCTCTCCCTCCCTCCTTCCTTACTTCCCTCCCTCCTCCCTCTCTCTCTCCCCATCTCTCCCTCCCTCCCTCCCTCCTCCTCCCTCCTTCCTCCCTCCCTCCCTCCCTCCTTCCCTCCCTCCTCTCTCTCTCCCCCCTCTCTCTCCCTCCCTCCCTCCTTCCCTCTCTCTCTCTCCTTCCCTCCCACCCCCCTCTCTCTCTCTCTCTTCTCTCTCTCTCTCTCTCTCTCTCTCTCTCTCTCACTCTCTCTCTCCCACTTCAAAGAGCTACATTTCTGACCCAGGGAGACAAAGCTATGGTTTCTAAATCCCACAACCTGCAACCTTGTTCAAGAGACTTAACACTGCAGTCTATGATCAGTCTGGACCTTTTTAAAGCAGTGAATTGAGATTAAAGTGAAGAGAGCCAAACCTACCTCCCAAATCTCTACCTACTTTCTAAATGAAAAGCAAGCAAGCAAGCATGATTTGTAAAGCCTTGGAGGAAAATCTTCCTATAACAGGCATGCGGTACTGTATGTAGTATGCCTCAACCCCCAGCCAGTTCACCCAGAATACTAAAGTGTTATATGTTTCACTGAACCTGGAACCATCTTAAAGGAAGGTCCCTAAAACACATCCCTTCTGATTCTCTGATCTTTCATAGGTAGCCATGTGGGGAGGTGGGAGTGAGTGCGTGGGTGGGGGCACACTCTCACAGAAGCAGGAGGAGGGGAGATGGATAGGGAGTTTCTGGGGGGGGGTGTGAAATGGGGAAAGGAGATAACATCTGAAATGTAAATAAATAAAATAGCCAATTAAAAAAGAAGAGTTATATATAGGGCATTTCTCTTTAGAATCTTTCAGTATAAAATAGCTTGTCACATACTAGTGTCTGGCGAGAGAGACTGTGTCTGAGATGGGCTTGTTCCTTTTGATTTGCAGGCTACTGGCTCTCAAATTGGGATGATGGTCAATTCCTTCTCTAACATCTTCGCGGCCATGCTCATTGCCTTCCTCTATAGCTGGAAGCTCAGTCTGATTATAACCATCTTCTTCCCATTTTTGGCTTTATCGGGAGCTGTACAGACAAAAATGCTGACGGGATTTGCTTCTCAAGACAAGCAAGCTCTGGAGAAGGCTGGACAGGTAATCTTATAGACCTGATTTCCCTTCTTATGACTAGGTGGTTGTTAAATAAACTGTTTAAAATGGGAAGTTCAAAGAGACGCCCATGTCTCTGCCTGGAGACTAAGACAATAAAGTTTTGATGCATTAGCTTGATCAGGCAAGAAAAAAGTGTGCAAAATATAGACTTTTATATGCTTGCTTTCCTCTTGGCTATTCATTATACATTTTCGATATTGTCACTTACAGAGGCAGACAGTTCTATTAGAGGTGTTGTTGTTTTCTCAGCTAAATGGTTACCCTGAAAACATATACTTTCAACTTTGACACTTTAACATTTGCTAAGCTAATGGCAGATGTCTTTCTCAAATACAATCATAAACTACAGTGTAGAATTCAAATGCATTCAGGGTTTATGCATGAATTTTTTTAAAAAAAAATCTATTGTAATTAATATCTGGACATAGGAATGAGTGAGGGGATGATGACCCAGACATTTGTCAATTGGAAAAAAAAAAAAAAAAAACCACACATGCCGGGCATGGTGGCACAGCCTGCACTGATCTCAGGACTCGGGGCAGAGGCAAAAGATCAGAAGTTCAAGGTGATTCTCTGCTACATAGTGAGTTAGAGTCCAGCCTGGTTACTTGAGATACTGTCTCAAGTAACAATAACATACAGGGGGGAGGAAGAGAAGAAAGGAGGGGTCGAGGATCAATCAATCTTACATAAGATGAATTCTTTTTGTTTTTGCTTTTGATACTAGAGACTGAACATAGAGTTTACTGAGCCTAGATTTTATTATTGTAAGTACTTTAAAACTGACCTATTTACTTTTTTTTTTTTTAATAAAATATTGAGACGGGGTCTTACCAAGTTACCCAGATGGCACTAAATTCAGACTGAAGGTCAAGCAGGTCTTGAACTTCAGATCCTCCTACCTTAGTCTCCCAAGCATAGGTATTCTGGGCTTTTATTGTCTGGCCTGAGTCATACACTCATGCTTCATAAACGTACCCATGAAAATGTTCTATCACTCTTCAGACAGAATGTGATGCTGTCCAAGCAGCCAGAGCATTTCAGGTGCCAGTGTAGAAAATAGCATCTTTAATGATGGAGTACCCCAATTCATGAACAGAAGATGATTTACTGGGCAGCAACTTTCTGGAAAATAGTCTGTAGTGCTCAAAATTATATTAAGTAGGTGTTCTGCTTGAGAAGACATTCAAAGACAGAATTTTAGACATTTCAAATGAATTAGCAGAGCAATTTTAAAGCTTGTCCAGGACAAGCATCAGAGAACCTTTGTCTCACGCTGTCTCTTCCCCCCAGCAAGTGGAGGCAATGAAACCATGCTAGAATTAGGTAGAGACTGAGTATAAGTGACAGATGGCCCCATGGTCTGGTTGAGTTGACCCCCAGCAACTTCAGTATGCTATTTTCTGCCATTTGTGACAAATCTAATATGTGCAGCCACGGCAATGGCATGAAAAGAGATATTCCTACCTTTTGTCACCTCAGACTCTTTCCTTTTTCAGATCACCAGTGAAGCCCTTGGCAATATCCGCACAGTTGCTGGAATTGGAGTGGAGGGAAGATTTATTAAAGCATTTGAGGTTGAGCTGGAAACGTCATACAAGACTGCTATTAGAAAGGCGAATATCTATGGCCTCTGCTATGCCTTTTCCCAGGGGATAACATTTCTTGCAAATTCTGCTGCCTATAGATATGGAGGTTACTTAATAGCCCAAGAAGGTCTGAGCTTCAGCTATGTTTTCAGGTAAGGAATATCCAAATGGTCATATGATATTGACACTCAGGGGCAGGTCGCCCTGTTCTGTCACTTTGCTTTCTTGCTACCCAGCAAAGTACCCCCTCTTAAAGCAGCTGGGTTTATTCTTTTCCAAGGTTCTGCAGGGTGTAAAATAGTTCTAGACAGGCCGGGCAGTGGTGGCACATGCCTTTAATCCCAGCACTTGGGAGGCAGAGACAGGTAGATTTCTGAGGCCAGCTTGGTTTACAGAGTGAGTTCCAGGACAGCCAGGGATATACAGAGAAACCCTGTCTCGAAAAACCAAAAAAAAAAAAAAAAAAAAAAAAGTTCTAGACTTCGCCTCCTCACAGACTTCTGTGTGTGTGCCTCTCTCCAGGGGCCTCAGTAGCAAGGGAGCTCTTCCTTCATGAATGATCTTAGAGTTTCAAATGCGACGAAAGAAACATGTCCTACATTGAGTGCATGATCAGGTCTCTCTGTATGTCACTTGTTGGGGTCTCTTTGGCAAAGGAAACTCACACAACTAAGCCTAGGTATAAGGATCTGCCAACTGAAATCCACATTTGGACTGGAAGAGTAAATAAAAGGATGATTACAAGCAGATGAATCATAGGATAAACTACTATGATTATATTTACCCATGTTAAAGCCGAGACTCTCAAGGACTTGAACAAGATGGACACAAGTGCTACTGTATTTTAACCCTATTCCTTGCTTACAAAATCAACTGATTTCTAGCCATTTTCTCTGAATAGAGACATGATAGGCCAAGAAGGGTTTTTTCTGTTCTTCATGGCAGGGTATGCCTGCTCCACAGGGGAGGGCCTAAGTAAGGGTGCACACAAAGGTGGTAGCCGGTCGTAGTGAAGGCAGAGACAATCTTAAGTTTGGAGGATATGAAAGCATGATCCTCTCATCTGATATTTTTCTTCTAGTACTTTCCTGCTAGCCTACTGTCTTAGTTTAGATTTTCATTGCTGTGAAGAGGCACCATGACCAAGGCAACTCTTATAAGGACAACATTTAATTGGGGCTGGCTTACAAGTTCTGAGGTTCAGTCCATTATCACCAAGGCAGGAGCATGGGAGCATCCAGGCAGGCATGGTGCAGGAGGATCTGAGAGTTCTACATCTTCATCTGAAGGACTTTAGGAGAAGACTGGTTTCCAGGCAGCTAGGAGGAAGGTCTTAAAGCCACACTTTCTCCACCAAGGCCACATCTCCCAATAGTGCCACTCCCTTGGCCAAACATATTCAAACCACCACACACACTATACTCACAACAACTAGGAAACTCTCTTTTCTAAACCCTTGCATATGTAAAGCTATACCCTAGACGAGGGACCAGCAACTGTTGGGTTCCTTCTGTTCATTTATATAAGATGTATAACAAATTATTTGCCAGCATGTGAGAATCAAGAGCCTATAGGAAACTTCAAGTTTCTCCTTTAAGAACTAGAAAGTCATCTCCCATAATTTCCTACCCTACCCCCAACATTTCAGTCTCTTAAAACTTATTCTGGGCTCCTGGGTAATGTAGATTTCCAACTCCAACCTTGAAATAAACACCGATTGCAAACTGAGCAGTAGCATATATGCTTGCACATCCCCTATCTATCATCCTACCCCACAAAGATGTGAAAGATGCCTTATGGGAAAGACGGCACTGATGAGCAGCCTTATGGGCTGCCATGCACATTCAAGGACCAGGCATCAGCAAGGCTGTGTCTCATAACTAATTTATTCATTTGTTCATTCATTCCTTAAGTCCATGTTGATATAGTTAGTAGCTGGGACAAACAGAAGGATACAAGCAATTGCATTTCCTTCTCCTGCCGTAAGGATGGCTTCTGTGCATGCTCAGCGTAGAATAGGTGCTTCCATTGCTCATTGTTCTCTTTCACATACTTATCAGTGATTCATGAAATGTTACAATGGGAAAAAATGCCAAATCATCTGTTCATCTTTTAAATTTCTTTCCAAAACTACTCCTCTCCTCAAAAAAAAAAAAAAAAGAGAGATAGATCTAGAGTTTTTACAGAAAGCACAATTTGAAAACTTCTAACCTTTCTCTATCCTACAACCCCAGACAGGACTGAAGAGACTTACTGAAGCTGTTTTGGCCTACCACTTACAACTCTTAGGCCTTCATACTACCCGTACTCCAGCCGCTAACACCTGTGTGCTTGTCTGGTTACAGGGTGATCTCTTCAGTTGCGATGAGTGCAACGGCTGTTGGAAGAACATTCTCTTACACCCAAGCTACGCCAAAGCTAAAATATCAGCTGCACGCTTTTTTCAACTGCTAGACCGAAAACCTCCAATTAGTGTGTACAGTGGAGCAGGTGAAAAATGGGTAAGTACTGGGCTGGGTGGAGTGTGTGTGTGTGTATGTGCACGTGCACACTTGTGCATGTGTGCATTTTTATGCAAAAGAGCCATTGAAGATAGCCAGATAATTCCAGTTTAGAGTCTAAAGTTTAGCAGCCTGTGTTCATTCATATACACTCAGAATATACAAACAATAGATTTATAAATGTAAAGGAAGGAAATAATTGACATGGAAAATCAAGTGTTACATTAGCATTTGAGTAAGAAAACGGTATGTAATTGTAACAGTTCATTTTCCAACTACAACTCAAGGATGCTCAATGTATACAGAAGTTTTCTGGGCATGTTGGTATGTATACCCCTGCAATTCTTGAAGTCAGAGGGCCAAGGAAGGATAATTGTAAGCTTGGGCCAACCTGCTCTTCAAAACAGAAAAGAGGCTTATTTGTTTATTGCACAGTTCAGAGGCTGCAAGCACACAATCTGATGGTTCCATCATTCATTCTATTTTTAGAACCCCAGGACTGCAGTGTATACTAGTGGGTTGTATCCTGACAGAAAGGCATTATGGGGAAAGATCATATAGTGAAACAGAAAGCTACAGTGTGGAGAGGAACAGTCTCATTTTCATGAGTACCCTCTTATTTTGATTTGAGGATTACAGACATGAGCATGTTTGCCTTCTTTCTACACCCTCTCCAACTCCATCCTAACCACTTCCTCTGGAATTCATGATCTCTTCTCCTGTACTAGTCACACACACACACACACACACACACACACACACACACACACACCACCTACTAAATCCAATTAGTCCTTATTTGTATGTGTTTAAGGCTGACCCCTAGGATTAGGGTCTTGTTTCTGTGAAAAAAGAAGCAGGGGTTGCTGGTTTTCTCTTTCTCAGTACCTGATAGGCCCTGTGGAATTTTCTTCTATTCAGGTTAGTATGTCATCTGGTGTGGTCTTTGGAGGCCTTGCACAGGCAACCATGTTGCTATGAGTGCATGGAGACAACATTCCTGTACTATCCATAACAAACTATTGCAAAGCCATCATCCTGGTCTTCAGACTCCTATTATCTCTCCAGCTTTTCTTTGAAGATGGTTCCTGAGCCTTCGGTGCATGGGTTATGTTATAGATGTCTCCTTTGGGGCTGGATACTTCATGGTTCCCTGTATTCTGCATTTTGACTAGTTGTAGACTTTTCTAATAGTCTCTATCTGCTGCAAAAAGATGAAATGATTGTTTGGTGAAATGTGAGAGCTGCACTTATCTATAGATATAAAGACAAGTATTTGGAAAGCAGGTAGAAAACTGAGCCACTTTAGAAATATGGTAGTAGCGGGTCTTCCTTCTAAGGTCTCTGGGCTCCCAAGCAGTGAAGATTTTTTTTGCTAGGTTTTCAATTCCAAGTATGAATTTCTTCCAATTGAGCACACTTCAGGTACAATTTAGATAGCTGTTGAGTTCCCTCTAAGTCACAAGTCAAGTGGGGGGGAGGGAATCTTGCTGATTCTGTTACTGGTGTGGGTCTCACGCTTTACAGCTGGCTAGGGCTGCAGATAACTTCACCCTTGGTAGCTAAAATACTATCTTCCAATGGCAAGAGAGCCCTTAGAGAGGAGGTTTCCAGATCAGTACTAACTTGGTTTCTCCTAGTCTTGCCACAGAAGAATATGGTGTCTTCAGTAGTAGAGTTTTGTCTTCATGTTCTGGTAAGTAACCAAGAGCAGTGACAATAACTATATTGTCTGGGGGTGGGGCTCTTGGAGACTCATGAACTCATAGGCAAATATCCCACACTTAGTTCTGGAGTTTCTGTTAGATAGATTGTCTATGGCTTCTGAAGGGAGCTATGTCCCACGACTGCATATATATATATATATATATATATATATATATATATATATATATATAAAATTTATTTATATAATGTATTTTAAAGTATGCTATAAAATAATGGTTTCCTAGCTTCTGTAGTTACTGCGGTATAATTACCTCCTTTTAAGATTTATCCAGGTCTTCCAAAATGACATGAATTCATTCTGAGAGGAATGACAGCAATAATCAATTCACCATGTACCAAGCCTCTAACCTCTTAAATGTATAATACGACTTCTTAACATCACCATACCAGGGTCTGCATATCAACTCTTGTGAGGCACACCCCGTATAAATCATAGCCCTAGCAAATGCTGAATTTTATATAACATAAACACATAGGTCTATAATGAATGAAGATACATGTCTTTTCAGACCTATCTGGCCATGTTTTCCATTGACATTTTGGTATGAAGTAGAAAGGCTAGGTCTTTTTGTCCACCAATACTGATTTGATTCAAGTTTTAGCTCATGTGAATTACCAAAAGTTAGTTAATATTCAACAAAATATACTTTCTTTTCATTTATTTAATCTCCAAGGGTTTTTTTAATCTTCCCAGCCCATTTAAAAAACAAAACAAACAAAAAAACAAAAAACCTCCAGGGCTGGAGAGACGGCTCAGCGGTTAAGAGCACTGACTGCTCTTCCAGAGGTCCTGGGTTCAATTCCCAGCAACCACATGGTGGCTTACAACCATCTGTAATGGGATTCGATGCCCTCCTCTGGTGTGTCTGAAAAGAGTGACTGCATATTCACGTACATAAAGTAAATAAATAAATCTTTTTGAAAAAACTCCATATGTTCAAGAGAGCAAAGCACCAGTAAAGCTAAGCTAAATTATGAAAGTTTTGGTCAAGTGTCCTATTTCTCCTTCAGCTTGAAAGAATTATTGTCTGTAAATGTTTATGCCCTTCTAGAGTTCATAATTCAGATGGTATTTTAAATTGATCTTTTTACATTATCATATAAAGCAATAGGTTTTGTCACAGTACTTACATACATGTGCATCATTATAAACTGTGTGCCCACTATGGAAATCAGTGTAGAGTTTCCTTAAAAAAAAAAGAAAAAGAAAAAGAAAATAGACCTCCCATGTGATTCAGCAATACCATTCTTTGGTGTCTACATCCCTGAAGTCAACACACTACAAGAGAGACTTTCACGGCCATGTTCACTGTGGTACTTGCCAAAATAGCTACGAAGTGGAACTGTCTTCGTTGTCCATCGAAATATTCATCTTTGGGCTCAGACTCCAGGCAACTTGGTTTTTAACTCATTATTTTAAAGAGAAATGTTATAACACTCAAAGAATAGCTGGCTTCCATGATGTGTTCTCTGTTGCTATTCTCTTCCATTTTTTGTTTGTTTGTTTAATATAAAGAAATAGCTGAGAAGGAACAGCCCTTGGTTCAGAATAGAATTTTTTAAAAAGAGGTCAAATGTCTTTAATTTCTTTCTTTTCTTTTTTTTTTTTTTTTAGGTTATAGCAATTTACTTCACATAGGAACAGTATATGTCAGGACTACAATTTTCATTGAATATCAACAAAAATAATCTGTACAGAAAACCCAAAGGCAATCATATAGCATAGCATGTAAAATGTGCAAATATACTTTAAAATGCAATTATTGTGTAGCACTTGCAAGGTAGAACTGCATAGCAATTCTAGTTAACCTAGAAATTGTTTGCAGGTAGTCAATGCAAATGTCCAAGGCACAACTAAGAGTTGGTACACAAGTGTGTGACACACACCCTCAGATCATGTATTTGAAGACATTAAAATAACATGATGGCATGTTTATATTTTATTACTTAATGAGACATCAGGTTGTCTCTAAAGCTCCATTAAATACCACACTGAGAATGTTCTGTGGTTACGACAAACTGCTTCCTGAACTTAAAAGTAAAAGACAGGCCTCTCGCTATCCTCTATTTAAAAAATTATGTATATATATGTACACACATACCCACATCATCCACAGGAAACATCCCAAAGTCCAAAAGGAAGCCGTTTTCCTATTCAAGGTTCCCATTACAGTATTTCATGACAATTCTCAAAAAATGTCTACTTCTTTGTCACCTCTTTTGGTCAATCTTGGCTACATAAGACACTGACAAAGACAAGGCATAGATGATGACTGATCCCGAAAGTCTCCAGTGCACAGTGGAAGGAGTCATGGAGTTGTAAGAGCCCGCTGCCTTTAAGGAATCACTTTAATCTGCACAGGAGAAACCAATGCACTCCCAAAATCAACAGGAGCACTGGCTGTGACACAAACCCCAAATCTATCAGTGCTCTGCGTTTTGCTTCCCATCCCTGAGAATAAAGATTCTACCATTCTTAATTTTTAATAAAGCAGTAACTTTACATTGATAAAATGCTTAAAGATTTTTTTCAAGACATTTATATATCATTAGCTTTAGCCCTGTTTCAATTTCATTTTTAAAAAAAAAAGGAAAAAGAAAGGCCTTGCTCTTTGAAGGAGCGCTCATGAGAATCCTAGCTGCTGTCCATGAAGCTGAGTGAGGCTGCTCACTGCCCCGCTCTGCTGTTCCGCATGCCCCTGCACCTTTCCTTACAAGCTGACAATGTTTGTGAAGTAGGGAGTTTAACAGGTAGTGTAGGAAAAGGACAACACACCTGCCAACACCGGAAAGCAATGCCATTTGGTGGCGCTACTCACTTGCTTGTTTGTTTTGAGACGGCATCTCCCTACGTAGCCCAGGCTGGCCTCCAGTGAGCTTACGATCTTCCTGCCTCAACTTCCTCCGTGCTGGGATTACTAGTGTGAACCACTATGCCTGACTAGAATGTCACCCACTGAGTTGCTGTTTCTATAATGCATATTTTTTTTTTTTTATTGCATATTTTCCTAACACTGTATTCAGGTACACTTTCTGTGTCCTTAGGTTCCAGTAGGAACATATGTAATTCCAGTCTTCTCATCCACAGGACAACTTCCAAGGGAAGATTGACTTTATTGACTGCAAGTTTACATATCCTTCTCGACCTGATATCCAAGTTCTGAATGGTCTCTCAGTATCTGTTGATCCTGGGCAGACGCTGGCATTTGTTGGGAGCAGTGGGTGTGGCAAAAGCACCAGCATTCAGCTGTTGGAGCGGTTCTATGACCCCGATCAGGGAAAGGTGGTAAGTGGGGAAGGCTTGCAAGAACTTGTTTTCTGTGTAAGATCTGCCCCCAAGTGGTCTCTGAGGCCACACCTTGCCAGGCTAAAAAGTTTGTGATGGACACTTACCCTTGTGGCTCTTTGCATTTCCGTCCCCTGCTGACTGACCTCATTCTACCCCACAGCTTCTAACAGCATATTCTTCCCAGTTCCAGATGGCCTGCTGACCAGTTAGGAAAGACAACTGGGCACACTGCAAAGCTGGAAATGAGAGTATTTGAGGGACAGTCACTTACCCATAAATGGAGCAGAAAATGCCAACTAATCAGGAAACTAATGGCTAGGGATGGAAAGAGTGGGGTGACAGGGGACACAATGAGAAGGAAGCAAGACAAGGGAGCAGGCATGAACAGCTTGACACAATCCTGGTCTGAGAAGCTTATGCTTGACTGATAGATAAAAGCAACTTGACAAAGCCTTTGGCAAGGACAGTTGATGAACTTCATTGTTTACTCTTCTAAGTCCTTCTTTCTCTCTTTTCATATTTTATTTTTTTCCTTTCTGGATATGTATTCACAAGACTGTATAAACAAATAACAAGGACTTTAAATAAAAAGTAACATTCCTCTGGATTTCTTCATTCAAAGACAACTCTCTTAACTACTTCACGGTTTGAGCTCGCCCAGTAAATCATTACTCCTGTGTCCCTCAATCTCAGTTTTTCTTTTCTCATGATTTAATTAGACTCTGCCAATTTTTTTTTTTTAAGAAGTGAAAAGTTAGCCATTGGGACTCTTCTCTCTTTTACCTGCTTTCCCCCACATACCCTAGTCCCTTTACAATTCCTCTACTAATTTTCCTGAATAGTGTGAACTTCACTGCAACAGCGACAGGTGACAGTCTGAGCAGAAATGCTGGGAGAAAGACGAGGTTCTCTTGCATAGAGCAAAGAAAAGAAGCAGGCAGATATCAGCAGAATCCAGGAAGGGATGGGAATGAGGGGTAGTGATGGCCTGTGGTCCAGTACCACTGCTGTTATTGATTGTAGACCTGAAGATTTTAATGTACTTGAAAGGACTTGGTGATGGATAAACCTAGGAAGCACATTGCCTTAGAGAAAGGGCTCAGACTTGTCACCTCTGTCATATCTATTGTCCAGGGAGATTAACAGGGAGATTGGCCAATCCACCATGTTTGATCTCTCCAGCATAAGCATATCTACTAAGTGTGTTTCTCTGAATGCATACACTGAATGCTCTGGTGACCAGAAGAAAGCAATCATTTTCTGATTTCTTGCATTTAAAGGCACAGTACACTTTGTAAGCTCGTTGTAAAATGTATCTGTGAAGAGTGTAAACAGGAAAATACTGATTTAATCAATTTTTAAAAAGCCTCTTTGCTTTCTGACAGGCTACCAAACACAGGTATAGTATGTTCGATATTAAATGTGTCCAGTACTGTCTATGGGAGATGCTTCAGGAACATGGAGCATACCTTATTTCCCAGATGGTTATTATATAGCAGATATACAGCAATTAGAAAACAAAGCTCAGTTTCTGAGTAACTGTTAAATTGTGTTTGCAGAAATAGATACTATGGGAAATACCTCAGGCTGAGTATGAAATAACTCTTGGTGATCTCTGCCTTACCCCCACCACCAACCCACACACCCACACATGCATACCATAAAATAGTGCTTTATCCATTGCTTAGAAATTATCTAAAAATATATCCTGATCACAGTTAATAAGTTAGATTTACTGTATGTTTGGGAGAGACTCTTAGGAATCTTAAGTGAACCAACTTAAATGGTCCTTATTTTGTGAATGAGTTTCCTTGACTTCTGGACTGAATCCCCAGGAAACAGACACTGAGTTCTCATCATACAATGGGCAGAAACTGTTTGCACGGTGCCTCCTGGCAGATGGTTCCATACGTGACTGTGACTAAGTGGCCAAATTTATTTTCCCCTGGACTTATTAACTCAACTGTCCAGAGAATAATGTCAATAAAACCAAGGGCACAGGTTTGATCCTCATGTCATCTAATCGCATCTGTCTGTCACTGTCCCTGATCCCAACCTCCTTTCCTCTCCCTCTTCTTTGGGTGACTCCCAAAGCCTTAGAATACAAAGTCTGCATATTGGTACAGATTAGGCTATGCTAAGCTACAAGAATTTTTTTTTTTCTTAACTAAATACTGTCCTGAGATTCTTTCTCATTTTATAATACCTATAGAGCTACAGTTTAGGGGGGAAAAAAAAACCCAACATCAAAACAACAAAGTAATCAGTGTCATCTTTAATGGCAGGCCTGTCAGAAACAGGCTCCACAGGCAATGTGACTGATTTCCCCAGGGCTCTGGGAATGTTCACTCTTAAAAGAACAATGCACTGTAAAGCACCTAACTCCACGGCAAGAGCTTCCATCACTGCTGGAGTGCTAAAATGTTGTGTCCTCCGTTGTCATCTCTATTGGCAGATGATAGATGGTCATGACAGCAAAAAAGTCAATGTTCAGTTCCTCCGTTCAAAGATCGGGATTGTCTCCCAGGAGCCTGTGTTGTTCGACTGTAGCATAATGGACAACATCAAGTATGGGGACAACACCAAAGAGATCTCCGTGGAAAGAGCCATAGCTGCTGCAAAGCAGGCTCAGCTGCATGACTTTGTCATGTCGCTCCCAGAGGTAAGCATCAAAGCTGTTCTTTACAGAAACACAGGGCTGTGGAGGGGTGGGGTACTCAAAATGTTTCAGGACTTTGGATCAGGCAGAGGTTCTCAAAGACGACACAATTTATTTCCTAGTGTCTTGTATTGCCTTGGTCTTTTAAGTAAAACAAATGCCCTCTATCGGCTGTATGTCACAAGTATTATATTGTCAAACAAAATGGATGCTGTGGAATTCCCTACATATAAAACAATACCCATAGAGCATTAATGTAGCCCAGTAGAAAGAAATTCAGAGGTTCAACGTGGGTTTGAATGCAAGCTTTTGTATTTAGTACTCAGTGCGTGGTTTTCGGATACCTACTTATTTGATATTGTAGTGGTGTACACCTTTAATCCTAGCACTTGGGAGACAGAGGCAGGCAGATCTCTGTGAGTTTGAGGCCATCCTAGTCTATGTAGAGAATTCCAGGACAGACATGGCTACGCAGTGAGTCCTTGTCACCCTATCTTTAAAAAAAAAAAAAAAAAAAAAAAAGAGGAAGAAGAGAGGAGGAGGAGGAAGAGCCCGATCCCTGATGCAGGGTAAATACTGTATGAATGTTTTAACATAGCCATGCTGGGCATCTAGCTAGACATTTTATTTACTAATTTTTCAAAAAAAAAATCCACAGAAAATACATGTGCTGGGTACTAACACTGCATTTTGCAGGTGCGTTTGTAGCTCAAAGACATTACACAAGTTGTTGATGTTCAGAAGACTAGAAGTAACAGAGTATAACTTCAAACCAAGACTTGTGTCTCAGAATGTTCTTTCAAAGGAAGGAACCAACCAGAAAGGTTTTGAAGACATCTCTCCCCTGGGATTAGCCTCTCTTGCAAAAGATCTTTGGATAGAAGTCTAGAGATCAGAGAATTTCAGACCAAGGAAGATCGCCTATGTGGAATCTTAGTTGGATACAGGAAGAGATCAAAAATATAACCCTTAAAGAAATGCAGAGATGGGAATAACTTCCCTCATTTCCCAGCACAAACTTCATATACTGAATATTTCTAGCTAGATTTGTTATATTTTACTGGATTCAATCACTGTTTCTAGGTTCAAAAAAAATTAAATTCATAGAAGACTCCTTTGATGTGGGCTCCAAACAGCTCATGAGCAGTAGTTGTCTCCAGTTTCCAAACTTGCTATGCTTTTTCTAGAAATATGAAACTAATGTTGGGATCCAGGGCTCCCAACTCTCTCGTGGGGAGAAACAACGCATTGCTATCGCTCGGGCCATTGTACGAGATCCTAAAATCTTGCTACTGGATGAAGCTACATCTGCCCTAGATACAGAAAGTGAAAAGGTTTGTGTTAATTTTCTTTTCTTCTTCTTTTATTAATCATTTTATTCATTTACATTTCAAATGATATCCCCCTTCCCCGGTTTCCCCTCCATCTGATCCTTCCTCTCCCCACTCCCTTTTGCCTCTCTGAGGGTGCTCCTCCACCCACCCACCCACTCCTACCTGACTGCTCTAGCATTCCCCTATACTGGGACATTGAGCCTTCACAGGACCAAGGACCTCTCCTCCCATTGATGCCAGATTAGGCAGTCCTCTGCTACATATGTATCTGGAGCCATGTATCCCTCCATGTATACCCTTTGGTTGGTGGTTTAGTCCCTGGGAGCTCTGGGTGGTTTGGTTAGTTGATATTGTTCTTTCTATGGGGTTTCAATCCCCTTCAACTCCTTCAGTCCTTCCCCTAGCTCTTCCATTGGGGTCCCCAGCTCAGTCCAATGGTTGGCTGTGAGTATCTGCATCTGTATTAGTCAGATGCTGGCAGAACCTCTCAGGGAATAGCCATATCAGGCTCCTGTCAGCAAGCACTTCTTGGCATCAGCAATAGTGTCATGGTTTGGTGTCTGCAGATGGGATGGATCCCTAAGTGAAGCAGTCTCTGGATGGCCTTTCCTTCCATCTCCATTCCATTTTTTTTTATCCTTGTCTTTCCTTTGGACAGGAACAATTCTGGGTTAAAAATTTTGAGATGGGTAGATGGCCCTATCCATCAACTGGAGACCATGCCTATATACTGGAAGTGATCTCTACAGGTTCTAGCTCCCTTTTCTTGGGTATCTTGGCTAAAGTCATCCTTTTGGTTCCTGGGAGCCTCTTGCTTCCCTGGCATCTGGAACTTTCTAGTAGCTACCCCCAGCTCCCCATCCCCCACTGCTATGTATTTTTATTCAATTTCCTGACCCTCTGTACTTCTCTCCTGTCTCTTCCCATACCTGATCCTGCTCCCCCCTTTCCCTCTCCTTCTCCTCTCCCTCCTAGGTCCCTCCCTCTACCTCCTGTGATTATTTTGGTCCTCCTTCTAGGTAGGATTGAAGCATCCACACTTTGATCTTCCTTTTTAAGCTTCATATGGTTTGTGGGTTGTATCATGGGTATTCTGAGCTTTCAGGCTAATATCCACTTATCAATGAGTACATACCATGTGTGTTCTTTTGTGTCTGGGTTATCTCACTCAGAATGACATTTTCTAGTTCCAACCATTTGCCTGCGAATTTCATGAAGTCATTGTTTTTAACAGCTGAGTAGTACTCTATTATGTAAATATAGCACATATTCTATATCTGTTCTTCTGTCGAGGGACATCTGGGTTGTTTTCAGCTTTTAGCTATTATAAATAAGGCTACTATAAACATAGTAGAGCATATCCTAGTTATATGTTGGAGTATCTTTTGTGTATATGTCCAGGAATAGTATAGCTGGGTCTTCAGGTAGAACTATATCCAATTTTCTGAGGAACCATCAGATTATTTTCCAAAGTGGTTTTACCAGCTTGCAATCCCACCAGCAATGGAGGAGTGTTCCTCTTTCTCCACATCCTCATCAGCATCTGTTGTCACCTGAGTTTTTGTCTTAGCCATTCTGACTGGTGTGATGAGGAATCTCAGGGTCGTTTTGATTTGCATTTCTCTGATGACTAAGGACGTTGAACATTTCTTTAAGTGCTTCTCAGCCATTCGAGATTCCTCAGTTGAGAATTCTTTGTTTAGCTCTGTTCCCCATTTTTAATAGGGTTATTTTGTTCTCTGGAGTCTACCTTCTTGAGTTCTTTGTATATTTTGGATATTAGCCCTCTATCAGATGTAGGGTTGGTAAAGAACACACATTGAACCTCACACAATAGTAGTGGGAGACTTCAACACCCCACTCTCATCAATGGACAGGTCATGGAAACAGAAACTAAACAGAGACACTGTGAAACTAATAGAACTTATGAACCAAAAGGATTTAACAGATATCTATAGAACATTTCACCCTAAAACAAAAGAATATACCTTTGTCTCAGCACCTCATTGTACCGTCTCCAAAACTGACCATATAATCAGACACAAAACAAGCTTCAATAGATACAAGAAGAGTGAATAAATCCCATGCATTCTATTGGACTACCACTGACTAAGGCTGGTCTTCAATAACAACAAAAACAACAGAAAGCCCACATACACATGGAAGCTGAACAACTCTACACAATAATAACTTGGTCAGAGAAGAAATAACAAAAGAAGGTAAAGACTGTTTAGAATTTAGTGAAAATGAAGGCACAACATAACCAAACTTATGGGACACAATGAAAGCAGTGCTAAGAGGAAAACTCATAGCTCTGAGTGCCTTCATAAAGAGATTGGAGAGATCATACACTAGCAGCTTACCAGCACATCTGAAAGCTCTAGAACAAAAAGAAGCAAATACACCTAACAGGAGTAGACAGCAGGAAATAATCAAACTCAGGGCTGAAATCAACCAAGTAGAAACAAAGAGACCTATACAAAGAATCAACAAAACTAGGAGCTGGTTCTTTGAGAAAATCAGCAAGATAGATAAATCTTTAGTCAAACTAACTAAAGGGCACAGAGACAGTGTCCAAATCAAAAAAATCAGAAATGAAAAGGGAGACATAACAACAGAAACTGAGAAAATTTTTAAAAAAATTATCAGATCGTAGTACAAAATCCTATACTCAACTAAATTGGAAAATATGGATGAAATGGACAATTTTCTAGACAGATACCAAGTGCCAAAGTTAAATCAGGATCAGATAAACCATCTAAGCAGTCTAATAACCTCTAAGGAAACAGAAGCAGTCATTAAAAGTCTCCCAACCAAAAAAAGTCCAGGGCCAGATGATTTTAGTACAGAATTCTATCAGACCCTCAAAGAAGACCTAATACTAATACTTTTCAAACTATTCCACAAAATAGAAACAGAAGGAAAACTATCTGTGTTAATTTTCTAAACTCTTGGGTTACTAGAAATGAGTCTTTGCTGGAAGCTTTGTGCATACTAAATGACGCGATTTTCGCTTATCTTATTCATTTATAGTAGAAACAGACAGTAGTTTGGAAGCAAAAGACAGTAATCTAAAATAATAGTCTAATGGGCCACTCTAATAAAAGAAAAATCTTTAAATAATTGTTCTATAAGATTCTTTAGGTTAAAATGACACTTTTTCAAAGGCAAATAATTAGTTTTCTTAAATCAAGGCAGTTTAGGTCACCTGTAAAACATAACATGCTTTATAGTGTTCGAGTGTTATGACAGAGTAAGTAGACTGTACACAAGAAACTAACAGGAGGCAGAAGCCATGTGGAGTTTCCACAGTAGAACATGTAGTTGGGAGAACAACTATGGAATTAAGACTTTATGATCTACATCTTTAAGAATGAGAATCCCCTCGGGCTTGAGCTGAAGTATCCTTGGTGAGGAGAAGCGTCAGAAATGATTAACCATTCTCTGCTTTGTTCCTTGGTGTTATCTTAGTAAACAAGACAATCCCAGTGTTGTGAAACTACATAGTGACATGATATTTGGTTCAGTCTTGCTTTAATGAATTTTCTCAGCCCGTGGGATGCAATTTAAATAAAGCATGGATGCATTGTATGAGCAACCACTCTAGTGTTTAATTTTGAGAGTTACCATCAAGTACAGAGTTGTTACTCAGGTGGTATTTGCAATGGACTCTCCCAGTGGTGAGCTGGGGACACCCCTGTGTCTGTATTGACATTCTATCTCCTTTCTACAGACAGTGCAGATTGCTCTGGACAAAGCCAGAGAGGGTCGGACCTGCATTGTCATTGCTCATCGCTTATCTACCATCCAGAACTCAGATATCATTGCTGTCATGTCACAAGGAGTGGTGGTAGAAAAAGGGACCCATGAGAAACTGATGGCCCAGAAGGGAGCCTACTACAAGCTGGTCATCACTGGAGCCCCCATCAGTTGACGTGCCTGGAGACCTTCACACACAGATAATGATGTGCCAAGAACAGGAGGGCTGTGGGTTGTTATAACTATACTGAGAATTATTATTAATGCTTTACAGACAGAGGTACCCTCTGGGATCCAAACTAATTTTAAGTGGCTTTTCAGTAATAATTTCAGTTTGAAATGTCTGTGTAGAAAGGAGAGAACTCAGAGTCAGTATGAGTCCAAGTCCAAAGTCAAGCAGCTGCTTATCTACTACCCAGTGCTGCTCTGGGTGGGAGCTGTTCACCATCTTTATTAAGGGCTTGGTGAGAGAGCATGGAGTCCTCCTTAGGACAGAGAGCTGTTTGTCTTCTGCATTTGGGAAAGCTCCTTATACACTGAGCCTGCTCTGTAATCTCCACTCAACTGTTTGAGCCAGATCCAAGTCAAGAGCTAAGGACCTAAGACTACTTTACTGGTAGTTCTTAATTAAGTTTTGTTTGTTTTCTACAGGGAAGCAAGTTTATTTACCTCTATCTAACACCTGTGAGTAGGGAGAGGCGCACTTTCCCATTCTGGAATCTCCCAGGCTCGGGGAGGCCAAAGGTGAGAGAGAAGGATTAGTAGAGGTTGCCAGTCAGAGGCATTGATTTAGACAGAAGACTCAGAGTGCTGGTGTCACGAAACACTACAGTGGGATCTGCCAGTGTGGAGCAGGGACTCTCTACTGGGACTTCTACTTTTCATTCCCTGCCCCCATGTCACCTGATATCCCTTACTCCTAGGAAATCCTATGCATGGAATGGAAATGCATCCTCTTCTTAAGTTGTTATATAAAAATCCAGTAAAACATAGTAGAAAAACATTTATGTTCATTATTTTCTTCAGAATATCACTAAGTACAGAAGACTCAGGGTCTTGGTGTCACAATACACTACAAAATATAGCAGTATAAAATGAGAGATGGTCTGATGCTTAGGAGATAGCAAGAAAAATATGTCCCAGTCACACACAGGCTGTGCTCTCATCTCAACATCTCCCCTTCTTCCATCTTCCTGCCACATTCATCCTGCTTGTAACTTCATCGTCCCATGCTCAACAAATGAGCATTTGCCTACAGAGGAAGACCAAGTTGAGATGTTTTGAAGTCTACTATTATTGCTGTTGTTATTTGTCACTCAGGGTTTCCTGGTAAATAACTGCAGAGGTGGGTTAGCAGGACAACCGGCAAGGTCCGGAATTGCTGAAGGCTGCCACGCTGGGGAAGTCTGCGGAGGGTGGAGGGATGCCTCTAGTTATGGAAAAGAACAGGGACAAAGAAGTTCCAGAATAAATGACTGCTACGAGCTGTAGTAAACACATGCTCACCCTCAACTTTTGAATCAGGAAGGATGCAACTCACCTGCTTAAGCTTGCATCTCAGAGGGCGAGGACGGGCTGTTTGCTGGGAGGTTGCCTGTTTCCTAGAAAGACATTTGTAGAGCATTCAAGAGCAGTGGATCAAGGCTGTCTTTTTAAATAAAGAAATTCTAAGTAATTAGAAGGAAAAGGACGGACTGAATGAGTTGCTTCTGGTTGCCGTGTTTATCACAGCAGTAGAAGAAACACGGATGATACTACAATTGGCCTCCAGATTCTTTTGTCCAAAAGCTCTTTTGACTCTAATTGCTCTGTATCTGCTCTGCATGTGCATGGAAGAAAGCGTCCCAGTCACAGGACACCTGGAATTTAGAGCTGCCCACAAATATGCAACTTTCAGCAATGGGGCACCCATTTTGAAATGGGGAGCCTGGGATATTTGATATTGTGTCCTAGTACAGGAAAATATATGGGATCCCAATTAAGAATTGTTTGCCATTTATTACTCAAGAGTTAAGTTTGAGTTTTCTGTCTTAAGAAGTACCAGAGAATCTGTGAGATGGCTCAGGGGTGCAGCCACTAGCCGCCAAGCTGATAACGTGAATTCAATCTTCAGGTCCCATATGGTGGAAGAAGAGGACCATAATAGACTCCCACAAGTTGTTCTCTGCCCTCCATACACAAGCCATGGTGCATGCATGTGTGCACAAAGGCGATTATGTGTATGCATGTACACACATGCACACACACACGGACGTATACACACACTAAATAAATACATATAATTTTTTTAAAACCTACCTTTTTTAAAAAGAAAAAATAACCAGAACATCCTCACAGGGTTGGCTTTGGATCTAATCTCATACATTTATTTACCTAAGGGTTTGGTTGATTATATATGCACATATTGCATTCTTATGCATGCAAATCTCTCAGTAATCAGGCCACAGGAAGATGTCAGCAAAGATTTGAAAAAGAACTGTGAATCTCATTGCTGTTTCCAAGCACACTTTGAGATCAGTTTGCATAGACACAAGCACCGCTGTAAAATAGGCATTATATTTATTTCTATTTTTTTTTCTGAACTTTGAGAGCAAGTGAATAATCTCACCTGCATGAGATGGCAAGTGAAAGAAACTTCAATAAACAACTAAACCCAATTTCAATTTCTTTCAAACTGTGTTCAATTAAATGCCCAATTAATTTAAATGGATAGACTGTAAATAAAATAATGCACATGATTATCATCTAATTAGCACTGGCCAGCATTAAAATGTGCTCATTAGTGAGTTGTATGGTATCCTAAGGCTCATAATTAGTAATCAGGGTGTGCGTGATTGGCATGAGTAACTGCTGGAATGTAGCTACTCAACTGAATAAATCAGAGTTAGGATGAAATGTGCCTTATAAAAGGAAAGAGGAATACATAGGGAGCTGGTGAATTAAGAGTTTTTTCCTTTTTATAATTCAGGTGCAATTCCTACTCAGACACAAAGAGCTAAATCTAAGAGCAACAGAACATCTGTAGAAAAGGAGAAATTTGCACTCAAGATGCAACAGGAAAAATCCCAATAGTTACTAAAGTAGAAATTTTGGCCATGAAAGAATACAAAAAGGGAGACAAAAAGAAGAAGGAAAGAAAAGGAAAAAAAAAGAAAACAAAAAAAGAACAAAGACAACACAAAACAAAAAAACCATTGTGTTCATTAACTGAGAGTATGAAGTTCTACTCTATGAGGTACAGAATCAAAGTAAAGATAAACAAGGTCTTAAATTTTCATAAAAGTTGAAAAATCCAATAATTATTTCAATATGACTGTAAAGCATTTTGTAAATTAGTGAGCCTCTGCCTTCATAATTTCAGTATGTTAGTGTGAAATCAGCAGGCTGCAGAGGACAAATACAATAGTAGTTACATTCCTTGTTATATATGAAGGTGAAAGACCCCCAAGAGGGGAGACCCTCCCTCAAGTCAAGGGAGATCTCGGCCACTCAATGACCCACAAGACACTGATCTTGATGCAATTGCAAGAGGAGGTTTATTTTAGGAAATCAGCATGCTGAGGCTGAGACTCGTAACCCATGCAGGGGCAGAGGAGCTCGACCCCCAGCTCGGGGAGAGTAGGGTATTTAAAGGAAAAAAACACAAACCAGGGGGACTGAGGGGGGGCAGTGGAAAGTCCCAGCCTATTATTCAGCATGTGACAGGGTTCAAGGAACAATCATGGAGAAGTATACGTTTTTTTCTCAAGAACTTAATCTTATCCAACCATATCATCTACTCTGTGGTCAGTCAAGTTCTTGAACACAAAGCCCCAGAACTAGCTGACCTGCTCTCTTGGCTCTATTCTATCTGCTAGTCTGCTAGGGGTAAAAATTCTATTAACTTTTCAAAGTCATCATGGCAGGTGCTGTTGATTGGCTACATTGTTTTCTTTGTCTTTCTCTATTACAAAGACTAGAATGTCATTACCATTTCAGAATCTCTTGCAGCTAGAGAAGGTCAGATGATCCTGTTAGGTTTATGAAACATAGGCACTAGGCTCTGTGTTGGTTTTCTCTTCCTAAATAAAATTTAGTCTAGACAGTGAAAACAGTTGTCTCCCTTCTTCTATGGATGCAAGCAGCCATCCTTGGAAAAAGACTATGGTACACTTCCACAGCAGAATAAGAAGACTGAGCCTGATTCCTGTATATCCTCCAGCTAGTTCATCAGCCTTAGCTACTTATTTCAACCTCTTCACTAAAGGAAAAAAAAAAAAAAAGGCACATTTCACTTTATATAAGGCCCTGGAGTAGTTTGTTGTTTTGTTAAGTATGAATAAACATAGCTTTAATACATATTTTTATTAATAAGAATATTGAAGAATAAGTATGAAGAAAACAAATCGATTTTATCCTTAAATGACCTTGAGATATGACCTTTATATCAAGAAATATTCTAAAATGATTTTTGCTTTTGTTTGTGGTTTTGGGACGGGTTGTAGCTTTTTAACTAAGTCTAGCCAATAACTGTCTCCATAGCTCAGATTTTCTAGAACTCATGATTCACTTAATCTCTGAGTGCTGGGAATATTTGCGTGAACTATCATGATGGGTTTTTAGAGAAATCTCAAAGTTATTAATTTAAATGAGGAACCAGTTCATCTGTTTGCAAATTACTACTATAGAAAGGATGGTGGAAGTTCCTGGAGCTTATTTTAGTGGTTTTTCAAAAATATTTCACCTCCCTGGCTTTAAATAAAGGAAGTTGTTAATTAGGTACTTCACATGATGTGCAGGAACAATGATTGCTATGTTCTCTAGCCCTCATTAAGTAAGTATATTGGGCATACCCTGGGAACATCTAGATTCCATCTAAAGGTTATAAACAATTGAAAGTTTATGGAGAGGACAGAATTGAAAAGCTAGCCTACAAAGATGGACAATCATGTCACCAGTCAACTTATAGCTATGGTCTCAATTCAATTCTCTCAAGTGCACAGGCTAGTGGTATCCCTAGGATCTATTGAGAGTTACAGTAGATAGCCAGGAGCCAATGGGACCCTCCCCAGGGCACAGGGCATGCCCTCAGTCCTATACCTCTAGCACCAAAAGGCACTTGATTAATGTCAAGTAGATGGTTGACAAGTTAGAAATGACAAGCCCAATTAGACCCTGAAGCATGGTTGAGCAGTTTTTGAAACTGGTTTCTAATATTTCCTTATTTGGTCATACTCAAATCTCTTGGCATCATGCAATTCACTGGTAGTGTCATGATACATTAAGGAAGCACACTTCAACAGGATGAAAAATTAAAATGTGACTTTGTTTTTAATTTTTGAGGTATAATTACATCATTTCTTTCCTCTCTTCATCCAAACCCTCCCATATATCTCTCCAACTCTCAAATTCATGGACTCTTTTTTTCATTAATTGTTGTTCTATACATATGTATATTCATATATATATTCCTAAATACATAAATGCACCCTGCCTAGTCTATATATTGTTACTTGTATGCATGTGTTCAGGGCTGATCAATCAATATTGGATAACCAATGGTTGAGAGATGTATAGTCTATAAACTTATAAAAACACTAGTTCAAACACAGTCACTTTCCTCACCCAGCAAACATCTCCAACCCCACTTCCTACAAAATGCCCCCTCTTCTCGATCAGCCTACTATTTTCTGTATCTGCTAAGTATCCCTTCCAGCAAGAATTTCCATCTTAAGGAGTCCAGGAAGAATGGAATTGGGAATTTAATTATAAGACCAATCAGTGAGCGTGAATATGGATAGTCTCATGTTAATAATTTTGCCTCATTACATCAGTTGAATTATTTCACATTTTCATGTATTTCCTTTTATAGCCATAAAACTTGATTTTTAATTGACACAGAATGTTTTAAAGGCCAAAATGTATTTTATTGATCCCAAATTGTTTAACAAAGGAGCAAATTTCGAATTGGATTACAGTCCTTTTTAGTATTTATAGCTTTGTTCATCTCATTAAGTAAAATTAAAAAGTATCTATGATTTAACACATTTGCTACAGCCATTCATATCATCTTTCTTCTTCCTTTTTATACAGAAATGAACAATTCCTCTATAAGTCTTCCACCAAGAGAGTGCTTCACAAGAACAAAAAAAAAAAAAAAAAAGAGGAATTTGAGGAAGTGTTACAGTTTGAATCTAAAATGTCTCCCATAAAGCTCAGTTTGTAGATTTTGGGGGCATGTGTGGGGTTATAGAACTCTTAGAAGATGGGCCCTAGCTGAAGAAAGTGGGTAATGAGGGTGGGTTGGGATAAGCCTTGAGGGTTATAACCAAGCCTCATTTACTATCGCCTCCCTGCTTCTTGATTCACAGAGATGTATGTAAGCAGCTGCCATGAGCCCTTGCCACCAATGATCCACCTTCTCCATGCCTTCCCCATTGAGATGCACTGTATGCCCTCAAACCACAAAGGAAAAAAGTCTTTCCTCCCTAAAGTTGGCTCTTGTTGGGCTTTTGGTGGCAGTGATGAGAAGTGACTTGTATAGAGAGCCAGAGAATATCATATTTGATTGAAAGTGAACCTGAGTCACAGCTGGAATGAACTTTCCAATCTTAGTCTATGTTACATGGCTTAGTAAAAAACTTAGTCAACTGCTATTCTGCTTAACGGATGAAGTATCAAATCACCCTCCGAATTCACATCTCACTATGTAGATACTTCTCAGACTCCATCAGGGAAGTTTCTTTGTGCAGTGAATAGTGAATAGTGTGAAACGGGTCCAAGTTCAGAGAACAAGTGACTATGGAGTGCTTAGCCACAAATGGGACATCTACAGCAAGGTGCCTCTCCCCCACAGCTCAGGGACCATCAAGGAGGAAGAGATAGGTAGACTCTAAGGCCCAGATGTAGAGGAAGATTGGGACAAAAACTGTTTTCGGGACATGGCAGGACGGCTGTATTCATGAAGTCACAGCTTGTGTGGTTGTCTGTACATGATCAAGCCAGTCAACATTCTAGCAAGGGGGAGAATGAGGTGTGGTTCATGGACCCCACCCACAACTCAGATCTATGGACAATTCACTCCTTCTAAATGAGGAAAAGTCATTCTTTTCTTTATGACTATAACCCATTGTGCAGGCTCCAGTGTATGGCCCTACAATCAGGAGTAAGGGGGAATAGAAATTGGACTCACTCAATAGGTGTTGTAATTTGTTTTCTGATAAACCACTGATCAAAACCAACTTAGGGTTGGGGGAGGATTTAAGTGGTTTACAGGTTACAGTCCATTATTGAGGGAAGCCAGGGCAGAAGGTCAAAGTAAGTGGGGGTAGATCTGGAAGAGCTTAGGGGAAGTGAATAAGATCAACATGGTGGTTTGGATGAGGATGGCCCCCATAGGCTCAACTTTGAATACTTGGTCTAAAGTTGGGGGGATTGTTTGGGAAGGTTAAGTATGGCCTTGATGGAGGTATATTATTTACAGGGAGTGGGGGTGGGGGAGTCAGCTTTGAAGTGTCCAAAGTCGACGCCATTCCCAGTTAGTGTTCTCCACCCCCTTGTCTCTCTCTATCTCTGCTTTGTCCCCCAGTCCTCTGCCTCATGACTGTGGGATCAGATGGAACTTGTCAGCTGCTGCTCCAGCACCACGTCTGTCTACCTATTGCCATGCTCCCCTCATGTTGGCCACAGACTCTTAGCCTCTGGAACTATGAGCCCTCAAATGAAAATGTTTTCTTTTATAAGTTGGCTTGGTCATGGTGTCTCTTCACAGCAAGAGAAAAATAACTAAGATTGAGAAACATAATCCAGCAGGACCCCAGATGCCACATTTATTCATCTCCCTGACCTGTCCTGGCAGCCTCTCTGAGGAAGCTACACAGTCTTTGAACGGAAGACAGATTCTCTTCAGAGATCACATGGTAAAATGTCGGAGGAAAAAGAAAAAGCCTAAGAAGTTAAGAATTCATAACACAACAGAATTAATTGGTTTCACACTAACTTTTATAGCCTCAATCATATAAGGATTTTCTCCCTACTTTAGAGATCTCTCTCTGCTGCCTAAAGAGTTGAGACATGGTTTCTTCTAAATCATTATTGTGATCTCCATCAAAGGACAGCAAAGACAGTAATTAGTACTCTTCACAAACCAGCCTCACATTTGACATAAACTGCATTTGTCTTTTGCAGAGCCCAAAATGAAGCATTTATTTTTAGAATTTTCTCATGAGTTGTTTGCTTCTAGATCTTTCTACCATTCGTGTTCCTTTAACAGAAACAGGAAGAGAATGTTAGAATATTAACAAAGTAGCATAACCGGACCTTCATGGGGGATTCATCAGATGATACATTAAAGATAAGGGAAAGGTTAAAGATGGCTCTTTAGTTCCTAGGCAACATTAGATTTAGGTATTCATCCAAAAAAGCTATTTATGATTTACAAAGAGATGAAAGCCATCAGTGAGGGCAAAGTCTTCAGGGCAGCTGGAGAGCTTTTGTAACTAGTCTCTGAATGACCACAGAAGTGCTGGTATCAGACATACATATATGCTAAACTAGGAAAAGCAGGAAAACTTGGTCAGAAAGTCTTCCAGTTATCCTGAATATAACCATGAATTGTGGGTAAAACACACAGTTTTGCTGCCATTAGATTCCCAAGACATGATGCAGGGCGGACGAACTCAGACTCCTCAATTTGGAGCAGGAAAGCTGAGTTCAGGGAGACCAGGGTTGTAAGAGCTCACAGGATGGAGTCAGGGAGAAAGGATCTGAACTGATGGGGGTATCTCTTGAAAATACTGCAGAGCCCAAAGTTACCTGCTACAGACTCTCTGCCTCACCTACAGCAGTTTGGGATAGGAGACAATATAAATTTTGTTTTGCTTTGTTTTTAAGAAAAAAATCACTGTGAGGTTGTACTTGTAAAACTCAGTTCAGTAGCCACTGGACACATATTTAAACTAACTAAGAATAAATAACATTTTATAATAGCCTTCTTTAGTTGTATTAGCTGCCTTTTAAGAGCTTAATAATCAATATAGCAGCAAGTATCTTTATTACTTTAAAAGGTTTAATTAAAAACTGCTGTGGAAGTAGTCTTAATATATGTAATGAATTAAAATTTTGTAAATGTTTTTTAAGTAAGAGTTTTTTCATATGTGTATGTGTCCATTTGATCTCAAATTTTATGTTAAAAATTTGGCTTTGTAATATTTAGAGCAATGTTCTTAGATTTCAAGAAGGTCTTATAACATTTTTAAGCTCTCTGTTGTAGGGACAAGTACACAGAGACAACACCAAGTCAACCTTCTAAGGGAGAAGTTCAATCACTAGGCTGCCCAAAGAAAGTGACTCAACAGTCTTCCTGGTCGCTAGTTTTAGCAATAATAAATTCCCTTGCATTTCCTTTCAAATGCATGTTTGATTGGGACAGCTTCCCAAGCCACTTGTCTAGATTTTATCATCCTGACAGCTCATGATATTGGCATTTTTCTCTTGAATATGCAGATGTGGAGACGCTTTGACTAGATGGATATGGGAAGTCAAATGAGCTCATTTTGCTTATTTCTTGTGAATAAATTGAAAGCCGAAGTCTTCTCCATCATGATTAAAATCAGGCATTTTCTCCAAGGCCATATAGCGCTGTTTCTCTAGCTGCCTAAGCAATTTCAATCACAAAAGCAAATTGCCTCCATATGGATTCCTCCAGGAGACTTCAACTAAATAGAAAGAAAAATCTCCTCACTGGGGACTCTGAGGCTTCATGGTAGACAGGAGTAGAGTTGTTGGAGATTAATTATTGAAAATAAGCCGTGCCTCATCCCATTTTCCCTCTGAGGATCACATGTCGTCTAACAGACAGCTGCGTAGAGTAGCTGAAGAAAGCTCCTCTATGGGGGCCTACGGGGAATGTGTGGTAGAGCCAGCACAGCAACAGAATCCCCTGGCTATTGATGGCACAGTCCCCTCAAGCAGGCTCAGAATGTACTGGGATAGAGGATTCAAGATGAACATTATTGACTCTACAGTTACCTTTGAAAAAAGCTCAGAGGGAAGCAGGCCTCTTACATTTGCAGTTGGGACTGGACAGACAGAACACAATGTGCTGAGGACTACAGTAACCTTATGGGAACAATGGCAAAGAGCACTGAAGAAATGAACAAGAACCATCCTGTCTATTTCTTTTGCTCCAGTGCTCTAATCAACATGGGATAAATTTATTCTGAAGTAAAAGCTTCTTTTACCCTGTTTTGCTTGTTTTGCTTAGGAATCCATTGCCTGTTAAAAAAGAGAACCCTAGTTAAAGTGTCTTGTTAAAGCAACAGTTCATTTTCTATAATTATACTTGGAGAGCTGCCAAAAATTAGCTGTTCAGCTGTTCAATATGTTATTTTCCATGACTACTATCAAATAGCCTTCCCTTCAACTGGTATGTTTTCATACATATTGATGACCTATTTAATAGATCATCAGCTAAAGTAACTAACTCATTAATAACATTCTTGAGAAGAGTTACAAACAACATTGCAGTAGACCACAGGCCATCGACATGTAGCAAAATCAGACTCACTCACGATCTTCAAACTTGATCAGAAAGACACAGTTATCAAATGAGTCTAGAATTTCAATGAGGAAGATACACATCTCACTGAGAAGTTGGTGTATATTAATAGACCATAAATAATTTTCTGAAGTAAAGTAAGAGATTAGTCCAACAAACCAATGCACAAGTATTTAATAGTCTTTCTGAGGTAGAAGAATTTGATTATCCCATTTTTGAAAGACTTGACTTCTAAAAGTAAAACATGGGAATACCCCAGTGAAGAGATGAGGCTTTTCTGGTGAATAGTAATCCAGTAGGTTGTTTTCCAGCAGGGTTTATTGAAGCATATACAGCCATTGCTGGCCTGGAAAAGACACTGTACTCTGGACATAAGTCAAATAGAATGTGGCATTTCAATGCCATTTTTGAAACAAACAAACAAACAAACAAACAAACAGGTGTCTTAGATGGCAACCATAGACTTTAAATACATGCATCTGCTCTTACTGATGTTTTTAACTCCTTAAAAATAAAGAAATAAAGCATTGTTATAGAGATATGTATCAGAAGCTTTGGGTTCCAACTCTGCTTCCAATCTGGCATTATTACAGTCAAGTTACTTGATCTGAACAAACCTCTATTTCCTTATCTGATACATGAGATAAAACTCCAGTGAATGCTCTGGTGAAGATGGGTTTTGATTATGGACACTTCTAAGAGGCCCACAGGATCCAGAAGTAGCCAGGCTTTAAGATGATAGAAGCATCAGACCCTGGGGTTTCTGTTGAGTGCTAAATACTATGACTAAAAGGAGTCTTTCTGCTTAGTGGACCGGTCAGCACCCAGCCCCTGTCAACTGTCTTTACTGGGCTATACCATCTCTATGTTGCCATATTGTCAGGTGTGTCAAGAAAATATGGATGCAAATGTTTCTTGTTAAATACTGTTATTTTTAAATGTCACTTGGAAAGCAGGCTAAACTTATGTCTATGGGTGAAGCAGGACCTTTGGCCATCATGGTGTGACCTCTGTAAAGATGCTCCCAGTCTCTCTGCTGTGGTTCTATTGAGAAATACAGGAAACAGGTGATCCTGAGACCACAAGGGCACTGCAGCTCTACTTAATCTTCTTCTCACTGGGTCTCATTAACATATGACACAGTAGGGAATTAGAGTCACCACCATCAGTGGGATGGATGCACTTTTCCAGAAAGACAACAGGTAAAATAAAGGTTCCGTGTGAGTCGGGATCTTTTTTTTTTTTTTTTTAGTTAGTTAGTTATTTAAATCACATCATAATTTACTTATTTACACAGGGGTTATAAACACAAAAAAGGCAGGATGTGGGGAAGAGAATGGCACCGGAGCATAGGTGTTCAGGGGGAATACAGATACCTTTCAGAACAGGGTATCAGCTGGGTGTAGGTTCAGGGGACAGGTCACTATGACTCTGCCTATGATTCATTTGTCCTTATCTAAGTTGGTACTGTCCACCGAGGCTGCCTATTTATAAGACCTATGACTACTTGGGCTGGTAAATTTCCACAGAAGCCGCCTGTTTACAATAGCTTATAGCCTTCTGTTTTCAGTGTTTTTCCACAGAGACCCAAGACTTGGTGTTAGCATGCATGTATGTCAGGACTATTGCTGACTTTAGGCCTATGGCTGATTTTAGGCCTTTAGTGTATATGTAGGGCTGCTCCTGACATCTCCTCCCTTCTCTAAGTATAGAAGGGCCTTGGCGATACTATTCTTGCGAAGGCGGGGATAGAGGCCTGACCTCCAATAATTGAAGGGGACCTTGTAATGGCTCAGGTCCTCCTGTCGTTGTCCAGTGAGGCATGAGGGCCATACCCATCCTGATGTCTTTTTCCTGGAGAGGCGATACTTTTGACATCAACCCCTATGCAGTCAGGCTTGTCCCTCAGGGAACCCAGATAGATATTTTAAACTTTTATTTCTATTCCCTTGCAGTGCTTAGCCTCGCAGCCTAAGCAAGAATTCAGATCGCCAGACAGAGAGGGTTCTGGCTAGCCCCTCTCTGCTTGGTCTAGGGGTGGAAGTCTCCTCTTTTAGGTTGAGTGGAGATGGGTTTGAGGAACACCCTGTATAAAGTATAACAACCTCATCTTGAGTCTCGTGGTCCTCCATAGCTAACTTATGATAATGTATCTGAATAGGTTTTGCTACCGAATTATCTATCTGTTGTATCACAAAGTTAGGCAGCCTATTTAAGGCCCAGGACTAAAATAAATCAGCAGAAATAACCCAGTTAATGGTCCCAAGATGGGAGGAAGTGGGGTTGACAACCATGGAGAGGTTGAAAACCAGTCCTTGTACCAGCTCTCATCTTTCTCTTTCTCGCTCTGTCATTTCTCTGGACCTTCTCTGACCTTTTCATGTTCTCTTTAACCATCCCTGTCTTGTCTATGTAAGGGCAACATTCTTCTTTAAGGGCTATACACAGATATATATATATATCAAGAGCTGGAAAGAACCCAGATGTGAGTCGAGATCTTGATGGAGCGATAAAGTTGCATTGTGGTCAGTGAGGTCAGAGCACAGAGCAAGCGGAAGCTCAGCTTGGAGTCATTTTCTCCCTGGCAGCTCAGAAGGAACATTTCTGAGTTGATGGCAAAATCCAAGCCAAAGAGGACCCTGAGGTTTCTCACAAGTCCAGCAAAAGGCATGCTGTCAATGTGGATCCAGTCTGGGTTGGCACACCACTTTTTGGCAATGGGCACAGACCACAGCAGGTCAATACCGAGCAGTCTGAGAAGCAGGTAAAAGCCAAGTGCAAACAGGAAGAGGAAGACGTTGGTCTTCAGGTACATACTCAAGCTGGCCATGTAGATTACTGGAGTGTGTTCAAAGGCCTCTGTTACTAGCATCCCTAGGGATTGGAAAGAGATACTGACATGAGCTTATGACCCTGAGACTTCAGGAATCCCTCCCCTCTGCACTTGGGAGGACTTTAGACAGCCAGAGTCTAACAATTTACTAAAGTGTTTGCAGACATAAGCTGAAAACAGATTAGTCCCATAGTCTTTCAACTACCTACATTGGCCAAGAAGGATCAGTCAAAAGTCAGAAGCACTGAGTGACAACTCATTCTGCAGGCAGAACACTAAGCAATACAAAGCTGCCACCAGGTGAAGTTAAGTCATGCAATAAGAACTTAGCTCCAACCAAGTATCTTGAGTGGGTTTCAGGGTCCTTATGATGTCCCTCAAAAGAAGATGAAAGCACAGTGTCTGACATGATGGTTGGGATGAACCACTTCACTTCAGTTGCTCCTCAGAAAAGTCCATCTCCCCATGCAGTTCTCCATTACACCACTGAGAGAGACTGTGTCAGCATGTACACAGAGGCTCATGAGACAGGTCTTATTAAATCACTGAAGACCCAATGGTAGCATGTGTGTTAGTGGCTTGATTCAGCTACCTCTGAAACCAGAAAGCCGATGACCAGAGTCTGATGCTACAATTTGGCAAACAAAGAGAAGTGAAGTAGCACGACTGAACATAAGCGGCCATTTTTACCACCAATCACTCCAAGAATGACCTGACGGGGGAAATGTGTGGCTATGAACACTCTGGAGATGTAGACACTGATTTGAATCAACCAGAAAACACTCCAAAGAAAGGACCAGGTCAGTCTGTGATGGAAGAATGGATACAAGTGTGAATAGCAAAGAATTTGTAACACCTATAAAAGTAGGTGGGTGAAACCTGATCTTCCTCCCTATAGGGGTCTTCCAGGTATGACAAAACACAATTCCAGAGTTTTTCTCCTTGAACATGCTTACATAGGATTCATAGGATTCAGTGGGTTTCACACAGGACTTCACATTCCAAAATGCTAGCTCCTAAGATATTAATAAAGTTTAAAAGGAAGGTATTTAGTCAAAATCCCAGTGTAAAGCAGAGGGAATGAACATTAAGTTCGCCAAAAGAAGAGCTTTTGGTATTTGATAGCCACTGGGAGGGGAAGAGTTAGGTCTTTTGTTTTGTTTTGTTTTTAAGAGTAAGACACACACACACATGCATGCACACAAACAAAGAGACAGAGACAGAGAGACAATGAGACAGAGAATGAGACAGACATAGACAATGAGGAAAAGACAGAGACAGAGATAGAGACAGAGACAGAAACAGAGGAGAAACCCAAAATTGGGTGGGTAAGAAGGTTGTGGTGGATCTGGGAGAAGCTGGGGGAGAGGAGATTAGTATTAAGATACATTGTATGAAATCACAGAATCCCCCATGGTACATTGTACTTGCAAAGAATTATTACAAATATTATTTTTAAAGAGGAAGGCATTTTGATAACGTTGGAATAAGGAAAAAGGAACGAGGGAAATTCAAGTGTGGGGAAATTAGTAGTATCAGAATAATTAAGAATGAACCATGTAGACTTTTGTGCTCTATCATTTGTGCATCCTCTCTGCGGTCCATTCTCAGCTTCTCTTTGTTTGCCGACAACACAAGAGAAGCAAGCCTTCATTTAGGTGAAAGCTCATAAACATTCCACTGAGCCCATCACCTCATGGTCTGTGATCTCACAGACTCTCAGCGGCTCTAATCATTTTATGAAAGAGAGAAAATGTGGAACAAGAAAATATACTGCATACATTCAATTAGAAGCAGAAATGCACACACACACAAAAAACCAACCCGTGTGAAATATTAAGATCCAAACAGTTAAAAAAACAAAACCCAAAAACCAAAACCAGCTATATTTAGTGTCATTAATCCTCAGGTCATTTATTGTTGACAATCAGACCAAAATTTAGTTTTAGTAAGACCAAAGGTTAAAAAGAGATGAGTCTGTCAGACGGGAGGTAGGAAATGGAAGAAGCATTAACAAGGGTTTGTGAACCCCAAGGTAAAGTGTAGGCACCCATTTATTTTTTAATTTATGTGGGTGTTTGCCTTCATGTATGTATAAACACTGTGTGTGTGTGTGTGTGTGTGTGCCTGGTGCCTTTGATGGACAGAAGAGGGTGTCAGATCCCCTGGAACTGCTCTTGTGAATGGTTTTGAGCCATCATGTGGGTTCTGGGAAGGGTCCCTTGTAAGATTCAGCAAGTGCGTTTAACCACTGAGCCATCTCTTCAGCCCCCACTCTCTAAATTTTTACAAATGAAGAAAGTATTGCTGTTACAAACATCAAAAAGGAATAGGAATATTTTTTAAGAATAAAAATATTTTTTAAGATTGTTAATTGGAGGGGAGAATGATCCACCCAGATTTATTTCTTACATTATTCAAGACGACTCTTAAAAAGTAGAATGTGTTTTCTATTCTTATTTTAAAAGAAATTTTAAGCCAGGCAGTGGTGGTGCACACCTTTAATCCCAGCACTTGGGAGGCAGAGGCAGGCGAATTTCTGAGTTTGAGGCCAGCCTGGTCTACAGAGTGAGTGCCAGGACAGCCCAGGCTATACAGAGAAACCCTGTCTCAAAAAACCAAAAACAACAACAACAACAACAAAAAACAAACAAACAAACAAAACAAAACAAACAAAAAAAACCCAAAACCTATACTTTATGACAAAGTGGTGTTTGGGAATACTTTAATTACAAAGAATTTCAAAAAAAAGAACAGAAGAAAAATCCCAGTTTCTACAAATAGTGAGATATCTTAAAGTTCTACGTGCTTCTATACATTAAGAAATCTGTTAACAGTAGGTCTAACATTCAAATTTAATTCTGCCTCTAGAATGTTTTAATTAAAAAGACTGCATAGACTTTAACAGCTAGAATATATTTTACTGATCTTAAAAGCATTGAGTGCTCAAAGTAGGAAGCATAATTTTACTAAATAAATCAATGCGTTTAAGAGCTACGATGATCCTTAAAAACTTAAGTTAATCTTAAGGCAAGAGAATGTGCAAAAATGTTTCTTTATGCAACTCTAGATGACTGGTTTATGAGGTACCAAAATAATAATTGAATTTTGGAATCCCAAAGGCTTATTTAGCAAGTCATTAATCAGATAAACATTTCCAACTCAATTATAAAAGTGGTAATAGCTGTGAGCTAATTAGAACGTTATCTTAAAGCAGAATATTCATTTTCCACTCATTCTGCATGGGCTATGAAAGAATAGAACAAGCACATTTCATTGAAAAACTGATAATATATTCAAATGAATGTTTACAGACGACCTCGAATATTCAATACTGTTTTGCCAGTGCTTCAGAAGTTGGAGCAAGCTGACCTGTGAAGAGCGATAGAGGACTCAACCATCCGGCTGACAATGTAGCTTAAGGCAGCTGCTACCATGACATACCAGACACATGATGAACCCATTGCGTGACCAGATGGACTTCCTGTAATGAGCATCATTTGTTCAAAAGGTGATTAATTATTAGGATCACAGAAGAGACACTAGGATTGTGTATTTGTCATGAAAATTACAAACAAACAAACAAACAAACAAGCCCATAGGTTATATGTATATGATGTATATGTATATGTATATGTATATGATGTATATGTATATGTATATGTATTGCATAGAAGTAGGTAAAAATAAGAAAAACTGGAGTCAATTTGAGACTCAAGTTCACCATTCCAAAAACACTTTTTTTAAAACAGGAAGAAACAGAGGAAAAACTGCTAGAAATATCTATTTTTTCCTCTTGGTCCCCAGAGTGGCCCACTCTTGACCATTTATAACATGGATAATAATGGTTAGAGTTAAAATGTGATTTCTTCAGACAATTCCATCATGACATAATGGGACCATGAGAAGTTCTGATTATCATGAACTTACAACATATATAATCAACCATAACTTTATGTAATTCTACCTAACTTTCTTTAATGAAAATGCTTTCTATATGAAACACACACACACACACACACACACACACACCCTTCTCCAGAGTTTCAAGCTGATTGAATTCTGCAAATCAACATATTCAGTATAATGATTTAAGAATGTAGGCAGTTGCACCAAAATCTAACACAATTGTATTCAATTCTTTATATGTTGTTTTCAATTGACAAGAAAATTAAAGTACTTATCCTGGATCTTGAATCAATATATTTTCCTTAAGCCAACAGGCTGTCATTGTTCTGCCTGTGGTTTACTGATTGACTTATAAACAACTGCTGTGTGTATGCTGAAACCAGAATGTGCATATTGTGGCCACTGCAGTGAGAAGCTTTGCCAAACAATGGAGAATCCAATCTACAAAGACACTAAAGGGGGCTTTAGTGAATCTTGACAAAACCCACCTGCTCTCAGGCCTTTCCTGGTGCCAGAACGGATGCCTTTCCTACACTGTTAGTTTTATTTTTAACCACTTAGAAGTGGTACATAACTTTTCATTTGGTAGAAAGTCACTCAGGTTAAATATCAGACTATTTTGGAAAACAAAGGACCAGTCTCTTTTTTTGTGAAACATAAAATTCACTGTAGGAATTCTTTCTCTCTCACTCCATATTCTGTAAAAAACATCTCACAAGATGGAATAGATGCTAGGAAGTTTTAGGATAAAACAAACAAGCATTTCAGTACCTCAAGGTTATCCATTGATCCATCCACCTACTTATCTCATATAAATATGAAATACATTTAATTCTCTGCTAATAGGACATACAGTCTGAGCAGCCAGATATTTAAAGAATTAACTGTGGTATTATAAACACTGTGAAAGATGTATGTATACTTTTAGGGAAGCCAAAGAAGATATTCAGAAAATTCATTAGGAGCTCATACACTTAAGGTTTGTTTCAAAGGACTGTCTAATGGCACAGATTTTACAGCTATGATGTAGCACAAGACAACTCTTTCCATAAACTAAAGCAGTATGCATTGTCCTATATATACGAATATACATAAACTTTTTACTCTCTTAAAGTTGACTTCTATAATACAGATGTTATATTTAATACACAGGGCCATGTAAGTGAAAAAGAGCCTTAGGAAACCCTACTCACATGATACACAATCAAGACTGAAAAAGAAAAAAATGTTAGTGGCCATGTGTCCTGGCAATGGGAGTACAAGGATGTCTTCACCTTTCTTATAAGATGTCTATTTGTCTCTTCCTTATTTGTGAGATTCTCAGAAGAGCCATAGCCAGGAAGCGGCTGAGCAGCAAGCAAATCAATGTTTCTAGAATCTTAATGTAGTTCTTTGGGAATTTGTGCTAGCTTATTGGTTTTTATTTTTTATTTGTTTTCATATCCAACCATTATATCTCTCCAAAACAATAAATACTCAAGTATAAAATGATTTGGGAAATATTCTTCCCACCTAATCTTTCACAAGTAACAATATAGAATTTGGTAATTCGTAAAATTTCTTTCCTTCCCCGTTAGCAATTTTTACAATAAATTTTAAGCATCCTCATCTGTGACATTTTCCTTGAGATCCTAGATACCATATGATTATAGGATGCTAAGCATGTATAAGGGCTCACTTCAGTAAGGTGAGGCTTCTTTAATTGCTTACCTGGGCCTATTTCGAATGTAGTGGGAAACTGCTCAAGACATGGGCTTGAGTGATTTGGGTAAATCTCAGTTTCTTGGATCCTCCAGTAAGGACGATGGCCAAACAAAATCCTGTGAATAAAGGAATATGAATTTCATATGTACTTAAATACAACAGTTGACCAAGTGGAGACTTGCAATTCTTGTAAAAAATGCCTCAATTAAAGAGTAAAGGGGGCAAAGCTCATAATTAAAACACCCTTAAATAACATGAGTTCTAGTCTCTTATCATGAGAGAGCATGCTGGTATCTGGGGTCTGGGAACACTTATTTCCCATAACCAGGGAAGTTCTGTGAGTACTTAGATTAGAACTATCAAAATGGAACTTAGAATCATCAATCTCATTATTGTTCTGCTAACTTCTTGGTTAATAATAGGATATGTGTTATATGTGAAATCACTTATAATTCAAAGTATGTATTTCTATGCTTTTTGTAAGTTCTACTTATGAATCTGGTATTTCAAAGTAACCAGTTTGTTTGGAAGACATTCTATGTCAAAGTATATGCACCCAAAACTTGATCACTAAGCTAAAATTACAAATTTAAGAATACATTTAGGAAAGATAAAACACAACAGAAGTCTTACCATTTAAATATAAGATTGAACCAGTCCCCTATGACCGCTACCCATATCATTTTGGTTCCCACAGACAGATTCAACTGAAACCAAAGTGGGAAGTAAATAGAAAAGATATTTTGGAGGTCTCCAACATTGGACATAAAACTTAGAAAATCATAGTAAGCCCGGTAGTCTTTCTGCAGATGCTGAATCATGGGCACTCCACTCCTGTGAAGGAAATCCATCTTGATGCAGTTCTAAGCATGAAGCAGGTGGAGCTGCAGGGCTCTGTGTCTGGCTGTCTTTATATGGTACCCTTGTGATGCACTGAGCCATTACTGGGACATGTGATGCTGACCATCTGCGGAGCAAGCATGATGGTTCTCCACCCCCCAAAAAGTTCATATGCTTATGACTTTAGTTGGTGGAAAAGAGGTGCGGCACATGCTGATCTGGGGCAATTTGGGGGAACTTGGAGAGAAGCACAGTGGATTTCTTCTGCACCCTCCCTTTGTATGAACAGTTGGATCCTGTTTGCTTGCAATCTTTCTCACAGTTCATTTCCCTCAAGGGCAGACATTAGCAATCTCTATGCTTCGCTAGCAGACTACATGAATAATTATTCCATGTCAAATAAGCCTCAAAGCCTTGCATTTTAATTTCAGTGAGACTGTGGCTTTCTGAGTGTTCTACTGGGTCTTTCAGGAAAACGATAGAGTGAACTTTTTTTATTTGAAAATTTTATATCATTTGGCAGATTAATTTCTGATCACAGGTTTTAAAAAAAACAAACGATCTGATAGATCTTCACTATCAAAGAATGACAGGATACATATGGACAAAGAAGAGGATACAGGGAGTGTATGAACTCAGGGTGCAAACATGTTGTTTATGTTTTTGACTGTGAGGTTAAAAAAAAATGGAGCAGACTTCCTTGATTTACTTAGATTATGGAAGTGTGTTGAAACTGAACTATTATTATTATTGTCATTATTATTATGATGTACATATGTATGTATGTATCTACCAGAGCACAGAAGTACAGTAGAGGTGAGAGGACAACTTTCAGGAGTCACTCCAGGGAGTGAACCCAGGTTATCAAACTTGTAGAGCAAGCACTTTTACCACAGAGTGAGCCATCTCCCTGGCTCTATATTATTTTTAACTGACAAGAGAATACAGTTGAGAGATTTGGAAAAACTCCACTTGTGATAAAGATAGATATCAACTACAAAGGGCTTCCCACCAATCAGGAATTTCCAACCATTTGATTTGTTGGTGACTGTTCATAAGAAGTAAGTGACAAGAACCCAAACAAGCATGTAGATTGGGGTGAAGATGGTACAGCATAGAGACATAGGTCACACAGTCAGCGTGAGAAGCTGCTTAGTTGCAAAGTTGGTAAGGAGTGGATTCAAGCCCTCCGTGCTGAAGGTACAGCTATGATGCGCTTCTCATCCCTCCATTCAGACACTTGTCTTTGCTAATCACAGCCTCTCTTACTAGAAACGGTCTTCACTGGCTACAGCTGTCACTATAAAGCTCTTCTAGAGTTGTCCCATGATTCTACAGCAGTGGTTCTCAACGTTCCTAAATGCTGTGATCCCCTTAATACAGTTCCTCATGTTGCGGTGATGCCTAACCATAAAATTATTTAGTTGCTACTTCAAAACTGTCATTTTGTACTGTTTTGAATCGGCATGTAAGTATCTGATATGTGACCCCCCACCCCAAAGGGGTTGTGACCCACAGGTTGCGAACCACCGTTTCTACAGCATCAGTATTATGGGCATGCAGTTCTTAACTGTGCCTTGCTGATTTCTGTTGCTTCTCCTGGAACAAGTGGATTGACTGGCCAGTAAAATGTTTCAGGGCACTTTACAATCAGTATAGTTCTTTTGATAAGGAGCAAATGGGGGGGAAATTGCCCTGTTTCTAAGATACATGGATTTAATAGAACTGTTCTTAACTGGTGATTAGACACCTAAGGCTACCACGGGCAATGACCTTGTCTCATTATCCCAGACCAGTTGAATTCTTGGTGGTGGGGATCTGGGCATTAGTCATATAAAAATATTCCAAGTGATTCCTCAGTGTAGAATCCAGGCTTAGAACGACTGAGCTCAAACAAGGCACATGTGGCATCTGCCTTGACCAACAGAAGTCTACGCTTCAGGCTTTTTTGCTTTGCATATTCTGGTTCTCTAATTTCCATAATTTCTTTAATGAGCCATGAGGAAGGACATAACTTCCTTTTATTCTTTTTCTAAGAAGCGTTTGAGCTACATAATTCATGATATTCATTTTCTTCAGAAGTGTCTTGTCCTTAAATCAGGGTATAAATGATATCAAATACATTTTTGTCTTACAATTAAAAATTAAAGTTCGTGCTCACTCAACATTTTGGAGTCTATGGACTGTAATGACGTTGACTGCACAGTGGCTCTTCATCTTAGGGAGTTAATTTAGACAGGCTCTGTATCTCAGAGGACTCCAGTTCTATAGATTATAGGATAATTAACTGAAGCAAAAAGGATCTCAACGTCCCTTTTCCTTTAATACAGTCTGCTAAATCTTCTTATTCCATTATCGTTTGCTAAGTCTTTTCACATCTTGGCTCAGTGCATTTTCTCATCACTCTGGGACATTCTTTCTAGGATATCATATTTCTTTGCTAAGGCTACTATGAGACTGTCAGACTGGATGACTAAAATAGCATACATTTATTTTCTTTTAATCACAGGAAGTAGAAGCCTATGATGAGGGTGTCAACGTGGTTATAGTTTCCTCTGTGGCCCCTCCTTGGCCTGTGGATGTCTGCCACCTTCTCCGTGTGTCTTTACCTGGTGTCCCTTCTGACCCTGTCCCTATCCTAGTCTAGTTCCTTCTTTCCTTTCCCATCTTTGTGTTTCTCTTATTTTCTTCCCACCTTTTTTCTCCCTTCTGTCTCACTCCTTTTTCACACTAATTGTGGTTTAATTATCTGTCTGTCAATGTTACTGTTATTTGAGACAGAGTCTCACGTGATCTAGGTTGACCTTCAATCTCCAATTCTGGGATTACAGGTATATCCCACCACATCTGGCATTTTCTGGGTCTTCAAATCAGTCATTATCTTTATGTTTTTCAGCCAAGGAGCAAAGGCAGCCACGACAAACATGAATTGTCCGATATTGTATTTAGAAATCAAGCCAAGGCCTATGAGATAGCTCAACAGCTATGAACACTAGTTGCCAGGCCTGGCAACCTGAATTCAAGCTCAGGCACCCACATGGCAGAAGAAGAGATGTGACTCCTCTCACTGTGACATGCATACCATCTACATACATACAAATGCAAAACTCTCCAACACAAAGCAAAGAGTATGCAAAAGTCCACAGTCAAGGACCATTCCTTTGAGCATCAGTCCATTCTCTTCTTGCGATAGGATGTGTCTCTGACTTCTCTAAGCTTCCAACCACCAGAGTTCTGCTAGGACAGAAAAACGTTTTTGTGGTAGGGGAAAAAAAAAACCTTTCTTAGTATGTGGTTTGGGTCCAATCTTGGCCAAATCTTTTCAGTCATTAGGCAACTCTTCATCTGTAATTTATTTAGAGGTTACCAAACTTCCCCAAATCGCAGGCGAAATGTCTATCCGTATGCACATTTGTTTGAAGGTCACCGCTTTCAAAGATTATCAGTGGAACCTCTGATCCAAGCAAATTAAGTACAACGGGAAGTTCACGGGCGTCCCCCGAACTGTCCATGTGCTACTGTCAGGATCTCTGCTTTCTCCATTTCCTTGGAGACGGCTTCAGTACTCCATTCTCCCAGCATGACTGGCTGGTGGTAATGATTTCCTTACTCTTAATGACTGTGTGGGTTTGTTTTCTTCACTAATGTAGCCAGTCTCAAAACCCTGTACTGTTGCCCTGCTTAGATGTTCGCTCTAGTAATTGATTACTTTCTGTTCTCTCCAGAATTTTATCATTCTGGTTTATTTAAACTTTCTCTGGGTTTTAAGTAAATCCTGCTTGTTTTAGAATACAACTTGGAGGTCACAGAATTCTTTCAGGATGTTTTGCCACAGCAAATATTTTAAAACCAGAGGTATAGTTTTATTATAAAATAAACTATTTGTTTCTGAATTATAGTTCCTGTTACAGTTCAACACCATTTAGACACGTTTAGCTTTGGCTCAGTACTGCTTATACCTTGGCAGCAAACAAAAATAGACCTTTAATGTCTTCATGGCCTTCTAACAAACTTATCTGCCTTTTCTAAAATAAATCATATTTGAGAACTCTCCGGTGTCACCTTGCAGTATAAGTGGATTTATTTCAGACTCTAGAGTTTAAGCTCTAGTGAGTTTTAGAAAATAATTACTTTACCTTCATTCTGGCTCATATCCCAGAAATACTGGCACTCTGTAACAACACTATTATAAATTATCTTGCCACAGCTTTCAGGGACCCCTTCCATTAGTCTCATTACGAACTCGTCCCTAGAAATGATCATGACCTATACACATCCGTAAACTGGTGCTTGGCTCACAGGTTTCTCACTAGGAGAGTTGCCCATGGACTTGTTAAAATGAAGATCCCAGGAACTTGTTTCCAGAGTCTTAGATTTAGTTGGAATCCAGCAGGGCCTTCAAGTTTACATGTCTACTTAACTCCCAGACAATGGTGATATTATTGGGTAATGAGCTTAGTTTTGGGAAGCACTGATAGAAGGTTTTGATTTTTACCTGTGCTGGGTAGGACAGAAGTAGATCATACGGTGAGAGTCTCAGCGTAGTAGAGGATGTGAGATATTTGCATAATTAACAGTGCTGTGCCCCTAGGCTTGAACAGAGAGAGGAGATGGAATAGAACAAGGGCAGATAATAACTTTCAGTCTGTGACATGGAGCTTAGGGAGTTTTGTGGAAGAGACAGCACTGTGACCGGGCTTCCATATGTAAATAATTATAAATGCAAATGCAGTGTGGATAGGGCAAAGGCAATTCAGAATACGGTGGAGATAATCCTATTGTGCTAACATATTTGATTAATTAATTACTGCATTACATTTAAAAGCTGTAAAATTAAACCTCCAGATTTCTTCTTTCCTTCCCTCCTTTTCTTCATTAAGACCAATCTTATAGCTCAGATTGGCCTGGAGCTCATTAGGGCCCATGCCAGCCTCAACTTCAGAATGCTCCTTCTTCCTTGGCCTCCTGAATACTAGAGCTAAAGCTAAGAACCACCCCGCCTGGCTTCAAATGGCCAAATTTTACATTGATGAGGCAATTAAACACTTTCACCCCGAATGATCAGTTTCGTTGCAGTAGTAGATAGAAGCTATGACCTTACTCTACCTCTGAATTCCACTCTGAGTTAAGGCAATTCTTCTCCTCCTCCTCTTCCAGGAGACAGGATCACATTGTGGCATCACACTCACAGCAATCATGCCTCAGTCTTCCTCATATTGGTCCCTAGGAAGAGATGCAACCCACTATGCCTGACTAGCAATCAACTCAGAGAAAGCAGAAGAGTGGCTGCCAGCGCCCAGGGAGGGAGAATGGGATTTACTGTTTAGTGACTTGGAGTTTATGTTTTGCAGGGGAAAACAGTTGTAAGGTATGAATAACAGCAGTGGTGACAACGGTTAGTACGGTATCAGTGCATGCATAAAAGAAGTTAAGGTTATCAATAGTATGCAATATATAGTTTACTACAATTTCCAAAAACTGAGTGGGTTTTTTTTTTTTTTTTTTTTTTGGCACTAAACATTTTTCTGAGTATTGAGAAAGGCTCTGTCTTTCCTCCCTCTGATATTGTTCATCATTTTTTTAAATTTCTTTTTTATGTTTTACAACTTTATTGAGTAACTTTCGAGTGCAATTATCTTCAATACATGATTCAATGGTTTTTAGTAAATTTATAGAGTTGTAATCAATCACATAACCTAGATTTACAGCATACCTGTCACCTAGCAGGCTTCTATGTGTCCTTTGACAGTCAGTAGCTGCTGCTCTTGGTCCCCCACAACTACCCAACTGTCTTCTGGGTAGATCTTCATTTTCTGATAATGCCCTATAAGTACAATTAAGAGGCTGAATATTTTAAGTTCAGACTCCATTCTAGAGAACCTGACCTAAATTTGAACTCAGGTAAATTAACAGGCTGGTATCTAGCATTAGTTTCCAAGTTATCCCCCAACAAAACCCAAGCCTAATTCCAGTCTCTAGGCCAGTGTCTCCAGGTTATTCCCCTAACAAACCTGTACCCCCAAGGTTACAAGCCCATCCCTGCCTGACGACCACCAATGCAGAGGGGAGCAGAAATTAAGTTTATGATATGACTCCCAGCACCAGCTGTTAAAGGCCACAGTAACTTTCCAATTAGATGCTTGCATACTCACCCCCCCCCCCACACACACACACTTGCTTGCTTACTATAAAGTCTTGCCCCATAGACATTCGGGGCTCCCTCACCACCAAAACCATCCTGTGATGACCCTGCTGTGAATTACATCAGATTGGCTCCTGTCTGCTTTTGGGAGAGGAATCACTAATATTTCCCTGACACTACACAACCACATAATATATGTTCCTTTGTATCTAGCTTACTTCAAGCAGCGTATGGTTTTTAGGAAATCTCCTTGCCCCCACAAGAATAAAGTTTGTTGTGAGCTTTTCATTCAATTCCCAGTGCCCTGAAATGACTGTTATTTTTATAATTTTCAATGTTTCTCTTGTATGGAAGAATTCTTAATGACTTCATCAAATTATCATGTTGAAGGGCTCAGAAAATTCTTCCTTTTATCTACTTTTTAACATAGAAGGTGACAGAGTCTACTGAAATTTTGTGTGTGTGTGTGTGTGTGTGTGTGTGTGTGTGTTGAGGCAGGTTCTCACTAGGTAATACTGGCTAACCTGGAACTCATTATATAGACCAGGCTGGACTTGAACTCACAAAGATCCCTTTGCCTCTGCCTCCTAAGTGCTAGATTACAGGCATCTGACACGATGCCTGGAGGCAATAAATTCATTCACTTTCATGATTGTATTTGTATTCTGTTGGTTCTATTCCTCTGGAGAACCCTGACTAATCCACTGAGCAAGGCTTCTTCAAATTGCTCCATACAAACAGCTCCAGACTAGAAGATGTAATATGTTTTTCCTCATCACCTGAAGAAACCCAACCTGGGTCACAGAGCATATATATTCCAGAGAAGGCAGTGCTCAGTTCAACATATAACTTAATAGTCACAATAAATCCTACTTGGGTTGAAATGAATGGCATATAAATATAGCTATAAAGATGATGATAGTGTTTGTAGGTGTTGACAGAAGAGACTCAGAAAACTATTCTCTGTGATGAGAGGCAGGGTGGGGACAGGGTAGCATATTTTCTCTACCCAGTGTTTCAGATATATATAAAAAAAAATTGAAAATAACAATTTTTTTCTTATACCTTAGTTGAAAAGGAGTCTTGACAAAAAGTCATTGGTCATGGCTAGGTGTAATAGAGAACACACACAATGTCAAGCACTCAGGAAGCTAAGGCACAAGGGTTACAAGTTCAAAGTCAGCCTGAGCAACATGGTAAGACTGTCTTAAAATTACAAGTGGGAAGGGGATGGGGATATGAGGTGGAGTTCTTGCTTGGAATTTGCCAGGTTATAGGTCCAAAATTGAGCAAAACTGGAAAGAGAGGGAATGAGAAGATTGTAGGGAGGAAGGGAGGGAGAGAGATAGCCAAGCTAGCCCGGAGTACATAGTAAGATCAAACAAGGAAACGACTCAACTTCCCCCACTCCCACACCTTCAAAGAAAGCAATGGTCATCCTAAGGGGTTGGTGGCTCTGAATCTTTATATTGCTAAAGGCAATCTCTTTCCCAGTCCAAAGTCCAGAGACATCTAGAATCATCACTCAGTGGTCACATTAAGACCAGGGTAAAGCTGAGCAGAAACAGAGCTTCAGCTAGCACCCTGCCTTGAATCTTAACTCAGTGGGTGACCCAGGAAGTCATTCCTCACTCAGCTGAAGAGCTAAGATGCCCAAAATATAAAATGGAAGGTAAAATGCTACTAGATACCTAAGACCAGAAGTTATTGCATAAGCATTCAAAATTAAAGGCCTTTCACAGCAAACTATAAGTCTAATTGTTAAAAAATCAACATCCGAGGAACTGGCAACATGGCTCAAGGTTGCAGAGCGCCTGGAGAGAAGAGGAGTTTGAATGCTAATGGCTCACAACTGTTCCAGGGGATCTGATGCCCCTTTCTGTAAACACTTACAAACATAAAAATTAAATAAGTAAAATACTCACAATGAAGTAATGTTAGAAAAGCTTGGGAAATTTAGACAATAAGTTTGGGTAAATGGTTTGGTGACTTTCAGGATGTTTCTGCCTAATCAATCATAACTGGAGTCTGTTTAAGAGTATTTTCTGTCATTTCCAAAATAAAATGGATGCAAGAAAGAGGGGTGTATACGTCATAAAAGAATGAGGTTAAATTTCAATTTTTACATTTTTCTTCACTCTAGGGCAAGCCCTTCTTGCTATTTCACGACAGACCTAGTCCGAAGCTGTCTCAGCAAAGAACTACGAATCCCAGAAGGCCCTGCGCTATATCTGTCCGCGAGAATTCCGCAGGCTGATCTCAACTAATCCTTGCACGGAAGAGTCTGCGCTGCCAGCCAATCAGAAGACGGAGCTGAAGGGCGGGTAAGTAGGCGGTCCAGAGTTTGAAATTGAAAGACCGCGCGGCGGAGGAGCGGCAGACAGACGAGCGGTGGGTTGGTTCCTGCCGGACGGGTCCAGTCAGGTGGAGACGGCGGCGTTACTGGCCGCCCAGGTCTGGAAGCCTTTTGAAGGGTTGTGGGCTTCGCCGGTCGCACGCGCGCGGTGAAGGAAGCCGGCCTGGGCCTGCCGGCGTGTATCCACAGCGCCTGGAATGCGGGCCTCTGCTGTTAGCCGCGGGGTTCGGGGTTCGCTGGTCCGTCCCGCCCCCACTCCCCTCTTCCGGCTTGCAGGGGGAGGAGCAGACCGATCTAGCTGCCTGGGGTCCAATGCAGAAACCCGAGTCGGTCCCCCAACTTCTTAAGACTCTCAGTCTCCTTGCCTGCGAGCAGATCCCGAGAAGTTGACTGACACCTGGGTCCTGTTAGAACCTGATTTGAAAGCCGCAAGCAACCTGTTTTGATCATATTCTTCCCCCCCACCCCCATGCTATTTCCCTCAACAGATTGATGCACACTCACCACAGTTAAGCCCAAATTGGCTTGAATTATCCTGTTGCTAACTACCAAGGTGTTAATGGTTATTTTATTTTATTTTATGGTTTATTAGGTTCCGGCCTGGAGCGCCCTGTGTTGACCAGGCTATCCTTGAACTCCTATACCTTCCTGCCTCTGCCTCCGACTCCCTAGTGCTGGAACTAAAGGCGTTTAGTTCATGCCCTGTTTTTATTTAGGATAGGTCTCTTGTATATCAGGCTGGTCACCTTTACTTCAGATTCTCCTGTCCCCCAGCTTCTAAATGTTGGAATTAAAGTCTGCCTTTATGCTAACTGAGTTGCTCAATTATTAAACCATTCTGTATCTAAGTCAACCTTCGGACATAAACTTGAAAATGTGGCTTATTTGGTGTCAATAACAATTAAAATACAGTATTGTGCTCTTTTGCAGCATCCTTAGAACAAGATGGGTGAAGACGAACTGGCATTCTTCGATAAAAGCATAAATGAATTTGGGGATAAATTCAGAAACAGACTCATCGATAATCGTAGTCAGGTGCAGGGGCTTAGAGATGCCTTCAAGGACTCCATTAGAGTGCTTTCAGGTACTGCCCGCCCTTAACGCCTAACTTGTGGATTTTACTGGTCTTATTTGTTTTCTATTGTTATTTTTGCGAGATTAAAACATCTTTTGTAATTTGTCTTTCAGAAAAGCTGTCTTTGAAATTAAAGGAAGAAGAAAGGATGGCTGAGATGATTCTGGAATATAAAAATCGTATGTGAAAAATTGTAGACTAGCTTTTAGATTGAGTGTCTTTATCATGAAATCTTAAGTAAGACTGTGTAGTAAGTGTTCATACATTCACACACATGTATAGACATTCAACAAAATTCTGTTCCCAGGGGCTGGACAGGACCCAGATTCAATTCCCATACCCACAGGGCAGCTCACAACTGTCTGTAACTCCTGTTCCAGGGATCTGACACCCTCACACAGACATACATGCAGTCAAAACACCAATGTACATAAAATAAAAATAAATTATCTCTAAGTGATTTTGTTTCTGTCACCAGCTTAAAGCTGAATATCTTTGCACCATCTAGAACTATGAATATTTTTTTCAGCATTATTTTTCAATACTATGTGAACGGCATTATTTTATATGTATTCTGTCTCTTTTTATTTAAGTAGTATATGTGTATTTGTATGCCTATGTGTAAAGGGCAGCCTTTAAAAAAAAAGTTTGTTTTCACATTGGAAATTTCAGCCAAGGAACACAGAGTTCCTCAGGACATGGGGTCTGGTTTATAATCGTATTTTAATCCAACAATCATATTTTTACCACCATTCTTTCCCTGTCATTTCTATGGATCTCCAGATATTTCAATACTGGATCTGTATCTTATATTGAATTCTCACACATAAGCTGTAAACCTGGAGCCAATGGGTTGAACTTACATAGAGACATTTGGTTTAGGGGAGCCATGTTTTAAATACTTTTTTCCTTTTTTCCTTTTTTTTTTTTTTTTTTTGCTTTTTTGAGACAGGGTTTCTCGGTGTAGCCCTGGCTGTCCTGGAACTCACTCTGCAGACCAGGCCGGCCTTGAACTCAGAAATCCACTTGCCTCTGCCTCCCAAGAGGCAGTACTGGGATTAAAGGCGTGCGCCACCACTGCTAGGCTAATGTTTTAAACACTGTTAAACTGGAATGCCCTTGCAGAACAGTAAGTGCGTGCTCGAGTGCACACACCTCCTCCCCCCGCCCCCACTATGGTTGAACAGAAATAACAATTTACCCAAGTTCAGTGAATATTTGATTGCTCTTGCCCTAGATTAAGGAAACAGTGCATAAGGTCTAATTTTATAATTTAGTGGAGATGAAGACAGGGAAACAATAGTTAAAATACATTGTACTACAACTTGTAATGATGGGATGCATGCCATATGGAAGCAGACTCTGGAGGCTTGATTCAGAGTTGCAGACTATTTAATAACTAACCCTAAGTTCCATACTCTAAGCTGCTTGCACATTTTGACTCAGGCCTCACAACGATAAGCCCCATAAGTTCTCTTACTGTTTTCTTTGTTTTTTTTTTTTTTTTTAATGAGAAGTCTTGCTTTGTTGGTTTGGTTGATTGTGGTAGGGCATCACTTTATAGCCCATGCTGGCCTGGGACTTATGGTCCTTCTCAGTCCTGTAGCCTCAGCTTCTTGAGTTCTAGGGTGATAGGCACTACCACACTTACTCTTCATACCCTTGTTCTTGTTGTTTATAAAAGAATAACACTTCTGTGATATCATCTCAGTCTTCAAAAAATTTATATAACTGAGGTTTAACAAGGAACATTTGCATCAAATGTAAATTATTTTACCTGTATGTTGAATTTTGTAGCCTTTCTCTTTGATTTGTTTTTCACTCAGATCTTCCACCTTTATGGTTAATTTTGTATCTATAAATGCTGCTTTTCAGATTTTATAAGAAGATTTCATTTTGTGTTTTAAGTATTTAGTAAGTACAGAATTTATTTAGAATTCTAGCACTGCTTAAGGAGTAACCTACCTCTTGATTCTGTATTTATATTTTTCTTGTCATACTACCTTCCTAAATACACTAACAGTTGCTTCTGGGGTCCTTGCTTCCCTGAGTTGTGTACCAGTTCTTCAGTAGGTCACTAGAGTCAAGTGTATCCACTGGAAGTACTATATTTTAGGGGAGTTCTTGTTGGTTTAACAGGGTTTGTGCCTTCCCTGTTCTCACTGTGTGTTGTCCCATGGTTTTACTGTTTATGCTCTTTAGACTGTTGGGTACTCAGTCCCTGCTCCCCTGGGCCTGAAGTCATGTCTAGACTCTGGGAAGTACTGACACTTGAGTAGTATTTAGAAGAAAAATGAGTCCTCCAGACTCCAACTCAGCTGTGTGTTTCAGGCAAGTTGTAGTTTTTCCTAGAGCCTGCTTTCTTGATGATACTTTGTATCTGTCATTCTAAAACTACAGGCCACTCTGTATATCTAGTTTAAGAAATAGTAGCAGAGCACAACTTAGACTACTGGGAAGGCTGTGACAGGAGCAACTCAGTAAGCTGCTTGGTGCAAGATAACATTTTTAACAGTGCTAGGAGGTGTGATTTGATGGCATGGTAGTGTTTGGTTAGCTTATGTGAGGGCCTGAGTTTAATCCTGCTACCATAAAACACTCATTATGAAGACTGAGCAGTACATTCATATATATAATGTGTTTCCCCAGTACCTATCATATAATAAATTTTCCAATATTTTATCTACATTGTAGTCTACCATATTTGCTTTCAGTGGATTTTTAAAATATATGTTTAAAGATACTATTTTGTTTTGTATATTTATTTGCTGCATATATCTATGTTTAAGATATATTTTGTAACTCTGGGAATAGAGTTATAAATGGTTGTTAGCCTCTGTGTAGGTGCTGGGAACCCAGATCTTTTGTAAGAGCATCAGGTGCTCTCAATCCCTAAACCATATTTCTAGGTCTGGATTTTTTTTTAAAATTATTTCTTTGGGGATTTTGTATAGTGTGTGGTTTGGTCATATTCACTCCCACCCAGGTCTTCCTTCCCAGCCTAGCCAGTTACAACTGTCTTGTTAAAGCCTTCAAGACTGTGTGCTGCCCGAACATTCTTGGGTCTGTGGTTCTGGAGTGTGGTTATCTTACCAAGGGCTAGGTTAATATTTTATTTTGACTTAGGAGCTCATATAGCACAGGCTGTCTCAGACTTTGTAGTAGAGGATGGCCTTATCTTCCTGCCTCTACCTGTCGAATGCTAAGATTACAGGTGTGCACCATCACACCCAATGTATACGGTGCTAGGAATCAAATCCAGGGCTTCCCACATGGTAGGCAAGAGCTCTACCACCTGAGTTACATCTCAAGTTCCATATATTAGTATTTCACTAAGCTTTATGAAAACACTTTAGAAAGATAACCCTATTTTATTTTGAGTGTGTCATGACCATGGTATACGTCAGAGGTCAAAGGACAGTTTACAGGAATTGGTTCCTTTTCTACCCTGTGAGACTGAACTTAAGTCATCAGGCTTGGCAGCAAGCACCTTACCTATGGCGTCATCTCTTGGTCCTGTCATCATATTTTTAAATAAAATTAACTTATATGGCTGTCACTGAGTGGAGACATGGTGGTGTCTGTCTTTCAGTTTCAGAATTAAGCTAACTTTGTAGGATTTGATGATCTTATCACCATTTTCTTCTGTCTTTAACACATTCCAGAAAAACTTACAAAGCATTAGAATTAGCTTTCTTCACAGTACTGTGAAAAGCTGTCTAATAGAGTTGGACTGTCTTCTGTGGTGGGCTTTACTAAGGTGCTTGGAACTTCAGGAGTCGTAATCTTCTGATTTTCTGTTTTGTTAACTAATTTGGTTTTTCAATTTTAGAAACTTTTTTATGTTAAAGATATCTAATGAAACAGATTCTCTTTTAACATTTACTATTTTTGAGCCATTAGAATATGTTTATTAATCATAGAGGCCAAAGAATTGTGAATTCCAGGCCATCCTAGGTTTATATAAGTTCTGTCTTCAAAACAAAACATAGAAACAATTTTATTAATCTTTGGGAAGTTGGCAATTTTGTGCTTTTCTTAATTACATGTCATAGAATAGGGCATATGTATTTAATGCCATGTGTTTCTTACAGAGCTCTGTAAGCAGAATAAACTCATTCAAGAAAAGAAAGATAATGTGTTAAAGATGATTGCTGAAGTAAAAGGCAAAAAGCAAGAGTCAGAAGTGTTGACAGCAAATATCCAGGATCTTAAGGAAGAATATGCTAGGAAGAAGGAAAGTAAGTTTCTGGTTTCATTTAAAGTAGCCGACTGAATTTCAAAGGCATGGTGGTCTAGTTGTACACATCTTTGTGGCTAAAGTAGATAACACTTTAGGGCATAGACAGACCAGCATCTCTCTAGGTATCACTTAAGTCACCCAAGTGACTGTTGTTTTGCTTAAAAGGTTTTGTCTAGTTTCAGTTACAGCCAGACCTCATGTCATTATTACTCTGGTTGTAAAGCCTTTTAGTAGTCCCTTGTAGCCTGGTCTGGTGTCAAGCTTATTACTAAGGATGCCTTTGAACTGGTCCTCCTGCTCTACCTTTGAGTGCTGGGATTGTAGGCATGCATCACCATGCCATGTCTGTGTTGAAGAAGTCTTTTAAGGACTTAAAAAATGTTTGTTGACCATAACATGTCTGCCAGGCAGTGAATGCACAGACTTAACTGGTAAAAGTACAGAGTACGTGACTGCAGTGCTCACCACTAAAAGGGCCATGTATCACACTTACACTGCTGCCACCGCCCAGGGAGCATCCAGAGGAGTGCTGTCAAAGTTTCTTTGGGACATGACATGGCTAATGTGCTTGTGAACTCTCAGCAGCTGTGGTTACCTAAATAAGTTTGGGCTGTCAGCATGTGAAAGGAAGAAGGGCCCATGAGACCTCACTCCTCAAAGACTATTGGTTGAGGAATTTTAATCCAGCAACATTGCTGCTCTGGCAAGGGATCACATCCAAAGACCTATGCCTGTGTAATCCGGCTGGAACGCAGACATAGCACACACCTTAATTCCTCTGGTTTACAGACATACCTTTGGTACCTTTATTCCTAAACCGTGAAAGTAAAGTTAGTTTATAGACGGAAGCAGCCATGTGTGAAATTGATGTCTGAGGGGCAGACAAAGTGACGAGTCAGAGAAGGATACACCCAGTTCTCATGAGAACAGATGGAAAAGTGAGGACAGCACAGAGAATCAGAGGAGGCAGTTTTACAGGGAGAGGTGAATCAGTTCGGTCATTGCAGTTTGAGGAGTCGAGTTTAGTCAGTTGAGGCATTTGAGTTAGGAGTCAGTGTAGTGGAGTCGAGTTTGTGAGTTCATGAAGTTCATTGCAGGTCAGCAGAGGCAGTTGAAGTCAGAGAATAAGAAGGAACCAGAAGATTAGAACAGATTGCCAGAGAGTTTGAGGCCAAGCAGAGCTGAGAGAAGCCAGTCAGCTTGGAGAGGTGTTCTGAGCTAGAACATCTGGGTTGAACCACCTAGTCTAAGTTCAGAAGTAGAAAGGGGAATTTCTTCAGCAGTAAGCCTCCAAGATGACAATATATCTGGTGAATAAAAGATACTCTTGACTTTGTTGGCAGCAGGGAGTGGATTTTACTATCTTCAGTGGTGTAGCTGCCGATAGTAAGTTGCCCATGCCCCAATAAATAAACCCCTGCCCTTGCTCCTGCAGGAAACTCAGTGGGTTAAATTCAGAGAGTGTACACACAGAAGACATGGAGGTGGGGGAGGGGAGAGCACCTGTTGGGAAGAAGCAGAGTTTCAGCAGGAGAAACATATGGGCTGAGACAGGGTAATAGAGGTAAAAAGAACAAAAGTGTGCGTGTGTGTGTGTGTGTGTGTGTGTGTGTGTGTCTGTGTGTGTCTGTGTGTGTAACTCAATGGATTAAAAAAAAAAAAAGACTTAAATTTCTGGTTTAGAAAAACCCTTTCTGTAAAAACTTTGTGTCTCATAAAAACTTTCGTATTCAAATGAATGCTTTATTTAGAAAGGAAACTTGAAAATAGCAGTTTATTTGGTTAATGCTTTCTCTTACACAGTTTGTATCTAAGACTAAACTGTGAACATATTCTTCTCATCTGCCATCTATTAGTTAGGATTATTAGTTTTAAACCAGCATTTGTTAGCAGTTGTAAGCCAGCATGAAATAAGGCTGATTTCTCATGGAAGCACTTACGCCTACAGGAGGAAAGTATTCTTCCCATGAAGCAATTAGCATATATTTGTCTAGCCAGCAAACAACAACAACAACAATAATAATATAAAGGAAATCTATTTCTAGGCTAATTATACAAATTTCTGCCCTGATTATTTGTATCTCAAACATTTTTTTCTTTCATCTTGAACGGAATCTCCTTTTATTATTTGTTAAAGTTAGAAGCTGAATAAATATAAACAGATTGATATTCCTGACATAATTTTTTAGTAGTTTTCAAGTTTCCTAAAATTAATTGAATAAGCCTTAAAGTGAGAATTATCCAAAATATTCAATGCTCTTTTTAAATCGTAGCCATTTCCACTGCTAACAAAGCTAATGAAGAGAGATTGAAACGGCTGCAGAAATCAGCAGATTTGTATAGAGATCGCCTTGGACTAGAAATTAGGAAGATTCCTGGTAAGTTTATTGCTCTAACTGTTATGTAGAAGATTAGAAAGGGGGTGCCTAGAGAAGAGAAGAATCTAAGAGGTATTTTCAACTAAACTTATCACATTAGGTTTTTAGAAAGTAGGCCAAAGTCTCATCTTTTTAATAATCTAAATACAAGTATAATTGCTTTATTTATCTAGTATCTAATGAAAGTTTGACATGGTTGTCAAAAAACCAAAAGAACAACAGTAAAACCATGCAATACTTACTGTTCTTGGTTTTCACTGGCTTTTGTATCACCCCCAGTTGCTTTCCAAACGGTGATTTGTAAATGCTGGTGTAATTACTCATTAATGTAGTATGAATTATTCTATCTTTTATCAACTGGATTGCTAAAACAATTGGATTGTATCTTTTCTAGCTTTAAAAATACTGTATATAATTTCTCACTTGGGAGGATCCTTTCTCAGAGGGGGATTACTAGGTTAAAAAGCATATGAATGTTTTTAAGGCTATTATCTGGGTATATGTTAATTGGTTAGAATGGATAGTGATTGGGGGCTTCCCGAGATCACGCTCAGGCTCCGTGAGTCATTGAGAAGACTCAGTGTTTGTGCTGGTCTTCCTTAATTCATAGGGAATATATCTTAAGACATTCAGCGGATGCCTATACCGTTAATAATGAATACTATGTGCATTTTCCCTGTATGTCCATATTTACTATAGATAAGTTTTTATATTTTATTTATTGCATTTTAAAAATCATTTATTGTGTGTGTGGTTTTGTGTGAATGGATGTGTGCCTTGCACTCTTGTGGAGGTCAGAGCTTGAAGAATTGATTCTTCTGTCATGTAGGTTCTGAGGATTGAATTCAGGTCATCAGGCTTAGTAGCAGTCACCCTTACCTGCTGAGCCATCTCCCAGTGCCCCTCCCCATTAGCTGTGTTTTGTTGATATTATTGTGTGTTTATGATGGTGGGAAGGGCACAGTGTATGTGTGGAACCAAGTAGCATGCTTTATCATAAACTGCCAACTGTAAAATGTTCCCCTGATTGTGAGAGTTGCTTAAGCAGAGCAGTTGACCCAGAAGAATGGGTGATCAGTAGAGAGTATCACCACTGTTAGATAGAAGGGTGGCAGGCTAGTGCTACTGCAGAACTGATAGATTGCTTGTTGCTAGGGGAAGCACCAACACACATTGAAATGGAAACTTAAGGGTTCTTTGGAGAGTCAGTTGTGTCGGATGCTGTTGTACTGTGGCAAACACATGGAGTGTTTTCCTCAAGTAGACACAAGTGAAAGACTAAGGCAGATGAAGTAGGATGTTCTGCTAAAGCAAATACGTGAAAGGACACCTGATCAAGGATTCTTTTCCAATGACACCCATGTGTTGGTTTACCTTACTTTGTGTAGTTGAGTTGCATTTGTCAGGACTCCATGGACTGGGACTGATTGGATGCACATGCTGAGGCAAGACATGGTGTTTGGAGGGTATAAATAGGACTCATAGTGATGGAGACAGTGCTTGGCTTGCTGGTACAGCTAGCTGTGCAACACTTGCGGGTCTTGCGTCTTCACTGATGTTCGCTTCCCTGAGAGAGGCACAGTGGAGAACTCCTAGTATTCCTGTTGCTCCCTCCTGCTGACTTGTGCCAAGACTGAGGCCTGGCGCCTCTGCTAGGTCGTTATCACTGCTGTTGCTAACCTGACTCTACCCAGCTGGTATATCCATGAAGTGTTTGTGAGTGGACTGAGCTGCCGCTGCCTGCTGACCTGTAAACTGAGCTGATGGTTTTCAGACAATACAGATTGGACTTGCTCCAAAGAAGCTTACTAAATGGGTCCACTTCCCCCTATATCCTTTCTTTCCTACTTCCTCTGGTGGGTGGTGGGCTAAAAAGGAGGTTAAAGCATTTAAGAATCATCATTAAAAATAAAAAAATTGAAAAAATTTAAAGTTACAGCACGCAAGTACTCTTGTCAACTGATGAGTGAGAGGAGTGCTCTCCGCTCTTCTGGATACTCAGAGGAATGGAAAACCCCCAAGGAAACCGTTGACTTATTATAGTAGACTGAATATATTACCAAATCCTTGCTTGGTGTGCACACCCTTCCCGGTACTATTAACAGTCTGGAATCTGGTGTACTAACCTGTACTTCACTTTTTATTTGGATGCTAGATAAGTCTTTCCTAAGTGAAGATTTCCTTTTATAATGGTAAGAATTTTAGATATGATTGCTTAATTTTTTTATGCTATAGAAGAAACTAAAATGTGTATGAATTTATGCTTTGTGGCAGCCAACTTGGATTTCTACCAGGCATTTATTTTTTTGGGAGCATTTCAAGGTTTTTTTTTGGAAACTAAATTAACTAGAAGAATATAAAATAAATTCACTTAACAATATGGGTTTATTGTAGTAAAATACATATAATGTAAAACTAAGCTGTTTTAACCATTTTAAAATGTATAATTCATGGCATTAATTATATCTACAGTGTTGTGTGTGACCATCACCAACCACTGTAGATTTCTATATTTTATCATCACAAACAGCTATTTTGTAGTAACTCTCCATTTTCATGCTTTTTTTTTTCCTTAGTTCCCAGTAACCTTGAATTGATTTTTTTGTTTCTGTGAATGTATCTTAACCTGTTCTAGCTATTTTTTTGTTTGTTTGTTTGTTTTTGTTTTTTTCGAAACAGGGTTTCTCTGTGTAGCCCTGGCTGTCCTGGAACTCACTCTGTAGACCAGACTGGCCTTGAACTCAGAAATCCGCCTGCCTCTGCCTCCCAAGCGCTGGGATGAAAGGCGTGCGCCACCACCGCTGGGCAGTTCTAGCTATTTTATATTGTGGAATCATACAATATTTGTTCTTTTGCATCTTCACATATTTCCATGGTTTGTCCATACTGTAGTTACGTATGAGAGGTTCATTCCTTTTTACGTCTGGGCAATGTTTGTGTGTTTGTATATATGTATAGTGTATATGTGTACGATGTTGTATTCAGCTGTCCGTCCATGGAGGGCCGAGTGTGTGACACTGTATTGTTTTCACTGCATACAGTGACCTGGTTAAATCTCGGCTTTTGTGTTTTACAATTGGAGTTTTTTAAGCCTTTCAAGCCTTAGTGGGTATTTAATTTACAAATATTTTCTTTTATTTTGTGAGTTGTCCTCATTTTCTTGGTAGTATTGTTTGAAGGAAAAAAATGTCAGTGATGTCCAAGTTATCTCTTCTTCCTTTATTGTCTGCTTTTAATGTCATTTACACTAACTTGTAAGTTCTGTATTTGAAGATACTGGTTAAAGTTCAGAGCACCTACTTATTAAAGATAGGGCAGTGTGTATATGTATATGTGTGTGTGTGTGTGTGTGTGTGTGTGCCTGTGAAAGTATCTCCACTGAGAGCCTTGACTTCTAAGTATTCTCATATTAAATGGTTTATAATCTCTTTCTTCAGGTGATAAGTTGCAGTTTATATTTACTAGTATTGACCCTAAGAATCCTGAGAGCCCATATATGTTTTCCCTGAGCATAAATGAAACTAAGGAATATGAAGGTAAGTATCCTGTCTCTTGTGTCTAAGATCAGTAGCCTCAACTGTCATTTGACTCATAAGGAAAATTTGTGTTTGCACAAGCTCTTTCCTTTTCAGTGTGACTTCTTGAGGTAATAACCTCTAAAGGATGTGGGTGTAGTTTTGCTGCATAAATATATTTGAGGCCCTAATAAGTAATCTTTCCCAGATGACACAGCATCATGGGACTTAAAACTCTTGAGACCAAAGTTCTTTGTATTTCATGTACAGATTTCATGTACAGACTACCCTTGCAGAACTGTGAATAGTTCATTGTTACTTTATGTAAAATAATCAAAATGTGGTAATTTTCTTACCCCCATTTTTTTAAGCTTTCATCCTAAAAAGTGCCACACATGCACAATGCAGATTAGTTACTGACTCTGCAGCAGGTCAGAGAGCCTTTAGTTTATAGGGAATGTATGTGATTGCTAGCAATGTGAACACTAAGCAAAATACAAGTATGTTTGTACTTTTTAAATTCCTCTAATCCTTTATATAAATGAACTTTAATTTGTTGGAGTTCATAAAAATGATTCCCAAGTCATTGCATCTGTGATCCTGTTTTAAAGCATTTATAACTGGTAGATAGATGCTCAGGATGCTGGTTGGCCCGCTAAGGCCATCTTCCTATAGGATTCAGATTTTGAGAATCTCCATCTATAAAATATTTGAAAATTTTCTCTTAATAATTATATTTCAGTCAAATGAGTACTAGGTGTTAAAAACAAAGCCCTAAAACCTCTAGCTTTTTGAGTTTTCTCTAAATTATAGTTATTGGTACATTGTTTGTGATGGTTAATGTAATTATCACTTTGACAAAATCAATAGTCACCCACATGCTGCGAGGAATTATCTTGACTGTGTTATCGATGTAGGAAGACCTTAAATTAACAGCGTAGGATGATATTTCCTGGCTGGTAACCTGCACTGTGTAAGTAGAGAGAGGGAGAGGGAGCTGAGCAGGAGCATGCATGCATTGCTCTGTTTCCTGATCATGGGTGAACGTGGCCAGCTGCTTAATGCTCCTGCTGCCTTGATTTCCCCACCATGGTGGATTTGAACTGCAAGCCAGAATAAAGCTTTTCTCTTAAGTTGCTTTTGTCAGAGTTTCATAGCAATAGGAAGGAAAACTTAAAGACACTCATAGTGTTTGATAGTTTATTAAAAATAAAACTCGCAGAATAAAATTTGATCCAAGTACTCTGCTGTTTCTTTGTTGTGGTCCTGTCCAAGCAATCTCTAAAGACAGAAAGCTAATATAGTCAAGTTCTTCTTGCTGAACAATGGAGATGATTGACAGTAGAAAGCTGGATCATTCTTTTGGCAACTCATTGAAAATTTATTCTGTTGACACAAGGACTATAACTTGTGACCTTTGTCTCATTAGTTAGTGGACTCTGTGAGTACCTTTCTTGGAACAGTGACCACATTTTCCACTGACTTCCATTGCCCTTGTAAAATCTTGGATATTTCATTCCCAAATCATAAGTTACTAAGAATTTGCATTGAGGCCAAGTATGGTGGTTCTTGCCTTTGATCCGAGAACTTAAGAAGCAGAAGCAGATGGATCTCTATGAGTTCAAAGCTAGTCTGGTCTGTTCCAGGCCAGCCAGACCTACATAGTGAGACCATGTCTCAAAAAGAATTGGCATTGAAAGTTAAGCCTTTTTTCAGATTGTGGCAAGAAACTAAATGTTAACCCAAAGTTTTGCACAGAAAAATGATGTTTAATAGTTAAATCAGATGTACGTAAGAAAGATGATAGAATTAGCACTCAAGTGTCACTCGGCTCTCAGTCCTTTGGATACTATGTTTAGATTTAATTTGGGATTGTAGTACTTACAATTTGAATATTTGGAGATTAAACAAAGAAAAGGACTAAAAGATAACTGAAATTCAATGTATTAGTTTGTGCTCAGAGCATTTCAGTAAAGTATAATTGCCATTCAGACCATCTGAGAGCCTAAGTGGAAACACACACACACACACCCTCCCCCTTTTAAATTATCTTCTTTGTTTTTCTTCTAGTGTTTGACTGTTCCCCTCATCTTGAGTGCCTAGAAGAATTTCAGGAGAAAGTAAGGAAGACCAACAATTTTTCAGCCTTTCTTGCCAATGTTCGGAAGGCTTTTATAGCTAAGGTTCATAATTGATATAGGTTTGTTCCTTGTTATTGTATATATCCTCATCTCTTGCCTCTTGTCATTTTTCTCTATTTCTGTGTGGTATGAAAGAAACTAGAATACATCATCCCAAACCATGCCTCTTTAACATAACATTTGTGAGCTGAAAACAGTTAAGCAGCAGTATAGTTAGAAAAACTTTGCCCTTCCCCAGTCTGCCTAAACATGGGACCTAGATTATAGAGGTATCTAGCTCTATACCCACAAAAAAAGATAGAAGTTAGTTGCTTACTACTTCAGACATGGCACCAGAGGAATTAACAAGCCTTGCTTTATTAATTTATTACTGTAAATATAGTCTTCATAATTCCCCATCTGTGGAAGTCAAAGGTAAATCTGCTGTCTGTCTTGTCATGTTGTAAAATCCTACTGTGCTCTGTTGAAGATGTGTAAACCTGTCTAAGCCACTGTTTGGAGTTCTCTTCTGTTGCGGTTCTCTTGTACAGTGTGCAGTGCATGTGTCAATAAACTTGCTTGGTTTCTCTCAGTCTTTGCAACTGTCTCTTCAGAGTTTACTCTCTTCTGAGGGAGGTGCTGAGTCCTGAGAGGCAGCTGTGGAAGGGTGTGACACAGTTCCTGCCCCTGGGCCAGGACTAGCAGGGTGTGGGCCTCCAGGAATGTCTAGGCTTGAGGCTTGTTTGTATAATAATGTACATAATTACTTTATATTCCTCCTGAATATATTCCTCCTGAAAATATTCTCCCTGCCTAGGTTATTGGGGAATGAATGTCTTCTCTGCCAATGTTAATGACTCCACGATAATCAGAGACAAGACAGCAGGAATCTAGGCAGTGAGGTGTGTCTGATGTCCTTAGCAAAATGGTAAATGCTGTGACTTTCAGGACAGCCCTTAAGGCTGTAGGAAAGAACTCTAAAAACATGAATTCAAAAATATATAAATAGGATTTCTCAACTATGTAAAATATAAGGATGCAATATGAATTATGTGAGGGATTCACAAACCTAAAAGAGCAAAGGCAGCTGCATTAATGAGCTAGCTTTGTCAGAAAAAAAGCCCGGGCTATCCAGAGAAACCCTGTCTCGAAAAACCAAAAAAAAGAAAGAAAAAAAAAGAAAGCACTACTAATTTAAAAAGGAAGGTTCCTCTTTGAAAATTTTACCTCAAACCACCGTTCTCATTACTTCCTGTGTGCAAAATAGTCGGAACCATGGTCAGTTGCTACACTTTTTTTTTTTAAATCCAAAACTCAGTGGAGTGAAGTAGGACACAGGACTATAAACTGCTGGTTGCCCATCAGCCACCTTTCTCCACACTGAAAGCTGTCACATGCTCCATTGAGGGTTAAAACTGCTGGCAGTTTCTTCTCTTTATGGTATACTCTTGGAAAGAGTCCTAAATATAGCCACTTGACAGTCAGGGGCAGCCAGATCTCTGAGTTCAAGGCCAGTGTGGTCTACAGAGTTCTAGGATAGTCAGGATGACATGGAAAGAGCCTGTGCCCAAAAAAACAAAACAAAAGTAGTGCAAACTCAATACAGGGCATGAGGAAGGACTGACTGCGGGGAATGCACATGAAACAGGACATAAAGCTAATTGTTTCCTAGTTCTAACTCAGTCATGGTTTCTGGTTTGTGTGGTAGATAGACATATTTGATAGTGAACGTGTAAAACTTAGTGTGACGTCTCCTGGATTCCATTCTGAACACCTATTCTAACTGTTGAGTTGTATAGATTGTGGGTCTGCTTAATTTTTGTGTGTGATGTTTTCATTTACTTGGAAGTGTTTTGAATAATAAAGTTTATTTTTACAAAACCAACCAACAAAAAACAATTTTGTCCTGCTCCTCCGGGTTTTAAGTTTATATTTCATATAGCAAATTTTACTTGAATTCCTTGAGGTTTATTATTTGTATCAGGTATTACTGTGTTATGCGCTAGATCAAAGTGTAATAAAACAAACATTAACAATTGATGTTTCCTGATTTGAAAATTTCCATTTTAAAAAATTGTGAATTAAAGAAAAAGGAGGGCACGGGAAAATAATGAGGATTTTAATGTATGCAAATATGAAGGTTCTGAGACATTCTATTTGGCAGAGAGGTGAAATGCCAGTAAGGCTGTCCGTACCATCTCTGAGTGTGTGATCTCCGTTTTCTGCAAGCTGCTACCATAACACCTCCATTACGCACTGCCACCCTTTGAGGAGTTTCCTTTCATTCTCAAGCTTTTCTTATGAAAGGGCATTTGAGGAGGCTGCTTAATTGTCCCATTTTGGCCTATAATCTGAGAATTTGTGAGGCAGAGCCAGAGGTAGGCAGATCTCTACAAGTTCAAGGACAACATAGTCTGCATAGTGAGTTCCAGATTAGCCAAGGTTATATGGTGAAATCCTGTCTCAACATACACACACAGACACACACATACACCAACAAAAGGTCCATTTTGAAGGGTAATGTTCGGTTCTGCTTCCTACTCAAACTCAGTTCTAAATGTTATTAAAGTTCCTTTTATTAAAGTTCCTTTCAGTAGGAAGCTGCTAGGGTTTTCCTTCTACGATAACCCAATTTTCCAATTGGCAAAAGAAGTTTCCATACAGGAAAGGAGGCACAAAATTTCACACACCGCCACCTACTTGCCCTTCCTATTTGCTTTTCCTCAGATCTTCAGCCATCTCTGGCTTGCATTTGACCTCATTAGAGCTATTGGTGGTGGGTAGGGGCTGATGAGAAGTCACTGCCTCAAAAGGTGGTGGACCCTGGTTCACTTCATCTTGCCAGAATGCTGCTGAGGCTCTAGACTGGACTTCTTGTATCACACCCCCTCTCTAATCCAGTGGACTTTGGGGCCTGGCTCCTGATCCTTTATTCTGCTTTCCAACTTGTGTCTATTACATTGAATCTTGTTTGCCTGTCACCATTAATTCTGGCTTTGGTCTGTGTTCTTTCTCATTTTCCAGGCTTTGCTTAAACTCAACCCTTAAAAGAGGTGTGTCTAGTTGCCACCCAAAGCTAGAGATAAAAAGGCGCCTAAATTTTACTTCTTGTGTGCTTATAGATTATATGACTTCAGGCAATCTGGATAACTGTCTCCTCTTTGTGATGCGTAGACCATATCTAGGGTTTTTAGAAAGTCTAGGAACCCATAAACTTTTTGTTTCATTCAGTCCAACTGCCTTTTATTTAACTGTTTGAAGTTAATAACCCCACGTACAGAGCCACCCACTGCATAAGAAACAGTTGCAGAGAGGATAACTTTTTTTTCTTTTGCACCACATTGTTTACAGAATGTGCAAGGCCACCCGTGTGTCCATTCTTGTTTTATGCCTGTGTAGCTGCATTTCCAGCCTTTGGAGGTAGCTCCTCAACATAGGCAGCAGGAAAATGGCCCTTCTTCCCATTTAAAGAACCGAACCACCATCCTTCTTCTTTCTTCTCATGTATGGTCACGATGTCTCCTGTGGGAATGCACACCAAGTTAGACAGATGGTTCTCTGTAGCTTGAACACATGCCAAGTAAGAGTTGGTAAGAGTGTTTTAAGAACAGTCTGTATCTGGGGAACACCTTGGTAATATGTTCTTCGCTTGATTCAGGTGAAGCAGAGTTTATTGAGCACTTCGCATGCAACAGCCACAATACAGAGAATGCTAAAGAGTGAAATAATGAACTACTGCGCTCTGCTAAGAATATGCATAAAACAATCATGGTAGCCTTGCACAGCTGGCTCACTCTACAGTGGATAGGTTGTCGGCAAACTCTCTTGCTGGCCATATCTTAAGGGTTGTACATATAGGTGGCCATGATAGTTGAGAATAGTTCATTAGCAGCATGTCTTTACTAAGAGTTTTTCTTAAAATCTTGGTAACTCCCTGTGTCACATCTGCATTCAGTCTGAACTTTTGGCAGTTTCACATAGAAATCTAGTCTCCATTCATTCATTTAGGTAACTTGAATAGAATATCAATTTGGAGATACTTTTAAGGATATAATTAAATAATTTTAAGGATATAAAGCTGAATTCCTAATTCAGTTCTTACTAATTTTCTATTGCCTTTTCGAAAAAAATCACCATGCCCCTTTCCCCCTGGGAGAGCTAGCCCCAGATTTATGAGAGTGGGAGAGGATGAGCTGTCCCTCAGCAGCTGTAGCACTTGGGAGAGCAGGCTCTGAACCTCACCTGAATAGCACAGGTGAGCTAACCCTGGCGGCAGGGGCAGAGTGAGCCAGGCCCGAGTTTGTGAGCATGGGAGAGCTGGCCCCACAACTTGTCTGCCGTGTGGTGGTGTGAGTGAGGGAGAGATCACCCACCCTATCCCCACCCCTCACTGGCTGGAACACTCAGGAGAGTGGGCCCTGCACCTCACCTGAGCAGGTTTGTTGTTGGTAAGCAGGCCTTGAGCGTAGGAGAGCAGGAGAGCTGGCTCTGTCCCTTGCTCGCTGCAGCACTGGATGAGCTAGCTAACCAAGGCAGTGCTGGAGAGCTCACCTTGGTGGTGTGGGTTTAGGAGAGCTGGTGGTCTGACCAGCTCAGCTACCACCCAGATCCAGGTCTTTGAGTTGGTCTACCCCAGCATCTACTCCATCTATGAACTACCAGAGCATATGACAGGCCTGGTCCTGCAGATCCAAAGCTGCAGGATCTCCATGACACAGGGCAACAACAGGATGCCAAAGAGGAGTCCTTGTGAAGATCCAGGATTGATCGTGTAGCAGAAGCCAGAGCCTTGAACCAGATCAATGACTCATTGCAATTAACATTTGCAAGTAAAGAAGTGTGGACAAACGGGTACACTGTGGGACACACTACAGCTTCCATGATTAGATTTTTTTTTTTTTTCCTTTTGGTGGGAAGGTTGCAAGGGTGGAGGGAGGGTACGAAGGGACAGGGAGAGGAGTGGGATTGGGTGCATGATGTGAAATTCACAAAGGGGGGAGGGAGGTAAGGGGAGAGAGAGAGAGAGAGAATTCTTTTTCTCTGGCGATGTTACTGTTTGTAACACCGTTCCCTTAAAGTGAAGGCTTAGACCACAGAGGGTGGTGCTGTTAAGAGATGACTGGATAACAAAGGTGCTGACTTCATTAATGTGTTCCTATCGAATGGCCTATTCAAAGATCCATTCTCAGGAAGTCATTGAAAGGCTTGCCCTTGAAGGGCATCATTTGTCCCTAACCGCCCCCCCCCCCACTCCAGGCTTGCTGCCTATCAAGGATTGGATGGCTTTTCTCCATTGTTACAACCTTCAGCTATAAGATATTCTGCCTCTCCACAGACTTGAAAGATAGCCGAACAAACTGAAACCTTGGAAGCCAGGAACCAAACTTCTCATAAGCTGTTTTTCTCAGGTGGTTTGTCTCACAGCATTAAAAAGCTGACTGACAAGCTGCCTCCCATACAGCAAGTAGAAACAGCCACTTCAGGATCCAACATCTGCTTGGCCTTCATCCCTATTGTCACATTCCGCTTTTGCTCACTCTTTTCTGCTCAGCTTTCAGCTTTGTTCTGAAGGCACAAATAATAGTCTCCATCATTCTCTGGTCTCAGTTTTGGTTTCCTGTTTCTTCTCATGTGAGCTCATTCTGACTTTCTTTCTTTTCTCTCTCTCTCTCTCTCTCTCTCCTCTCTCTCATCTCTCAAACTTACTCTCGACAGCAGATTGTTTGATGAAATTTAAACAAATTCAGACAAATGATTTGAAATTCTATTGTTGGCTTCTCCTAGCCTCTGATGTTGTGTTTCATTGAGAACTACTTAGAGTATAAAGCATAAGTGGGCTTTACAACAACCAACAGACAACTGACATGAGCAAGATAACTGCTTAAATGTAAACTTTGAAACTTAAACTCAGGACACCTGAGTTCTTGAGTAGCCCCTGAGAAATATATTTTTCACTCATAGAAAAGGAAAAGTT